>CM032634.1:30266009-30650735 GCA_019097785.1 Fraxinus excelsior | reverse complement strand
GGAGATATGTGGTGTCCATAAACCCAACAAGTGGTATCAGAGTCAGGGCCCAAAATTTAGCCGGAGGAACGCAGTGGAAAGCGTGGTGGAAGTTCCCTAATTAGCCTCACGATCTAACTAAAAATCATCCGCGTTTGAGGTGCCTTGTGTCGAAAGTCTTCCTGACATAAAAAATGTGGTGGTCAGGCGGTGGGTCTTGTTTGGTCGAGGGTGACGGCAATAACGGCGGTACAAGATGATTGACGGATGGATTATCGTTTGAGGAGAGGCCACAATGATGTAGTCCTTCGTTTGAGGGGATGATTGTTGGGAGCGAAAGAAGCCCCACATCGGCTAGATATGGGAAATATGATGGGTTTATAAGTGTAGGACAATATCTCCAATGGTACGAGGCCTTTTGGGGTAAAGCCCAAAAGCAAATCCATGAGGGCTTAAGCACAAAGTGGACAATATCATACCAATGTAGAGATATGTGGTGTCCATAAACCCAACAAAGCTTAAATGCATCTTGAATTAGATAACACAACAAACGACAAGCCAAAAGACCAGCAAAAATGATCAAGCAATAAAAATGTATAGAACAACAGGGTTATACAAACTAAATCGCCTAACTAAGATAAACAAAATGATCATGAAGCATGAATCTTAATTTGAAAAGTAACGTAGCAAAGCAAAAAAAATCTTTTAAAAAAAGTATGAAAATGGACAAATTGTGAAGTTTTACCTCCAATGGAAACATACGGGATCCTATGAGCACCACCAATATAAAGAGCATCAGACAAGATCCCATATAAAGGTTTGGCCACCATAGGCAAATTACCAGAGTTCTGCACAAGCTGCAATGTTGATGGTTGCATATTGAGATTGTGGGCCAAGTGGTAATTAAGAGCCAACCAAGGAAAGCATCGAAAACCATTCACATAGTACCCAAACCCACACAAAACCATCAGTTGTTGATTAATGAACTTGAAAAATAGGTTCTTTTGATCATTCTTGGCTTTATCATTGTTCTGATTTAAACGTTTACGTGATGGGATAGAGATAACTGGATTTATCAGCTGAGATTTAGGCCTTTGGCAATTGTTCATGATGTTCTTGGGATTCAGATTCTGCTGTTGAGAACAGAGAATGCTTGATTTCAAAGGGAGTAATTTTTGGGATCTTGGATTGATTGGAAATAATGGGTTTGTACTGGAAATTAATGAAGAAATCATCATCAATCTCACAATTTGGAGACTTTAAGAAGAGATTTTCCGGAAGCAACCCACTTATTTCCAACCTAAAACCTCTTCAAGAAAATTTTTATGAATCTTTCAGACAACAAGGAAGAATCAGTGCTCTATGGAATATATTTGATTAAGAGGAATCTAGAAGAGTCAGGGAAGAGTAATCTCTGATTTATTCATTTATTTTTTGGCATAATGAAGAAAGAAATATCGAATCCTACTTCTAGAGAGCGTTGGAGAGGGCTCTAGGTCATTGTGTCGTCTTTTGCCTAGGGTCGCGGGTTGCAGGCATACGTCCATATTGCACAGTGTCGTGAGAGAGGGTCCCAAATCCAATAGACAATAACACCTTGTCTCTCTTGTCAAGAATCGTTGAGCAATTACAAAAAGGGAGATTTTTACAAATGTCACTAAATTTGAAAATACACAAAAAATTTGTATGTGCACTCAATTTGTTTAAAAATGTCACTTTTTTAACTTGAAAGGTCCAAATTACCCTTGGGTCACTTTTGTAAGAGCAATTAATGCTTGATGGGAATGCCATTAATAGTTTGATTTGATAATTAAATTTTTATTATTTTATTCATTGTATATATGTATATTATATTCAATAACATGTATTTTCTTCCATAAAATAAAGAAAAGAAATTCAAATTCTAACATAAACAAACCCTAAGTCCTAAATAGACTTACATGAACACATCTTCTTCCAAGAACTTCATCTTATTCATTTATTCCTTCATCAAGAACACATACTTAATTGATCATCTATTTCGAGAGGTTAGCTATTATTTCATCTCTTAGCTCATTATTTCGTAAATGTTTAGTACAACATGATGATAATAAATTCCAAATTATTACTCATTGATTTCTTATGTTTTTGAAATTTATTTTGACGGTAAAGATATTTGTAATAGTTCATTAAATGTAATTGATTCCATATTTAATGAATCATTGAATTATTTTGTTTCTAAAATAGATTGTCATGTTGAATGTGAATTGATTATCACCATTAATGTTCTATAATAATGTCTTAAAAATGTCTGAAATCATTGTTCGGAAACCACCCCGACAGTTCGTACTGAAATGGTCGAATACAGTGTTTCAAACCGTCGGGTCCCGACAGTTAAACTGTCGAATTCGACAGTTTAACTGTCGGAACCCGACGGTTGAGAACTGTTGACACTTGCTTAGTTGTTTCCCTCATTTGATGGTATTCAATGTTGATAATTTGATTGTGTGGACTTCTTACGGTTGCATTCCCAACATTTCAGGTATGAGTGATGATTTGAGATTCATAGTCTCGTACGGGGGAAATTTCGCAAATGTGGACGACGAATGGAAGTGGAGAGGGGACAAAACAACTTCCATTTTGGTGCCGACAAATATTATAGTAACCGGACTTGCTTTACGGTTGAAGGAAAAACTTGGTATTGTTGATCCCAGTAGTGAAATTGAATTGAAGTTCAGAGTCCCCAATGTGAATGTACCTCCGGCTGAAATACACGATGACGAAGACCTGAGTTGGTACATATCGGTTCATAAGGAAACTGCAATATGCGTTACTGTTTTAGAAGTCGAGCCCCCAATTCTTGGCACGGCGACGGATACAAATTGGCCGGATCGTATGATTGTCGTCAGGGATGTTCATCAAAACGTACAAAATGAAGACATAAGTCATCATCATAATATCTCAACAGAAATTGCACCGGAAGCGCCGTTATCTGATATTGGGGTTGCATCCTTAGATGAGAACTTGGACAACCCGTTAAATGCTCACGATGCCGCTAATATTGTTGAACGGATTACACCTATTAATACATCGGTCCTTGCGGAACGGGAAATATTCTTCAGTAAGAATGAATTGTACTTGAAGATTCGTGTACTCGCATTGCAAGAGAAGTTTGAATTCCGGGTGAGTAGGTCAAGCATGAAGATGTTAAATGTGAAATGCGCCGATAGTAATTGCAAGTGGATGCTACGTGCATCGGCCGTGAAGAAGTCTACACTCTTTATGATCCGTAAATTCAACAAGCAGCACACATGTTCCATAGACGTGCGTCGTAATGCACATCGTCATGCCACTAGTTCTGTAATTGCCGACCTGATATTGGGAAAACTTGACACTCCAAACCACAAGTATGGTCCTGCTGCTATTACACGTGATATGGAACATGAGTTCGGAGTAAAAATTAGTTACAGCAAAGCACGTAGGGGGCAGGTGGCCGCTTTACTCAAGCTGCATGGTGAACCGGGGGATAGTTTTCGTCAACTTGCTTCGTACTGTCACGTTCTTGGACAACATAACCCTGGTACTGTAACCCATATCCAAGTGGATGGCCATAATAGGTTTACTTATTTCTTCCTAGCATTTGGTGCAAGCATTCGTGGTTACTTGCAATTCTTGATGCCCGTAATTTGTGTAGACGGCAGTCACTTGAAAGGTCCATACAAAGGTACACTTCTACTGGCAACTGCCCAAGATGCTAACAAACAGATCTACCCTTTAGCATGGGGGATTGTAGATGCCGAAACAAATAAATCGTGGTCGTGGTTTCTGTCCAACTTGAAAGATCTTATAGGCGACTCTGATGAACTTGTTTTTGTGTCGGACAGGAAAAATAGTATAGAAAAAACTATTTCTCAGCTTTTCCCCTTGTCTCAGCATGGTTGTTGTATGTGGCATATGGAAAAGAACTTAATACAGAGGTATAATAATGCTAGTTCAGTTTTCCTATTCAAACGCGCAGCGACAACGTATCGGGTGGAAGAATTCCAACGACTGATAGGACAGATTCGTAGGATAAATGTGAGATCGTACGAGTACTTGGAGCGTGCAGGTTTTCATTTTTGGTCCAGAGCACTATTCGTTGGCAACAGGTATAATATCATGACAAACAACAATGCGGAATCCCTGAACGCAATGTTGAGACATGCCCGTTCGTTACCGATCACAAGCTTGGTTGAACACATTCGGAGCACAATGCAGAAGTGGTTTTACGAACGTCGAAAGATTTCAACGTCATGCAGTACCGTGCTGTCATTGAACATGGAGAGCGAGTTACGGGCTACATTCGAAGCTGGTTCTCGACTTCGCGCTCATTCCTTGACAGCGAACTTAACACAGGTCGGAATATCCAACGACACGGACACGGTAGATTTTACTGAGAACACATGCACATGTCGTGAATTCCAAATAAATCGTATGCCATGTCTTCATGCAACCCGTGTAGCTTGCCTAAGAGGTTCGTCCTTGTACGATTTATGTTCTCCTTACTACACAGCAGACTACTGGAGGGGTGCTTACAGTGAAGCTATATATCCCGTCCCACGGGAAGATAACTGGGATGTTCCGAACGACATTACAGGTACAAATATTTTGCCACCATTGGTGTGTCGTCCGCCTGGTAGACCCCCCACACGACGTAAGAGATCCAGACACGAGTCCACCACTTCTAGGCCACGAACACGACGCTGCACCCGGTGTGGTACATTTGGCCATAACCGAGCCACATGCACAAACACCGTCGTGCATGTACCCAGTTAACATTGCTTTTCCTACTTCAGTTGTTTTGTATGTTAATGTATTGGGTACCTCCCATATGTCATTAGGGAGTTTTATAACTTCAAGTACTACTGGCCATGAACTGTATGTCATTATCATATGTCGTCTGTTATTGTACTTTGAAACTAACCCGTGTATTGATCTGGTTCTGTGTTCCACCCCGACAGTTCATCTGTCGATCCCGACAAATATTCTCTGTTTCTCGACAGTTCGAACATTACAGCAATTGAACTGGACGCCCAGATTGCAAAAGGGACATTGTTGCCCATACAATTTCAGTAATAACCTTGATTACATATGCGCAACATACAAGGATGAACAAAATATTAACGTGACTATCGGCGCCTCGACCAAAATGTACAAAAACCGGGGTAACGACTAACATATTCTGTCTAACACGACGTAGCCCAAAGCAGTGATGCGATGTATCCTTCCAAGTTAGAGTACACGTTCATCCAACATCAAAAAACTGATATACCTACTTCACGATAGATTATTTAGTTACGTGATGGTTTCCCAACATCAGTCTAATATATGTCATTAGGGAGTTTTATAACTTCAAGTACTACTGGCCATGAACTGTATGTCATTATCATATGTTGTCTGTTAGTGTACTTTGAAACTAACCCGTGTATTGATCGTGTTCTGTGTTCCACCCCGACAGTTCATCTGTCGATCCCGACACATATTCTCTGTTTCCCGACAGTTCGAACATTACAGCAATTGAACTGGACGCCCAGATTGCAAAATGGGACATTGTTGCCCGTGGATTTCATTAATATGCGCAAAATACAAGGATGAACAAAATATTAACGAGACTATGGGCGCCTCGACCAAAATGTACAAAATTCGAGGCAACGACTAACATATTCTGTCTAACACGACATAGCCCAAAGCAGTGATGCGATATATCCTTCCAAGTTAGAGTACACGTTCATCCAACATCAAAAAACTGATATACCTACTTCACGATATATTATTTAGTTACGTGATGGTTTCCCAACATCAGTCTACTATTAATTGCACACGGATCCGGCATCAGCACCACTGTCATCATCAGATGTGTCGGACGATATAATAATTATTTCAAGAGCAACTGCGATGGGGGCCACGCCTACCCCAAGGGTAGGCAAAAAATTGCAACACAGTTCAAATAAAGTATATGAAACAAAAACAAAATGATTATATCCCAATTGGACTTGACAAAAATTAAGTCCACACTCATTCATTCATCGTGTCTGACGTTACTAAGCAGCCTTTGGTAAGAAACAAAGCAAGGCAGTTGAAAAAGGCTAAGCATCATAGTGTCTATGTCTAAATTTTCACAAGATTATATCCAGCTCAATGAATACGAATGGATAGGTAACCTACATGAAAACCCATTACTTAACATGCACGAGTATACTAAATATTCTTGTTGAAATCGTCAAATCTCAGAGGTGAATAATGTCCATACAACTAATGTTCACATGTAAACAAAAGATGAAATTGCGAAATAAACTTGTAATGATCTAATGTGCACTTATTTTACATTAGACATGCATTTTAGCATTTAAGTCACAACTGATGGTATCCCATCTCATGAATCATAAATTTTATCTCAACTTGAAGTTATCATTACCAAATTCGATCTAATCACCTGGCTATGGAACTCAACCTGGTGGATCTAAAATGCCCAAAACGAAATTAATACGTGCATTAACATCGTAAAGCGTACCATTCACAACTGGTTCTCCGTCCCCGACCGCGAAATCGTGTTCTTCCGGCATCTCATCCATGTCAACACCAAACTCATCTTCGTGCCCTGGAAATTGAAATAAAAAAATGAAGACATTAGAGGATATTTCAGCCTGTCGTATTACATCTAACAAGATTCCTAATAGAAGTAAGAAGAAAATACGGAAAAGTACCTCCATATGGTTGGGGAGAATGTGTATGGACATCGTTTCGCATGTTTGTTGGAACTGCTGATGCGGGGGAAATGCCAGGTGCCACTACCGTCGATATGAAATCCCGAAGTCTAGCGTGTTCAGCCGTAACGTGCTCGAGAATTTCAAGTTTCACAGTACGGAGTCGCATCTCAAATAGGACTCTTTGATCCAACAACAAGTCCTCGACGTCCGATCTTGTCAACCCACGTCCCATTTGTACACCCTTCATCCCTCCTTGTGCATGATCAGCATGGCTCTCTCCTTCGCCGCCGTCCCTTACGTTGTCCGAGCTAGAATCGTCATTTTCTTCGGTAGACTGCATGGCACGATCACCCGTACCAGAAG
This sequence comes from Fraxinus excelsior, assembly GCA_019097785.1. Taxonomy (NCBI): domain Eukaryota; kingdom Viridiplantae; phylum Streptophyta; class Magnoliopsida; order Lamiales; family Oleaceae; genus Fraxinus; species Fraxinus excelsior. The sequence goes on along the minus strand of CM032634.1, from coordinate 30,643,668 downwards.
CAATCTCGTCCGACCCTCCACTACCATCATCCCCATCATCTTCATTGTTACTTGAATCATGCCCATCTCCTCCACCGACATCAGCAACAATATCAAACTGCGCTTCGACCACAGTATTTGCAATGGCGTCCAAAGCAGGCACGACATTATCATCAAAAGGCATAAGAGTAGCCATGTAGTGTTTGTTCCGCTCTAGCTCGGTCGGACGTAGCGTTGCAAAAACATGCAGCTGCGGATGATGTAACAATTTGATCAGGGGAATAAAAATTATGGCATATTAGGATAGAATGGCAACAAAAGTTTGCCTAACTCGGGAAACAAAACGAAGGTTACCTATACTTTCTTGAAGAAGTCATCATATGTGCAATGCTGCGACTGTTTTCTGGCCGTCCAACTCAGAATACGTGGGGATCGTTCACCAAGCCGCTGACCAAAACGTTTACCAATTTCAGGAATCGTCTCGAAGGCCCATATCTATCGTAGATGGGTGAAACAGAGTGAATTAGTGTCGCGTCAATTACCAAATATACTTTCATGTTAATAAGAACTTCAGCTGAAATTGAAATAAAAGACATCGTTACCTGCATGGCTATGGGAAAGCCGTGAATTGTGTAACTAATCTCCTTCTCGTGCTTCCTCTTGGCATAGCGAAGTTTGCTAGCGTATCTGCCCTGGAATCCCTTGATGAGACGAGAGAACCCCACTCTACCCCAAGGGTAGGCAAAAAAAACATCAAGGTCGTCGACGATCGAAAGTGTCGCGCACTCGATACCCACATTATTGTCTAGAGCATTGAAGACTCCTTCTACTATGAGTGCAAGCCCCAGCTTGTATAGATCAGCCCGTGGGGTCGACGACCGAACTAATGTCTTCTCGATCTGGGCACAGGAAACCTTGTCCAAAGATCGAAAATACTTATCCTTTAGTCTTATTTTTTCCAACACTCGCTGAAACCGCTCATCATCAGGCGGGACACCGCAACATAGTCCGGTAACTACTGTATACTCTTGCAATCCAAATCGGCAATAGTGTCCTTGCACGTTGAACCACAATTCGTGCTCCTTGTCTGTTCGGATTCCTCTGAAGACAAGTTGTTGGATGAGCTGCGCAGAGAATTGGATGTCTGAAATTTCGGTCAAGAAGCCAAGGGACGACTCGCGGAAGTCGTGGCGTTGTCGTTCGTCGAAGTGCTCCAACACCCTTTGCACGTACTTTAGGTTACTTCGCTGGGATATGCGTGCACGCATCCTTGCGTCTTCCGGAACTAAGGCTTCGAACTCCATGGACTCTGCAACGAATAAGAAGGCGAAAAAATCAGATTATCACACGTCATCAATGTATGTAAAGGGAAAGACGGATGCAAACAAATAGCAATCAACATATGTACATCAACCATATAACGACGTGTAACTACTACCCAATGCAACATGAATCATTTGTACAAGGACATGTCACGAAGATTTCACAATAAAGGAACCTTGTGCTTCACATTATTGCTGGTCTAACTGTCGGGATCGACAGTTCACTTGTACCAAAAGTACTCAACTGCCGGAATTTCTGAGACTAACTGTCGGGAACGGCAGTTAGTCTATCCCTGTGTTACCCGTCGGACGCAGCTAACTGTCGGGAATGACGGAACACATGTTCACATTTCACCAATATACAGATAATTTATGCCCAGATCAATATATATATATATATATATATATATATTTATTCAGTTTCAACAACCTAAAAGCACAAACTGATCATTAACAAGTATAATATTTATTTTCAATCAAAAAATATCTTTGTAATCAATAAGATTAAAAGATAAAACATGGCATGAAAAATTAATAAGGGATTTCATAATATGATCAACAAATCTTATTCTAGTTAAATTTATATTCCGTGTTCTTTCTGGCCATCAATGTGGTTTGGCATATAGTCCAGTCCAAATGTTACTTTCTCAATTAGAGGTAAGTAACTACTATAATTTTTAATCAACATCATTTCTATTGTGTCTATGGATACCATTAATTTACTATTAAAAAGTATTGTAGCACTTGAAACATCAAGATGAAAATTTGAGGAAAAATATTACATAAATGTTTGAACTTTCAACTACTTCACTGATACATTTGAAAAAGAATTTATATACTGTCCAATAAGGAAAAACATATTGTCTATTTGCACACAAGTAATCAACATAGAAACTCTAGAATCCAATACACTGCACACCTAGGTCTTCAGTTGATGTGATTTTTCTAACTTGGACAAACATAAACACCCTGTCCCCATCAAAATAACCAAAATTAATAAATAGCTACCGAAAGGGAAGTCACGTGCACCTCAAGATGACCAAGTGAGGTGTGCCTAAGCACTTGTTTATTAGAAATACATGACGTAACAAAAGGCACCAACAAGGCAGAATTGCCACAAGGTTCACAACAAATTGCTTAGTTGTAAACTAGACCACAAAATGTGACTACAAACACCAACATGATGTGAAAAAAAGAACTAACTACTATTTAAAATGGGTAAATGAGTACACATGCAACTGAAATGTCAACTAGAAACTCTCTTTACTGAGATGTGCCCCATGTAAAAATTTGTTCTACTAAAAGTATGACAATTCACTACCTGGTTTAAATAGTTTGATAATTGAACACATTTTCTATTCAAAATGTTTGAAGGGAATAATAATATTTGCTCATTAAAGGATGGTCCAAGACCTATAAACGTAGATTTCATAATGTCTTTTCATGCGCATCAAGTTTCACTTTAGCCTTCCCATGGTTGGATGGTCTTGCAAATAAGTCATTGGGTACATTGGTTCGTGATTCTTCAAACAACTTCCTCAATAACTTTGATGTTTTTATTAGATTTCAAATTTCAAAATGATGAATATATGTACATATATACATACTATGAATTCTTTGTTGATTAACCTGTGTAGTTTATTCAAGAAATTTGAGATAATTATGAAATAACATGAATAAATCTAAATATATAAATATACTAAATGATGGAACCAGGTTTAGAGCTTCCTAATGTAACAATGTTCTATGGTTTCATCTTTCAAAGAAGTTAAATACTGATGTGTTGGCAAATTGGACTGGAGTGTCTAAAACTATAAGAATTATAAGATGTGGTTTTCAGATGACAATCTAGGGATTCTTGGATCTCATCTGTTGGCGGTTTGTTGAAAAAACAATGTTTCAATCACTTTGATATTATTGATTGAATTAAACCCAATTTCTCATATATATTCAGACTACCTTTGATGTTTTTCTTTATAGTCTTGATTACTCTTTCAAATTATTTGTCGAAAATCTTTAAAGACAACTGGAGAGCGGAAGATGTTGTAATAGCTTGAGCTTGTTTCATCAATTTTCTAATATGCCTAGATAATGTTATGTTTAACATATTTCTTTCAGATTGCAAAGCTGACTATGATCCCTGAGTGAAAAAACTAAGGAAAACGAGGATATCTCCATTTAACAAGAAAAGTGGTTCGGTGCTGGGAAGAATGGCCACAATGGAGGAATATGAGTCTCCAACTTCAGCCGGTATAGAAGAGAGTAACCAAGTGGTGGTTACAAGAGCCAGACCACACAGGGCTAACAGTAGGAAAGCTACATATGTTCTAAGTGATGATGATTCTGAAGATGCTGCTACTACAGATGTAGATTTGGACAGTGATGCCGCTGAATATTCAATCAGTGATGTTGCTGATGATGACTCTCGACTTCGATTAAGGATAGTAATACTTTTAGTTCATTTTAGAACACACCAATCTATACTTGGGAACTACTGAATTTCGTTTATAGCTGGTGAACTTGCTTGTTTCCAATGAAAAGGCAACTTTCTCTAGTGTTTCATGATTAAATCAGTTGGGATTGGATTAATGCATTGCAGAGTTGTAATAGCAAATTCAGTATTAGATTCCTTACCATCGTTGATTCACATTCTTGGTTGTTGAATGATTGAGTGTGGATGATTCTCATTATGTGAACACATCTTATGGCGAAAAAATGATTTTCCTGATTTATCTCCCGCTCCTCATATTTCTCTTTTAGCTGATCTGACATGCCTATGAACTATTGAAATGAATATTTGATTTATGAGTTGACTCCAGATTTATAGAAATCCAGATATAACCATATGAAAGCTGATTAAGGCTGCAAATGATTATTCTGCAAACGCAAAATATAAACAGAAACACTCATATTTCCAAATAAATGAAAAATTTGGCAACCAACTCCCACAAAAAGAGGTAAGATTAAAGCCAAAAGTTTTTAGGGATGCAAAGAGTTAATGAACAGAATGATAAATGAGGGCATGAAAAAGTAAGATTCCTAAATTTGATTATATCGAAAACTAAAATATGCCTCATATCATGGCCTTTACTAATTTCATGGCACTAAAAAATCCCAAAGACAAACAAGTCAAGAAATAAACCAAAAAATTATATCCTCCAAACACCATCATTCATTCACGAAAATATACTGCACATGAATGGGACCCACTTAATACCAACATCCAGGAGTCAACAAATTCAAGTGAAAGAAGAAACCTATTTACCTAAGTTCAATCCACAATCCAAGTTCCAAAACCACGAAAAATTAACAAGGAATAGTACCTGACAATTACATTATCCAATATCATAGCATTATTCTCATTATCACGTCCAATAATTCATTGAAATCCAATCCATAAACAAAAACGTTTTTGTTTATGGATTGGATTACACACTACAAACCTGAAAGACTCAATTTGTACACAAATTTCAAACATGAAGATTGCAACTTGTACCTCAAATTGATGCTTCCAGATAAGAGCCAAAATATTGAATCTCTTTAATGTTGCAAGTTTGAATTGTCTAAAATTCGTCCTCCGATAGTTTCTGCGAAAGAGCGCATGCATAAAATTCAATCATTTCATTGGACCCATTCTTTTCATAAATATCAATCTTGGTAATATGTTTACTGTATCATTTTGCGATATTGGTATTCGTAACCACAAACTTTCTGATATTGAATTAGCATGGCATTGAATGTATTATGGGATTAACACAATAAATTATGTGTTCTATTTCTTGCAGACTATCTTGTGACCAAGTCTTGTGTGCTAATGATGTCACTTTTTGTTTTCTTCACAACCACCATGTCAGTTTCATTTACATTGAGAGAGACGCAAACTCGTATGCTAAAGTTTACAGGTTTTTTTTGATGGATTGATTATTTAAATTCTGTGACCTCAACTTTGCAGATGGAGCTTATATGAAAGCACATAGAAATGTCAACAGATATTAAATTACTCATGTTTTACTAGCAGGCCACGTGATTGACACACTCGGCACATCTTACCTGAGGTTTCTAAAGCTCAACCAAGTTGAATATCATACCCCCTCCCCACAAACAGACATCAAACCTACCCATCCATACACAAAACAGAAAGTGTTTGCTTATAAGTTATATCAACACACAATGATAGCTCATAAATCTAGATTAGATAGCAAGTGCAAGGTGCACAATTTAATGCAGATCTAGATAGAGACTGAGGCGAAATACATACACCCAAAAAAGAAAAGCATAATTCCACAATTCTTAATATTTATTTGTAATGGAAATTCCATATGCATATAGATATCCAATTTTACATGCATAAGTTTGTAGTAGAAAAATCAAAGATGAGATGGGGATGGAACCTTGATAGCAAGTTGTTTCTTGGGAGCTTTTCCACTAGTTGACTTTTGAGCAATTGTCTTCGTACGTGCTAGCTGCAGATTTCCCAAATACAGAATACATTAATATTAAAAAAACACACATTTAGAAAATGTCAAGAAAAAGAGTAAGCCTACTCAATTGAAATGCAATTCCAGAAACAAATTAGATTTCCCACAAAAAAGGTGATTGAAATTTTTTTAGAATCACAGAAACTCAACCTGAAAATGTTAAGGAACATTACCCCACAATTGAAATCCGACATTCATTCTACAATCAACAGTATTCCAGATGTTTTTAACCCGATCCTTCATGAGTTGAAATAGCAAAAAATAATAATCAGACGGAACAAATTAGAATCAATTAAAAACTTAAAAAAGACTGGGTTACATTTTCAAAACTGAATACATGGAAACAGCAGTATGGAGCCTTGAGATTTACAAAAAAATTTCAAGTGAAAGAAACGGTTTCTCAAGCTAGTAGAATACATCTTCCAAAAAATATACAGAGAGCGACAAGTTATCAGTCCCAACTCTCAACTACTTGTTTATGAGATGAGCAAATATTAACTCTGTAACAATGGCATTGAAGATTTGGCTCATACCCATTGAAACCATTCCAGTGATTAAAACTAATTTAGCAAGCATTGGAATACAGAAGAAAAGTTAAATACGGGAACTGGCATAGGCATACCCATTTTTCTTCCTACCCTGTCACCTTTCAAAGTTGAAGAAAGAACTTAAATATGTGCATTTTCTGCAACCGCATCTTGTCCTGTAGAAGCGAGTTTGAGGAAAATTAGACTAATTGAGAAGATGGGCATATTTCCAAAACCTAATACACGATGGAGAAAAATATGCATCTGTATTAATAACATTGACTTTACAAACTAAAAGAAATAGATCTGAGATTTTTTTTCCAGAAATCTGAAATAGATTTTGAAAAACAACACAACAAATTGCCTTTCCTGGTCAGAAATGGAGATCGATGACCGGAGACACGTTAAAAGGAGAACTACAATAGGAAAAAACTGACCAATTTGTTCGATTCTTTCTCCCTCACGGACCCACGGCTGACGGGCAGAGTCACGGTCGGATAGGCGCACGGCTACAGCTTCTAGTTCTGGGCTGAAGGCGTCAACCGTGTGGTCTCTAGTTCTGGGCTGAAGGCGTCAACCGTGTGGTCTCTTGACTTCCGTCTGGCATGAAGGGCTGAAGGCGTGGAGGAAACCCACCGGTTGAAAGTGAAGACTGAAGAGTTGAAGTGAGAGGTTTTAGGTTATTTCAAAAAAACAAAAGAAATATGCATTTAAATTCTGTCAACAGAAGACTGAAGAGTTGAAGTGATTATTTAAAAAATTCTGTCAACTCGAGAATGTACTTGCTATAACTTTTTCGAGTTGTCAACTCAAAAATATATTAGGTATTTAAATTCTCTAAAGGGGCAAAATAGTCCAAAAATGACAATCTTGCAAAGGTTTTAAAAAGGTGACATTTTTGAAAATGAAAAGCCAAAAAATGCCACTCAGTGTAATTTCCTCTTACAAAAAAATTGAACTTACCAAAAATCTTGTGTAATATTAGGAAAGGCAAAATGTCTTGTCCGTCATAGTATTGTCCTAAATGAAGTGGTTATCGCCTCATCTAGCAGGAATCCTCGGCAAGATTTGGCTTGACCAAGAATTCTTATGTCCTTCAAGTCACACGACGTTTTAATCAAAAAACTGAGAATTGGAAGGGTCGTCCCAATCCTTTGTCATTCTTATATAAGATGGAAGTGATATATATTGAGGTTTTTGAGTCTAAAATTTTAGGTCTTTTATTTGAGTTAAGTAAGATTGAAATCAAGTTTAAATTTTCCTTAATTTATTTGTAGTGTAAATTGTAGGATTAATCCATTCGTAGCCGCTCGTTTACACTTCCCTCACATGAGGGGAGGGGTCCACGCCCAAATAAAATCATCCGCCCCCCTATTGTGAGGGTCAGTGGACCCGTGTACAAATAGTAAGGTCCGTAAATTGTACTATAAGATCAACAATCGTTATACGTATGTTAAAGTTACTTTTGGAAATGATTTGGATAGTGCAAATCTTAACTTTTCAAGAATGATAATCATATTTTGTTGCTAATATCTCTTTACATATAAAAGTACTAACTATTTTCTCGCTCGAGTTGAAATTCAACGGACGGCTTTCTCATCAGGCTTGGTTTAGCTTACGATCAACTTATAATCATATTAATAACTCATAGTAACATATTTTAATTAATAAAACATTCTTCATTAGGGTCTAACTTTGTCATATAAAAATTGAAAGTTAAACTATTGAAAAAATATGCACCAGTAATGTTTTAAAAATTAAATTAAATGTTGTGTAAAATAGATTGGACATCGAGAATCCAGTACAACCCACAATTTTTGAAAAGTCTACCCGTCCAAAAAAAGTTCAACACAGATGTACGAACAAGACATACCATCGACTACAACAAATTGTTTGTTTAGTGTTCCATTGATCATGCTTAAAAGTTATTTTAAAAAGGAAAATTGCAGTCGAGGTACCAAACCTTTTAGTTTGTTGCAGACTTTGCCTAAACATTTCATTTGTACCACCAAGCCTTTAAAAAAATCGCAGCCCAAGTCCAAAATAATGGTTTTCGGTAGTTTGACCCAAAAACCGTCAATTGATCCAGAAATTAAAAATCTAATAATTTTCTCCAAACAATGTAATGACATTTTGGACATTATACATTTCTTCTATTAAATCAAAAATTAAAAACAAAAAACAAATCTACAACCCCCGCCCACATATCCTTCTTCCCTAACCCTCTCAACCCAAAACCAAAGCAACTTCCACCCTGTCGTCCACTACCACTTCCGACACCACCACCTCAACATCGGCCTCAAAACCAAGCACTACCACTACCCCCACCTCAAAAACAGCAGCTCCCTCACCCACAGGAAGAAAACTCACAATTCCAGCCATTTTCAAAACCTTCAAGAAGTAGCTAAACGACCTATTAGCATATTTCAAAATCTTTGGTCCATTTTCGTAATGGTGAAGAATCCACGAAAAATCCAAAAAAAAAAAAAAAAAAACAAGAAACCTTTCAGTTACCACCGATTAAATTCACTCTTTTTCATATGCAAGGAGGAAAAATCATTACTTGCAAATCATAGACAATGGACGCTTCGAATCGTGCATCTTGAGATAAATTGGTAAATTTAAATACAACTGCAGCCCAAAATTCGGCCATTCCCAAATAAACTCAGACTAATCACTGGTAGCCAGCAGGGGCGACGCAATATGCAATCAGGTTGAGGTTTGGCTGTCTAGTTTCAATTCTATAATCCTCAGAAACAACCTCTCTAACTGTACAAGTTACGGTTCTCCAATGATGGTCCAAACCTTCCAGTAACAAAGATTATCACTCAGAGAATCCCCAAATACAAATTTTCATTTGAGGGTAGAAGAAGAAGAATAATAAAATAACTCAAAAGAGGACAGAAAAAGAGTAAATTTAATCGACAGTAACTGAGATTTGCTATAGATTCCCACTAGGTCGTCCAAAATTGCAGTGGAAATTGCTTAGGTTTTGGGTCGAGAGGGTTGCGGAAGAAGGAGATGGGGGTGGGGGTTGTAATTTTGTTTTTTGTTTTTTTAATTTTGTATTTAATAGAGAAAATGTATTATGTTCAAAAATGACATTATCTTATTTGGAGAAAATTATTAGATTTTTAATTTATGGGTCAACTAACGATTTTTGGAGTCAAACTAACGGAAATCGTTATTTTGGACTTGAGTTGCGATTTTTTAAAAATTTGGTGCCGTGAGTGATACAAATGAAAGGTTTGGCCAAAGTCTACAACTAATTGAAAGATTCAATACCTCGACTGCAATTTTTCTCAAAAAAAAAAATGTCTCTAGTTAATTCTTCCAACACTTATAAGCTAGTATGAGCATACTCAACCAAGCCCTAAGTCAATTCAAACTTAATTTGTAGATATCATATTTAGGGATTGCCAAAGTATGCATTGAGATTGTCCAATAAAAAATATATATATATATACTAGGTGCAAGCAACGTGCAATGCACGTTTGCTTAGTTTATATTTAATAATTTTGTTTAAGAATTAATTTGTTATTACGATAATATATGTATATCATGTGTTAGACTTAGTATTGGTAAGTGACGGGTAAATTTTCGAGGACGAAAATATTTTAAGGGGGTGAGAATGTAATACCCCGAAAATTTTCATAAAATATAATTCAATTTTTATATACTATATTTTAATATTTTGAAAGTTAGGGACTAAATGATACATTTATCAAATTATATTTTATTTGTGTCAAATATTTAGATATTGATGGAGTTATTGTAAATATATGAATATTGGTCTCGTTGGATAAATCGCAATTAGATACATAAATCAGATTCGAGAAAAAGTCGATTCGGATAAGTTAGCTCCAAGATATTTTAGTTTGAACGAATTATGAAAAGTTAATTTATTATTATTATTATTTAATTATAATTTTGAAAGTAAGAGGCGGCGAAAAAAGATATTCCGTTAAAACAAGAAATTCCGTTAGTTTTTCCGTTAAATCAAAGAATTCCGTTAGTTTTTCAGTTAAACCAACAAATTCCGTTAAATACACACTTTTTATATATAGAAGATATATAAACTTAATTTGTAGATATCATATTTAGGGATTGCCAAAGTATGCATTGAGATTGTCCAATAAAAAAAAAAAAATATATATATATATATATATACACACAAAACAAACTAGAAGTCAGAGAATGATGATTTAGATTACATGACGCGTGACCATATGGTATGGGTAGAAAGTTCATTCTCGAGGAATCCTAGGTAGCAGTGAGTATACAACTAAAAGGGAAAATTGCAGTGAGATCCCAAACCTTTCAATTTGTTGCCGCGAAAATGGACAGACTCCGTCTATTAATCCATTATTCAACCCAAAAATTCAAACTTTAACTCAGCTTGATAAATTAAGTAAAGGCTAAAATGGTAAATTTACATTTCCTATAATTAAATAATTAACAAAAATAAATAAATAATATATTCATTTTCTTCAAACCCCCCAACCTTCGCCAATCCCCAAAATCAAAAATTAGAAAATCGGTCACCACCGCCAACCACCGCACCGGCCAACCCTAGATGGTAGGAAGTGTCATCTAAATACGATGATCAATCATTATGACGACAAATAACGTTTCTCGTAATATGCAAATAGTGGGGAATGTCCCTTGTGTAATTGTAATCGTCCTGCAGGATGGTCCATGCAGCTGAAAATAGTAAATAATAAATTTTGAATTAAAAAACTAACACAATATTAAAGTTGAGTCTAAATTTGTCTCAACCTAGACCACCTTATGATCAGGGCCGGTTCTGTGCTTTACAGGGCCCGAGGCGAATTCCCTAAATTGGGCCCCACCCCAAGATCAACGTAAATGCAAAATTCAACAGTTCATTATGCAACATATAGCTAATTTAACACTGAAGAGTAGAACAACAAACAAATGTAAAGAACAAAAGATTTATATTATAAAGTAACAAAACCGACAAGAGTTCAAATATTATAAGAAAGAGACCTTTTTTTCACAATGGAATTGAAAGTGTATCTCCTTAGATTGACCATGGAATGAAGAATATCTGTTCACAATTCAATAAGATTCAGCCTCACCAAAAACTAATGCACACTGCTTTGTTTAAGCTTCCCAAAATTATTTCAGTTACATTTATGCAAACAATCTTATTCAAATAAATATTTGATTTCAGGAGTCTAGACCAACTATGCACAAGGCGGACTCTATGTCTGCCAGCTTCTTGAAAGTCATTGCACTGAATACTGACAACAAATATATTTTGCAAGAGATAAGCTCTAATAGGTCTTCTCTGTTAGCTTTCTTTCCCGCTGAATTCATTAAACATCTTTGACTTTGTCCTTGTACTCTTCTTAGACTCAATGAAAACAGCCACCCCACCCAGGCATCCTCTCCCAAAAAGATGCAAAAGAAAATATTGGACCACCTTGCAAAGTAAACTGGCATGTCTAAGTTTAGATTCCTAACTGTTCTAATTTGATTTTCGTCATCCATTAACAGACACACAACATTCTGCTAGAAAATACTATTCCAAAACCCCTCATACTACTCAATTTTCATTCCCATAATTCTCAGCTAACTCTACCTTAGACTATTACAGTTTAGACGCCACATCGAAATATTCGATATTTCGACAAGAAGTGATCCACGCCAAGCCATCCATAATAGATTGCAACTTCTAGAGCGGAAGTCCAAAATTACAATCTGGAATGGTATAGAAAATTGTGCATTCAACACAGATTTGGCTCAACTAAAAGACCAGACAAAATTCTAGATTCCGCTAAAATTTAGCAGTCTCTTAATCAAAATAATCATTAAAATGTCAGAATGACTATCTCAAAAATAAATGCATGAAACACAAGCCGGGACTCAGATCTCAGCATTCCAATATATAAATCACCGTCATAATTGTCCTCCAGAACCACATACAGAATCAGCATAGAACATAAATATTTGACATCCCACGTTAATGAACAAACAAGTGAAAAACTATTAACAAAAACAAGAATTGCCAATTTACAAGAGCTGGAACCCAGATTCAGACACAGGAGTTCCAATAAGTCCTCGAATCCATTGATGTCTCGCCTCAATCGGAAGCGGCAATTAAAGAGTCTCTACCGACTACCCAGTGGAGGCTGTCTGTAGACTACAGTCTGTAGAACAGCGAGCGGGGCGACTTGGTTACTTGGTTTGAGTCCCTGCGCGGCGACAGCGAGCGGGGAAATGGGATTTGGGGCTTGGGAGTTGGGAGAAGGAGACGGGTTTCGTTTAGATTTAGGTTTTTTTTTTTAAAAAAAAAAAAATGAATTGGGCCAAAATTGACAGGCCTCCTATGTTGGGCTAGGCCTCAATTTAAAAAAAAAAAAAAAATTTGGGGAGGGGCCAAAAAATTGGCCCCCTCCAGTTCTGGGCCCGAGGCGCGGGCCTCATCCGCCTCGGCCCAGAACCGGGCCTGCTTATGATGGGCCTATGTAGTCAGGTGTATAAGCAGGCTTCTTTGCAATCAATTTGAGCCCAGCCCAACTAAGTGCAAAGGTTCATTACAGGGAAAAATTCATATTTAAGGTGTATTCTTTACCTCAATTCAAAAATAAGGTAAATAGTTTAAAAATTCAAAAATCAGGTATGAATTTAATTAATTAAAATATTTATTAAATAAAGTCACATTTTATAATTAATGGTCACAGATTTATTTAATGGTCACATATCGTCAAATTTGATTATTTCGAGGTCACAGATCAAAATTTTTTTACGTCACATATTATTTTGAGGTCACAGATTTTAAATTAATTGGTCACAGATTATTTTTGAGTCACAAATTATTAAATTTTTAGGTCACAATTGATTAATTGGTCACAGATATTGCCAAACATTTGGTCACAGACGACCGACGCTACCACCAATACTTGGTCACAAGTCACAGATAGACCAACACAAACTAACTAGTCACAAAACACAGACGAAAAATGAACCCGCGACATATCCGCCGCCACCACGAACAATAGATCCACCACCAACAACAACAAATATAAACATCAAACCACCAATCCATCACCACACAGATCCGCCAACTAAAAACAACCACAGCCGCCGCCGGAGGCAGCCGCACCGCCGGCAGCAGCAAGGCGCTGCGAGCAGCGGCAGCAAGCTGTTGCTGGCTGCAGCGGCAGCCGGCTGCTTGTAGCAGCAGCTGCCGCTGCTCGCAGCAGCGGCAAAATGCTGCTAGCGGCAGCAGCTTGCCGCTGTCCCAGCGGCGGCAAGCTGCCGCTGCTGCCGGCAGCAGCTTGCTGCTCGCCGACAGAAAGGGGGGGAGGGAGAGAAGGTGGGAGTGCTCGCCGGCAGAAAAAGAGGGGGTGGGGGGGGAGAGAAGGTGGGAGTGACGAAGAGAGTGGAGGGGAGGAGAGAGAGGGAGAAGAGGGTAGTGTGAAAAATTAGGGTTTGGATTTTTATATACTACCTGATTTTTGAAAAATAAAGTTTGACCCCTGATTTTTGAACTCTAAACTTTAAATCCCTGGAATTATGTAATTTCCACTTCATTACATGCACTACCTAAAGAGGCCTCTACTAGTTTAGTGGGCAAATCTGATTTTAATCTAAATTAAAAGTCGAGCAATCAATATTAATCATATCTTTCATGGGTCCCGTATATTTTCAATCATATATTTCAAAAACTTCAATTCAATCGACTTAAAATCTGATTTTAATCTACACCAAACACCATCTGAAAAGTGAAGGTAAAAATGAGCTCATAGAAGAGAGAAAAACGAATTAAGATTTAATGTCTAAGCTTGGCTGTTCTACAATTAAAATTTTGAAATATCTTCATAATTCTAAGATGACATAAAAATATACTTGTTGGTTGTCATATTCGTTCTATGTATCATTTCAACTTTATAGGATATTCGTGAACGGACCAAAGTGTATGTCATCTCAATATTCTAAACAAATTTAGATTATGCTCTTAAAGATCAATACTAAGAGCGTATTTGGTAGAGCTCAAAATCCAATTAAAATTGAAAATATAGCAATTATTGGGTCACATTCGTCAAATAAAAGTCAACAATAACAGCTAATTTTTTAATTTTAATCTGATTTTAATCTCTACCAAACACACTCTAAATTGAATCACCCATACAAAACTCTACGATATTGACAAAGAAAAAGATGATAAAAATCTTGTCTATTATCGTATTGTCAAGCATTTCTTCGTCTCCTAAATTTTAGAGTTTGTAGAAACAATTATTTCCAGAGAGAAGGATTTCATAGACTCCACCACACGGACACTTAAAGTGAATGATTAAATCTCCCCCATTTATCTCATCCACCCACACTGCTTTCTCTGCTTCATTCTCAATTTCATTCTGCAAAATCAAAGAATCACATCACTAATTAGAATAAAATTATCAAGAAATTCACATAATTATTGTGAGAAAAATAAGTGAAACCTTGTTTTCTTCTTCATGTATGACTTGGTTGCACCACTGATTCATCTGTTTCATCCCTTCACTCATTCTCTTCAGTCTCTGCAATTAAGCAATCGACAAAAAAATTTGTTATCAAATTTTTTTCTTTTTTGTTTCATAAAACAGCATAGGATTAACTCGCAAGATTCCAAGAAAAACCTTGGAATCGGGGCTTTCTTGATAAGAACTTCGCCGAGGACATGGAGGCATGTCGGTGGCGGCCACCACCATATGATAATCTGACGAGCAGAGAGGTGGCCGAATAGGAGGCAGTGTGGCCCCTGTGGGAGAACTTTCTGTTGATTGAGGATTCAAGAATTGACTTGAAGGATTCAAGATTTGCGTGGTTTTACAAGGAAAAGACTGCAATGTGTTTGAAGTAGGTGGTGGTTGGGGGGTAGAATTCTTGGTGGAAAATAGTGGGATTTTAGTGGTGGCGGCGGCGGCGGCTCTGGCAGAGGAAGAGGGATTGAGGGTGGCTCTTTCCCATAAGGCTTCTTTGCAAGAAAGTGAAGAGGATTGTGAAATTATCTTCATGGAGCCACAAGCAGAGCGTTTTCTGGTGAAGGAAATTGGGGTTCCTCCGGCAGATGCAGTGGTGGTGCTAGGATGGAGCTGGTGGTTGCCGGAGGTGGCAGTGGAAGAGTTCAGGTGGAGGTTGGCAAGAAGATTGATGGTGCCGGAGTTGTAAAGTTCATCTTCTTCTGGTTCTTGATAACTGTTCTCCATTGTGTTTCCTCACTGTGAAGGCTTTCTTGAACTGTTTTTTGAAATGTGCAGGGCGCCAAAAGGATTATAAAGACGATATTGCAGTAGTTGATGAAAGTAATATCTCCATCAAATAATAATGTTAGAATTAAAAAATTTATTATTTTAGAGGAATTATTAATTTATCGATAAATGAATAATTATTTAGAGAATTAAAAAAAAAAAATATTGAATAATTATTTAGAGAATTAAAAAAAAAATATATATATATATATATATATATATATATATATATATATATTAAATGTGGTGAAATTCAAAATTTAGGGTGTGTCTGGGCGCACTGAATACTATAATTTAGACATTTGGGCATAAAAAATGCTATCGTTGTGGCATTTCTTAATTGGCAAAATCTGACATGTTTGCAATACGTAATCAACCCATTTACACCCATTTCCCAATTTTACCCTCTTGCAGTAGATAAGTAAGAGAATCTTGCACATGTGATGAGGATAAAATAGTCTTTTTTTTGTTCAAAATTTGTACAACACGTGAAAGCCTTCAAGAAAGTTGGACCGGCTGATTTGACACAAAAATTGATTTTTGTTTGGGAGAATCTCTCCCAAACACAATCTTAATGTAAGTTCACATGCATACAGTAAGCCCCTATTTGAGACAAATTATTTGTTTCATTAAAATGAAGTTTCTAGTCGTTGGACATACAATTGAGCCCCACACAAGAGATGAAAAGTCAACAAATTTAGCTGGATGTGATGGTTAACGGTAAAAATTTTCATTCTTTTATCTAAGTAATTTGCCTCAAACAGGGGCTAAAAAGAAAATATTTATTTACATACATTAGCTTCAAAGTTTAATATCTTGAAAAATTAATTTTTCAAGTTATTTCTTGTATACATTAAACATAATTTCTATGATCATTAATTTTAACTTCAAACCCCCAATCTTTATGTGCATTACAAGAAATAAGGGATAAAAAGTCGCCAAATCAAAGTTTTTAAATTTATATTAGTATTATTTTTTATGAATTTAAGCAATTATAAAACTTATTCATTGGACCTTGAAGGATTTTTAAAAAAAATTATTATCTTATACATTTAGCTAGGTTATTAATTTAGTACACCGAAGAATTTTATTATTTAAACGAGATTACTAATTTAATCGAACCTTCATTTATTGAGTTTTTACTGTAAATGGTCCAACCGGCCCATTTCGGGTCAAATTAAGCCACACAACCAACACCCCTTTAAACCTTTACTCTAAGAACTCTGGTGAATGTAAGATATAACCGCTAATATAACATACAATTATTAATACAATGCTGCTCTGTTTAAATCCTGGTGAACTTCAAAGTATCAAAAGACAAAGAAAGTACAACAGTTCCTCGAATCTAATCCAAAAACACGATCTCGAAATTAAGCTAGCTGAACAACTAAATTTAACTAGATGTACACTTGCAAAAACCAAGACGGCTGCAGTATAACAATCGCGGTCCATAACCCCAGAAACTTTTGTTTCAAGGAGGCTGGCATGCCCTGTCTACACAGGACATCGTTGATTGAACCAAAGTAAAAATGAATTATTCCCGCCAACTGAACTGGGGTACTAACATCTTTAAGCATTGTCGGGGATATGTTGACCTACTATTGATGAAATATATAACCGAAGTTCTAGTTTTACCACAAACTATATCCAGAAACTAGAGGCAATAAAGCTTTACTTACACAGGTGCCGTATTTCAATGTGGCTTCAATCAGGGGGTGAGGTCGAAATGCTTTTCCAACAGTGAACGAGCTTCAACAAGAGATGTTACTTTGTAATCTGGTTTGAATTCCGTGTTATCATACACAGGAGAATCGTACCTTCCTGTTTCATCAAGCAAGCACGTGAAAGCTCCTGCTCGTTTCCCACATGCCACCTGCAAAGACCGCGAGTTATTAAAAAAGAAACAATCAAATGAGAAGTAATCCAGTGACCCGGGTAAATAAACAACTGCATTTTTAGATATGGATACCGAAAGTAGCAAGCACAGCCAAGTAAATTAACAACACTACACCGTTCATCAACTACAGGGAAGAATTTGTAAGATTTAAACCAATGCTGAAAAGTATATAATCAAAAAAATATCACTCAGACGGCCCTGACGATGAAGAAAGAAAGAAAGAACTCACATCATCTTTAAGGCTATCCCCAATCATCATAACCTCATTTGGTTGCATACCCCAAGTTGTACAGATATGAAGCAGGGGAGCAGGATCTGGTTTATAAGGTCGAAATTCCCTGCTTAATGCAGGAGAAAATATCATCTGAAGAAACAAAAAAGATGTTAAATTTAACTTCGCTAAGCAGCTGCTTGCAGTTCAGCAGATATTTTCAAACAATGCAAAATTTACCCCGAAGCGTAGATGAAACAAATCCACTGCTTCCTTGACATTCCTGGTGATTAATCCCCTTCTGAAAATGGAATTAACAAAAACTTAAAACTATCGTTGTAAAAGCCGTAAAGGATAATATCGTAATACTAAAACAGACATTAATTTAATGATATTTTCAGCTCTTGACTAACTGATGACTTCTACAAAAATTAAAGGATCAACACTCAAACAAGGACAAAAGCATATATGATGAAAATGGGAAGTAAAATTGATAACTCTTGAGTTAGTTCTGGGCATTATTAAAGTCGCCAGAATACTAGTAAGTGGCTTTAAACATACTAGAAACCAAGGCAACTGGGATACATGCTCAAAACCTAAATAAATACAATAAAAATTTAAAAATTAAGGCTGTATATTGCATATTTTTTACCAAGTACAATAAGGTCATCCAGATATCAATAAATGTTTGATCATAGATTACTTGGCAGTGACTGTATATCGCAGAGAGTTTATATCGAAAGTCTAAACTCTATGTTGCATGGACACTTCAACTAGGGTAGCGTATCCATATCCAACATCATGCGTCGGATACTGACACTCTACCATAGTCATTTTCTATCTTTATCAGGAATATTAAATACTTTTTTAACTCAAAATTATTATAAAATAATAAAATAGGTACTATATTTAAAAAATTTAAATAAGAAAAATTAATAATAAGTAAAAAATTAAACTTATACTGTATAAATAAATAATTTTAGAGATTTTAATTAACGTGTGTACGTGTCGTGTCAGTACCTTTTGAAAAATCACGTGTCGGCGCATCCAACAAGTGTCGTTTCCGACACATATCCGTGTCGGTACATCATAGTCTAAACTCAGTTCACAATTTTAACGAGTTTCACATACTCGCCTCTTAATATTGCAATTGCACATTTAGTT
The DNA here is from genome assembly GCA_019097785.1 of Fraxinus excelsior. NCBI lineage: Eukaryota > Viridiplantae > Streptophyta > Magnoliopsida > Lamiales > Oleaceae > Fraxinus > Fraxinus excelsior. Next base: position 30,624,830 of record CM032634.1, on the reverse strand, counting down.
GTTCTTGTCATTAGGACAAGTCCACACAGCTAAAAATCATGATGTTACTGGTGAGCTGGCACTTGCCTTGTATACCATCAAGCTCAGACATTGTCGGTTTTCTCTGAAAAAGCAACTAATTTTTCCTTTTCATGTTCAAACATTTGCATTCATATTATTGTGCATAAAAACACAAATGGTGCTTCTTCTATTTAAACTATAATCCCCTGTCATGAGTGATAGACAGTAAAGAATGGGCAAGAAAATTAAATGAACTTCAGGCATTAATAGATGCAAAGCGTAAAATGGAATCACTATCCCCCATTATTGCTAGCATTTTAGTAAGGAACAAAATTAATTCACCAGAAAGCAAAATAAGTGAAAGTAAAGAAGTAACAGAATAAAGAACATATCCAAAAAGAATTTAGGGGTCTAACCAAAGAGGAAATAGTAAAAGCTTCAGCAACCAATTAAGAATGTAAAGAAGTCTATTTGAATAGTTAACCTTTGCATTACTTTACCTAATATTCCTCGAGTCAAGAAAACCACAAAGTTCTGAAGCACCTGTAGCACAATCAAACTGTAAAAACTTTGATTCAATATGAGAACCTATAAATTCATCCCAATCTCATGCAAGTTTCATATATATCAAAAACTACAACTTGGAAATCCCAAATTTGAATTTCTTTTTCTATTTTATCATTTTATTAATTTATTGCAATGGTTCAATAATTTAATGAATCTGAAGCAGCTCTTTTTCATTTTGTATATGAATAGCAGCAGTAATTAATGCTGAATTTTTTTTGTACCATTTCACACGTCATCTAGTTACAGAGCACTTGGCTTGTTACTGAGTTATTTATGTATCAAAACTGTAGCGACCGAGAACTTTTAAATAATATAAAATTAGTTTTCTCGAAAAACGTGTCGCTAAACTTTAACCCTAATTTTAAAGAAAAAGTGCGTTCGTCTAGCCGTTATAAAATCGAATTCAAATCTATTCGATCGAATCAAATCCCGAATAATAATTTTATTATCAATTCCGATTTATTTTATGTAAATCCAATTTTAATAATTTCAAGTCCAATATTTATAGTCCAATTATTTGAAATTCATTTATATAGGCCCAATTACATAAGTCCAACATTTTAAATTTTAATTCTTTTAGCCCAATCCATTTAAGTCCAAAATCGGAATTAATTATTTTAGCCCAATTAGAAAACCCAAAAGCCCAACTATTTGACCCAATTACCCACCTAGAAGTTTGTACCCTAATTCTCACTATTCAAATAAGCACCATCATTTCTCTCTCCCACACTTTCTCACACCGCCAAACAGCCTTTGGGTAAGGAAATCTCTCCCTCCCTTATTTTCTCTCGACTTTAGTCCACTGGGAGACCTGTGTGGATGCTAAAATCAATTTTTAGCATCAACATCAATCCCTCTAAATCTGGAAACTCTTGATGATGCTCGAATGACAATTTCTAGCATCAACAACTTGTTGATTCCACACAAATTCTACAGCACAAACACCAACAACAGTCACCAACACTGCCAAACTCGAACTTACTGCACAACACCTCCACCATTCACCAACCATCGACACTGCAGCCTCAAACCGCCAAGCTCACCACCACCAACTCACAGCTCAACCCACTGCAACCCAACATCAACTCCAACCCGAGAGCAAAACCACCACCATTTCATCACTCCCAACACTGAAACCTAAACCACCAAGCCAATCCACGAAGCTGCTCAAACCATTGTAAGACATCAACACCCCCAACACCAAGCTCATTTGAAGCAGTCACGCAATCCTAAGCCCCAACCCCGAAACCCAATTTTCGAACTACCAAATGCAAAACAAGCAAAAACCACAGCTGCCACCCCACTCGACAGCCCCTATTTCACCCTAAATCCACCTTAAACCACCATAAAAACCAAGAACAACGTAGACCCATAACTTACCTTGTATTTCCAATCGATTCCACCAAGAAACCCAATAAAACGACCCTGATTTCGCACGCCAATAACTATCCCCCGCACGGCGCCACCACGCGACGATGGCGCCGGTGCCACTTCTGGCCGGCGGTTGGAATGTAGAAGGGGCAGAGTCCCTTCCCCATCGAAGCTCCATCTCCTCTGTTCGAATGAGAGAGAGATGGAGATGTATATATTTGGTATATTTTCATTTTTTGAGATTTGTCTTTTAAGCCCCCAAGTTCTTAAATTGATTTATTTACATTCCAAAATTTTAAGTATTTTAATTTTAGTCTCTAAATTCTCATTTTCAGTTTTAATAAATGTTCTATTAAGTCCCTAAGTTATAGAAGTTATTATTTCAACTTTTTAGTTTTATTTTCAGCTTTAATAGAATTACAGTTCAGTCCCTAAACTTCTAAAAGCTATTATTTCAGTTTAGTGTTTTATTTTCAGCTTTAATAAGATTTACAGTTTAGTCCCTAACTTTTAAAAGTTACAATTTCAGCCCTTTAGTTCTATTTTCAGCTTTATTATATTTACAGTTTAGTCCCTAACTTTCAAAAGTTACTATTTCAACCCTTAAACTTTTATTTTCAGCTTTAATAAATTTTCAATTTAGCCCCTAAACTTTATTTTATCATTTTAAGCCATTTATTACAATTTCGATAATTTTCAATTAAGTCCCAAAACTTTATTTTAACACTTTAAAAGTTTAAATTTTCGAAATACTAATTCAAAACTTATTTTCTATTTTTGGCTAGACGAAACGTACGGACAATTAGGAGATTAAAGTTACTTCTCGCTCCATTTTTCACGAAACTCGAGAAAATTGAGGTAGACTCGCCACCATTAATTAGTTTAAATTATAATTGCATGCTTTATGTGAATTTACGTGATTTATATGCTTTAATGCATTAGATGAGAATATGTCATATGAGATATATGATATTGTTATACTTGTCATAACTTATATGCTTAATTGCATGAGAAAGACGAGAATCTCTTATGAGATAAGATGAGAATGTTATGCATAACTTATGTGTTTTATATGCACGAGAAAGAAAGACTACCCACACCCTATGATTTTAAAGAGCCTATGATTTTCAAAAAAAAATGATCCAAAGAAGATGATATCACGTTGTATATTGCATAAGTGTGTATTCAATTATTCTGTAAATTAATTATCGGCGATGAGTCTACTGAGCATTACTCACTCTGTTATTTTAACAATATTTACAGACTTCGGAGGCGATCATGATTGATGGGCAGTGGTGGCGTAAAATTTGATTATCGCAATTATTAAATTTTGAAATTTATGTATTTGAACATTGTTAACGTATTTGTCGTTTCCGATATTCCAAAAACATGATATTTAAATTTTAAAACAATTATCTTATGAGTTTTCTTGCCGACGAAGTTTTCAATTACAAATGTGTTTTTTAAAAATTAGGTTATTTCTACAAATTTTTTATTATTAAATTAGGACAAAAGATGATGACGTGACTATCCGAGTTAACGGAACTCGGGGCGCTACAAAAACACAGCAAAGAAAGAAGTTGGATGATGATTTATGAAGTCAAAACAATATGCACCTCCTTAATGTTTTTTAATCATTTATTTCAGACTTAAAAGGGGAAGGGGGGGGATTTCCCGATATTGAAGAACAGATTTTAATTTATAAAAATTAATAACTTGGGTTTGTGATAATTTGTAAAATACATATGGTTGTGAGTTGTGTTACAAGTAGGATAAGTCATAAAAAAATATGTGAAATTATCTTACAACAAAAAAGACTGAATAAATCCATTTACAATAATGAAACAAGTAAATAAATAATTCATTAAAAAAAAAATCCAATTGAGTTGATTATCATAGTAACCTCCCACAAACTCTATTCCCTGTCCATCTTGCCCAGTTATTTTCCTTGCAAATACGCAAGGCAACAGACAGAAAGACACTTCAACTTGCAATTGGGGTCATTCAATTTGTCACCTAAAGGGAGTGGAGTGATGGAAAAAAATTACCTGTAAGTTTAGCACGCTTCACGATGTATGTTTTCAGTGTTTCTTCCTCACCATACATCAAATCGCATGAACTCAGCAAGGGTACCTATTTTTTTACTGTTTTTCTCCTTCCTCACATTGTTTGGTGCTCAAAACTTCAGCTTCCAGAGATGTATTTTTATCTCCGTTGCACTACAATTTATTAATTTTTCAGTAATAATTTAAATCTACATTTATCCCTCTTGCAGACTTTCTTTCATTATATATAAAATTCTCAAAACTTGATAGCTACTTATGGAAAATGTCTAAAATATCTTATGACTAAGGGACTTCAAACAATGATACTCACAGCCGTTGTTAGAACGAGCAATTTTTTTATTTTTTTTTTGGCCTCTTGAACTTAATTTGTCGTATGCTAAGTTTTCAAGTTGCTTAGCAGAAGAATATATAATCAGCGAAAAGTGAAAATATATGAAGTGGAAGACTCATTTGCCCAAAATATAATGGGAAAAGTGCATGGATCATGCTTTTTCTTTCCCAAAATCACAAATCAGGTCCCAAGTTTTAAATTTGCAAAAATCAGGTTTTTCAAAAATTAATTAATTATATTAAATTAAATATTTAATTATAATATAATATAATTAACCCACCCACCCACCACCTCCAGCCCCACCCCCACTGCCCCGGCCACCGTGACTGTTCCGGCGACGGGGACTACTCCGACGACCACTCCGGTGATCATTCCGCCGCCACTTAATTCCGGCGATTGGTCAGATTCCGACCAGTATAGGTCACAGATTTTTAAAATTTGTCGGTCACAGATTTAGTATAGGTCACAGATTTTTAATTTAGTCACGAGTTAAAATTAGTATAGGTCACAGTTTTTTAATTTAGTCACAGAGGTCACATATTTCCAAATTTTAAGGTCACAGTTAAATAGTTGCCACAAAGAACAATAGTCACAGATTGATATAGTTGGTCACATACACCCAAACACTCGTCGCTCATTCCCAAACCACCATCAATACTTGGTCACAGGTCGACCAAGTAATTGGTCACAGAAACTCTTTATCACATCCGCAGCACCCGTCCCTCAATCCCAATACACCCAACAAATAAAAGGTCACAGGTCACAGAACGACCAAACAGTTGGCCACATACAGTCCGTCCCATCCCCATCCGACCCTAATCCCTAAAACACCCACCAACAACCACCACCACAGCCGCATGAACATCACGACCAATAACAACCACCACCACCCAAACCGCCTGCACAGAAATCCGCCCCCACACCCACGCACACAGATCTCCCCTGCCGACAGCAAATTGAACCTCCCGCCGCACCCACGCACACACACAGCACCCACGCCGGCAACACCCACCCACACACACAGAGCACCCACACACAGCACCCGCACCCACGCACACACACAGCACCCACACACAGCACCCACGCCGGCAACACCCACACACAAAATCAGCAGCTTCTTCGCTGCTGATTTCTTTGCCGCTGCTGCCCAAAATCAGCAGCTTCTTCGCTGCTGATTTGTTTGCCCCTGCTGCCCAAAATCAGCAGCTTCTTCGCTGCTGATTTGTTTGCCGCTGCTGCCCAAAATCCTGCTGCTGGTTCACAACGGGGAAGGGGGACAAGGACGGGGAAGGCAGCGGCAACAACGGCATCGCTGCTGCCGTTCAGCAGCATCAACGCTGCTGAACGGCTGCAGCGATGCTGCTGCGATTCGCAGCGGGGGAAGGGGAAGGGGACGGGGAGGGCAGCGGCAGCGGCAGCTCACAAATCAGAGGGGGGGAAATGGAGGAGACGGGAGGGAGGGGGAGGAGAGAAGTGAGAGAGTGTGGAGAGAAGTGAGAGGAGGGGTTGTGTAGAATGATAGACAAATTAGGGTTTTAATAGATAAATTATTTAATTAAAATGATAAAAAACCTGATAAATGAAAAAAAAACATGAAAACCTGATTTTTTAAAAGGTTAAACTTAATGCCTGGTTTTTGGTAATTTTCCCAAATATAATTGATGAAACTGAAACCCGGAATAAGCCCCTGTTTGGTCCAGATTAAAATCTGATTTTAATCCAAATCAAAATCAAACAATCAATATTAACCACATCTTTCATAGGTCCAATAAGTTTTCAACCACACATTTCAAAAACTTTTATCACAATCTACTAAAAATCTAATTTTAATCCCCATCAAATACCCTCTAATTTTTTCATAATGGCTATGCTGTTAAAGCATTGAGGAGATTGAAGACTACATTCTTATTATATCCCTACCTGTATAACATTGATGAACTTAGTATGCTGAACTTTGTATACATCTTGTATAAAGGGTTGTTATCCTCTTTTTCTTTCCAATAAGATTTTGGGAAATAAAAAAGAAATAAACCCAAATCTACACCAAAGCACATAAACTCATAGGTTGATAGAAATTCTTTACTGTGATATCTAATTCTCGCTTACAGAAGTTCTTTATGTACGTTCAAATGAATATCTGGTTGACAAAAAACCCAATAAGGATTCAAAAAATTATGTCAAAGAAAGTAAGTATACATTATGATTTAAGTTCCATGCAATCCAACACTCAATGACCACCTGTAGAATACAAAGTAATGATGGGTTCATTGGACACTAGTGTTCAAAATTCTGCACTCGCAAAGCCACTAGGGCACTAGGCATCTTTAATAACTTCATGCAACTCTTTCTGAAAAATCAATGTTCTATATGCACTTAGTTCTTTTCGTTTTATTCAATAATCATTTTATGAAATTCATAGAAGTGTATACGCGTGTAAGAGCTATAATACCATTGCGGCATGAAGTGTCAAGCAATGATGATGAAGAGTTGATTCATGCTGCAGCTGGTGCAAGAGAAGAGAGGAAATTGGAAAATGGCTAGTTCTCTTTTGTATAAAATAGTGGAAATTAGTTTCTAGTTATTTTTTTTTTTTCTTTTTCTCTGTTAAGCTCCAGCTGAGATGTCATTTTTGATGAGCTGTACAGTAGGAGGCAATGGCATGTGCAGCACATTTTTTGCCAGAAATTAGTTACAATAAAGGAGGACCACAACAAGTGTGTAAACTTCTCAAAATTTTGTACGGCCTTAAGCAGGTCTCAAGGCAATGGTACTCCAAGTTTTCTACTTCTATTGTTGAGTTTGATTTTACATAATCCATGGCTGATTACAGTTTATTCATCAAGAAGAATGGGGATTCTTTTACAGCACTACTGTTCTATGTTGATGATATTATAGTTGCTACCAACAATGAAGAATCAATCGTTGAACTTAAAGTACTTTTTGAACCAGAAATTCAAGATTAAAGACCTAGGTTCTCTAAGGTATTTCTTAAGGATTGAAGTTGCTAGGACAAGCAAGGGCATACAAAATTGTCAAAGGAAATATGCTTAGGACATTTTGGCTGACTCGGGTACACTTGGCTCCAAGCCAGCTAAAGTTCCTATGGACAGCAAAGATACAGGACAACTCTTGAAGGATCTAAGTATCCATAGGAGGTTGATTAGGAGACTCCTTTATCTTATAATCACAAGACCAGATCTATGTTATAGTGTTCAGAATTTGAGCCAATTCATGGCTAATCCTACAAATCTTCATTCGACAGCAGCACATAAAGTTTTGAAATACATCAAAGCGGCTCCAAGACATGGTCTATTCTTTCGTGCTTCATATTCTTTCCAGTTGACAGCATATTGTGATTCTGATTGGGCCTTGTGCCCCGACACAAGAAGGTCCTTGACTGGTTACTTTGTCCTATTGGAAGATTCTCTCATATCGTGGAAATAAAAGAAGCAGACAATTGTTTCTAGATCTTCATATGAGGCTGAGTATCGAGCAATGGCAACCACGTGTTCTGAGCTTAGAGGTATATTTTGTCAGATCTTCAAGTTCTTCACCCACAAGATGTTATTTATTGTGACAATCAAGCTGCACTACATATTGCTGCTAATCCAGTATTTCATGAGCGTTCAAAGTACATTGAACTCGATTGTCACCTAGTCCTTGACAAGATACAAGAAGGGAGTATTTGCACAACTTATATTGGTACTCAATTCTAGTTGGCTGATATTTTTACAAAGGCATTGCCTTCTCACATTTTTAATATTCGCTTCTTCAAGATGGGAATCGTTAATCTCTATTCTCCATCTTGTGGGCAAGTATTGCATCATGAAGTGTCAAGCAATGATGGTGAAGAGTTGATTCATGTTGCAGCTAGTGCAAGGGCAAAGAGGAACTTGGAAAATGGCTAGTTGTTCTCTTTTGTATAAAAAATAGTGGAAATTAGCTACTAGTTAGTTTTTTTTTTTTTTTTTTTTCTGTGTTAAGCTCCAGCTGAGGTGTCCTTTTTGATGAGCTGTAGAGTAGGAAGCAAAGGCATGCGCAGCCCGTTTCTGGCCAGAAATTAGTTACTTTATTTCAGGTATATATGTTGCCATTTTTCATTAATTCATTGGATTCCAATTTTCATTGAATGAAAAGCAGATAGAAATTCAGAGCTTCTTCTTCTTCTTCTATTGCATTCTAATCATTCATTTTCTTACAAATACTGCTTTTCATTTTACATTTGAGCTGTGGCACTTTAGGATATTCAACTCCCCTCACTTCTCAGTCCTAGTCCCCTAGTTCTACGGCAGGGTACGAGTTAAGGCGAAAAATACAATCTTGTTACCGGTTACCCTAACACTAACAGTGTAGCCAAATAATATTGCATACAAATACATTCGAGTATACGTATATGTACAAATACATACAACATATATAAATACTGTGGGCAAATGAGTCCTCACCCGGCATGATTTGGAGGCGATCCAGACCCTGTTTCTCAAAATCCGCGATAATTTCATACGCCCGTTTCTGCTTGTCGGGGCTCCATGTCTCAATATGATGCAAAATATCTATACCCGACGGATTCTCTGACTTAATTTTTAAGTACTCTTTTTCCCCGAGCACTGTCCTGTACATTGCTGGGAAGTCGATGACGGGGACCGTTAGGGTTCCGTCCATGTCGAACACCACGCCTCTCAGGCGGGCCTTGGCGGTGGCTGAAGGGGAGGAGGTGGCCATTGACGAAAATGCCCTTCTGGAGTGGAGGAGGTGGAGGGGCCTGAGACTGAGAGTGCGGATTTGCATTGTTTTTTTTTTATATCGGGAGTGGAAAGTGGAGGGGTGATTTTGGAATTTAACGAGAGAAAACAAGCGGTGGTTGGGCGTTGGGAACTGGGAGATGAATTGCTCAAGGAAACAGTTGTATCAGGTAAATATGACGGATTAAGGAAGATTGTAAACATTCAAACACGAATGCTTCAAAAAGGTTAAATAGCACACAATTTTCTTTAAATGTTATTGTGCAAAATTCTCATACCTTTCATTTTTTTGTATTTTTATTCTTACTTTCCACATTTCATTACGCAAAATATACTATTTAACAATTTTTCAATAAAATGATAATTTTACCCTCATATTCAAATAAAACAAAACAAAACAAAAAAAAAAAAAAAATTAAGAGCAACCATACTCTCAATATTTTATAAAAAAAAGTATAAATGAATCCTAAATAAATTAGAAAAAAAAATCAGAGCACTTAGGACACATTAATTTTGGTCAGACAGCTCCATTGCAAAATTTATTTCTCCATCTCCGCCCAAACATATGCTAACCTTGCAAGAAACTCTCCACCCAAAGCCACCGCCTCCTCCACCATCAGTGCCACCGCACATATTCCCAATACCCCTTCCATTTTTCGTTCCAAACATGTCAATTTTCCATTGCTTCCTCTCGAAAATGAAATCCCTCTTACAATTTCCCATCCACACACTCCCCCCCCCCCCCCTTCCCACGGAATCCTACCCCTCTACTTAGACTCCTTGGACATAGAGCCCGGATTTACATTCTTTGTCATTGAGCACCGAAAGCCCACCCAAAATTGTCCCACCCTGCATGACGGCCTATTCTCCAACTACCATTCACTCAACCCAAAAATGAAACAAATTTCTAAGCAATCAATTGTGAAACTACAATTCAAATAGGAACAGCTGGAGTCATCCCATTTCTGATTGATTTGCTCTGTCAAGGACTCCAAGAGGAGAGAAGGATGCATCGATTGCTATATTTAATGTTTTAATCTATCAAGGAAATAAGGTGAGGGTCGTAAGGATGAGAACTGTACCACCACTTATTAAGAATATTTTAATAGTTTTGTAAAGGGAAAAATGGTGGCTTTTGAGATTGAGATTTCAAGTTTTCAAATTACAATTTTTCTAGGTAGGTTAGGTTAGAGGGTGTTGTGTTGACAAGAGAGTACACACAAATTTTGAATGGGTTGACGATAGGTTTTCTTTTATCTGGAAATCTAAGTGGGATTAGTTCTATAACCCGGTGGTGGTGGTGGTGGCGGTGGCGGCGGTGGTGGAGGAGGAGAGGAGAGAAATAAAGAGAATCTTTTTAAAATTTATTTAGGATTCGTTTGTACTTTTTTAAAAATATTGGGAGTGTGGTTTAATTAGTTTTTAAATTTTTTTTTTTCCTTTTTGTTTCATTTGAATATGGGGGTAAAATCTTCATTTTATTGGAAAATTGTTGAAAATGACATTTTGTGCAATGAAAGGTGGAAGGTATGGATGAAAATGCCAAAAAATGAAAGGTATGAACGTTTTGTCCAATGACATTAAAAGATATGGACGTTTTATGCTATTTACCCCTTCAAAAAATGAATGTTTAGCTCATCTTCTACTATTATTTTAAAATTCTTTAATTTTTATACTCATTTTTAATTATATATTTTCAAAATATTTTTTTACAATGCACATATTACATTTGATATATCTTTTTCATTTTATACGAAGTAATTATTTAAAATTATGACTACTTGAAATGCTTTTTTTTTAAAGAAATAATTGATAAAACACAATTATCATTTGAATCATAATCACTATTTATAAGTGTATTAAGTACATTTGTATTATATTATGATGTTATAAAATAGAGAAAAGAGAAGAGAGAATAAAAGTCAATAGATTTTTCTGCGTATTTTATTGAGAATCAAGACCAGTATTTATATGATCTAAAATGAGAGTTACAGTTGAAATGAAATACACATTCTGAACTAGATAAGATTTATCCATGTATCATGATAATACTGAATAATCATCAATAATTATCTCATTATTGTACAACACTCCCATTTGATGATTATTTGTACAATAACTACTTCGTTAAAACCTTGTCTGATAAAAATTCATTGGGACAAAAAAAAAATCAAACGAAAGAAAAAGAGCACAGTTATTTTGGAGTATAAAAATGCTGTCTCATTAAAACCTTGTTAGGAAAATTCAGTGGGATAAAATCTAAGATAAGGAAAAAGAGTACAACTACTCCCCACTGAAAATCTTTGAGTCGACGCATTCAAATCTCGTGACCCAATTTCTTGAATGTAGATATTGGCTGTACTTTTGTAAATAAATCGGTCACATTGTGACTTGAGCGAATTTATTGAATATTGATGTCACCATTTTTCTAAAGCTCGTGTGTACGAAAGAATTTTGGAGAAATATGCTTCATCCGATCACCTTTGATATAACATCATTTGAGTTGTGCAATACAAGCAGCATTATCTTTATACAAAATTGTTGAACTATCTTTTGTTGAAACTTGAAATTAATCCGCATGACTCTTGGATATAATGGGTCATGTTCCTCAACCATACACATCCTCGACCTGCTTCATGGATTGCAATGATTTCAGAATGATTTGATGATATTGCTGTCAATGATTGCTCCATAGATCTCCATGATATAGTTGTTCCTCCACATGTAAACACATATCCTGTTTGTGATTTAGCTTTATGTGGGTCAGAGAAATGACATGCATCTGCATATCCCACTAGAGCAGATCTCAGCTTTTGAGAATAAAATAATCACAAATCAATAGTACCATTTAGGTAACGAAAAATATGTTTAACATCATTCCAATGTCTTTGTATTGGTGTAGAGATATATCTTGCAAAGAGATTTACAGAAAAAGTTATGTCGGGTCGAATACAATGAAATTGCAAGATAAGTTAATACTCCAATTGCACTAAAATATGGTACTTCATGACCAAGAATATTTTCTCCATCTTCAGGTGGACGAAAATGATCATTTTTTACATCAAGTGATCGAACAACTATAGGTGTGCCATTGACGTACATTATCATATAAAATCGTTTTAAGACTTTTTCTGTATATGTAGATTGATGAACAAATAATCCTTCTGAGAAATATTCAATTTGCAACCCGAGATAGAATTTTATTTTTCCCAAATCTTTCATCTCAAATTCATTTTCAAATAATCTGCGGTTTTATTGAGCTCTTCAGGAGTTCCAATTAAATGTAAGTCATCAACATAAACCGCCACAATTGCAAATCCAATATTCGTTTTCTTTATAAAAACACACGGGCATACATCATCATTTTTATAGCCTTCCTTCAACAAATATTCGCTAAGATGATTATACCACATGCGTCCGGATTGTTTAATCCATACAATGATCTTTGCAGTTTAATTGAGAACATGGTTCTCGGGCATGTATCATTTGTTTCACGCACTTTAAGTCTTTCAGGGACTTTCATATATATGTCACTCTATCAAGTGAATCATACAAATAGACAGTCATTACATCCATAAAGTGCATATCGAGTTTTTGTGACACGGTCAAACTAAATATAATCTAAAAGTTATGGTGTCTATTACGGGAAAATATGTTTCCTCATAATCAATTCCTGGTCTTTGTAAGAAACCTTGAGCTCGAGTCGGGCCTTGTATCTTGTAATTTTATTACTTTCATTTCTCTTTCGTACAAAAACTCATTTGTATCCAACATGGATTACGTTTTCAGGTGTTCGAACTACATGTTCAAACACTTTTTGTTTCTCTAAAGAATTCAATTCCGCCTGTATGACTTCTTTCCACTTTGACCAGTCATTTCTATTTTGACAGTCTTTAACATACCCTCATCTTGCATAATATCAAGATCCTCATCTTGCATAATATCAAGAGTCACATTAAAGGCGAAAATATTGTCTATAACAACATTATTTCGATCCCATAATTTATGAGATAACATATAATTTATTGAAATTTCATTATTTTCAGACACTTGTGATTCTTCAGGAACCATATTTTCAATATTTGATTAATTAATTTTCTCTTCGATCGATATATTTCAACGAATTTATTTCGATTCCTCGCAATTCATAATATGATGCAGTACATCGTGTGTAAAAGTGTTGTCGACAACTTTTTCTTGTATTTTCGATTCTTTTTCTTTTTCCAAGATGAATTGAGATATCTCAATTTTCATTATTTCAGGTAAGTGAACCTCTTCTGGGGTTTTATAATATGTTATGTCTAAATACTCACTAAAAGTATATACCTCTTTAATAAGACAATCTTTACCGGTTGCTCCATTTTCGTTTGGAGGACTTTGTAATAGAATCAAATATTATCACGCTTCAGGCGTGCCATAAATTTATCAAATATAATATTAACGAATTGTCCTTCCAGGAGTCAATTCGAGTTGGAGCATATAAAGCTGATGTGTGATGTTACTAATATCTTTGGTCAGTAAATGTATCGAAATAAATTATCTTTCGGACTTCTGATTCGAATTGTCTTTTGCGGGGATTTAGATATTGGTGCATTTGTATATTATTTTCAACTTCTTAATTCTTCCCCCTAATGCTGAGAGAATTGTCAAATCAAATTGACATCATTTTTACAAATATCATCCATTTGGGATAAGGGTTCATGTTACCCATTTATTCTCGACATTTTTTTTTACTTTCCATCTCAATGCATTGTGGTGGATTAATTTTACATATACAATACCATCGAAATAATTTGATTGAAGAATTAAGCTCTGACCATAAGCCAAGTTATAACTAGGAGAACTATGATATTGACATGATGTGTAATGACTTTCCCTAAATAGAAATGGGAAGTATTTTGTTCTCAATTAAATTAATTGGAGACGTTTAACAAACAATCATGTTAAACCATTTATCGACATCTCAACTAACCACTTATTAAAAAGTTGAGATTTATGATCACCAGTATTAAAAAGACACACTGTCTTAACTGTATAATTTGAAAATTATGCTCATAATCTGAGTATGACTTTCGCAAATTTCAGGTTGTGAACATCATGCAATCATATAATATTTGTATCAAATCTATTAGATACAACTAATATCTAGATGGTCAACGTGGAGGGTGACGAGGCCCCATATATCACCCTAATTAGTTTTCAGAAATATATAGAATTCAGTCACTATTTTAATTATTGATGTATAAGATCAATTGTCGATAAATAGAACAAATAATATATATGAAATCATTGGATGGAAGAATCTTCTGGTTCTTCGTTGAATATCTATTTGAATATTTAATTTTGCATCATTATTGATCCTATGATGGTCCAGCTGTTCATGCTAAACAATAAAGTCAAATTGAACTTCTGGTTCAATATAATATATAATTCAATTATTTAATCTCGAAGAATATAATTAAATATTATATAATCATTTATTATTCAAGTAATCAAATTAATCAATCTTCTCATGACATTAATTACGTGTTGTTTTTCAGGGATAAACATGAATTTAAAATGACACATTTTTCAAAATATGTGATACTCCAAAAGTACGTTGTATTTATTATTAATCATTCAAAAGCAACATGTTAATATTCTTATTAAATATTGAAAATTATAATTCATGCTCTTCAGGAGCAAGTAATATTCTTATGGAATATGAATTATGATGTTGTGTAATTTTAGGGACAACAATAAACTATTATTTCGAAACAATAGATCTTTAGGAGCAATATATTTTCTTCTTCAAGAGCAATATATCAATATTCTTTGAAAATATTGGAATCGGAGTGTCATGCTCTTCAGGAGCAATAATATATTTTTTATTTGAAATAATAAATTATATAAAATTTTATTTTTCACGAGTTAAAACACAATTTATTTTATTTAATAATGTTCTTCGGGAGCAAATAAAATCTAACTAGAATACTAATAATTGTGTGCTACTTCAGGAGCAACAATATTTGTAATAGATAAATCTGCGATTAATATTCTTCTAAAATATTAATTATAATGTTGTGCTATTTCAGGAACAACAACCTGATATACCATTTACTTAAAGGTAAAAAGATTCAACAACAACAACAACAGCAATAATAATAATAATAATAATAATAATAATAATAATAATAATAATAATAATGTGAAACAAATATAAAGAACGTTAATGTAACTAAGAATACATCCAGAAAACAGAGGTCACATATTTTAGAACAATTGTTGAAAGGAAATAATTATATCACATGCAATTAGTTTTATACTAACATTAGAACCATTCAAGAATCAAGAAACAAAATAAATTTTTTTTTCCGTCCAGTCAATTGTGACAGAAATTATTAATCCAAGAAAACCATATTCCAAATTTTATATACATGGTAGCGACGGAATTGTAAAAAAAACAATCACCTTGTATATATATATAAATTCACACGTCACCAAATTAATTTTGGTACATGTGATAGATAATTATGCTAAAAAAAATTACTACATTCACTAACCTTTGAAAAATTAAGCCTTCATGCGCACTTTGGTGGGAATAGTTGTTCGTTTCATCAGAGAACCTTCTCATGATACTTTTGTTGCTTTAGATTGTTTTCCTCTGCCAACATGTGTGGTGATTCATGTGGTAGATGATGGGAGTTCTTTTCTAAAATATCTGAGGATGTAGGGAAGAGGAAGGGTGGTCCATTAGAAGTTACTGGTATGCTTAGAGGTAAAGGACATGAAATTCAAATTGGGTAATTAGCCATTGATCGTGCTGATAACGTGTTATAAAATAGAGAAAAGAGAAGAGAGAATAAAAGCCAATAAACTTTTCTGTGTATTATTATGAGAATCAAAGTTCTATATTTATTGAGTCTAAAAGGAAAGTTACAGTTAGAATGAAATACACTTTCTGAACTAGATAAGACTTATCCATGTATCATGATAATACTAAATAATAATCAATAATTATCTCGTTATTTTACAACATGTATTATATTATGTTAAAATGTAAAATACTATCTAAATTAATAGATTATTTATTTATCGATAAATTAATAAATTATTCTTTTATTGATAAATTTTATTTCATCTATAAGAATGTGGGTTAAAGGTACGAAAAATAACGAGGAATGTGAAAAATAATTTTTAAAAAATGTATAATTATAAATTAATGAAAATAAAATCGATTTTAAAAAAAATCATTTTCATACATATATTTTAGCCTTTATTTGGTGGGATTAAATTTAGAATTTTAGTAAATTTTGATAAAAGTTGTGGGATCCACAATATATATGATTAATATTGATTGTTAAACTTTGACTTAAATTAAAATTTGATTTAAAATCAATATTAAACGTAGCTAAGGTAGCTTACTTCAAAATATTTCTATCAGAAAAATAAATAAAATTATGTCACACGAGTACTAAGTAACTTATTGGGTGAAAATAATAACGATCGATTAAATGAGAAAACACTTCCAACTTTATTCATTAAAGTTAATGGGAACACAAATTCTTATTTTGTAATAATCCAATTTTTAAAGTAATTTTCTTCGTGTTGAATCCGCCTAGTGTAACATCTAAAAATGTAAACACGAAGGGGGGGAAAAAATAAAAAAGTTAATTTATTTTTTAGTGCTTCTTGTGTCAATTGCTCTTTATTCCCCCATTCCAGCGGGCCTATCCAAGCCCATTCAAAAGAAGCCCTTAAACCCTGTCCTCAGCAGCAATATTTGTGAGGCTTTCGGCTTTTGGTGCAACAGTTCAGCAATGGCGTCCGAGTCTTCTCAGAAAAACAAAGCCAGGCGAAAATTGAAGAAGGGAGTCCGAGTCGACCTGGAGAAGAAACTCGAACGATTAGACTCACTTCCATGGAACTCCTCGCTCCCCGAAAATGATGGCAGCAACTACGACCCTTACTCTGTATTCATTGGCTCAAACGAACTCGAAGGAGGTAGAGACTATAGTATTAGCTTCCTCCACTGCAATTCATTGTTGAGTTTCTGTAAAACGATATCTAATTGTATCCCCTAGAAAATTTATGAAGTTCAGTTCAGAAATTCGAGAAAAACGTGCACTTTAGGTTTGTTTTCATCTTAAAAAGTTTTTCTTATTCGCTCAAAACTTTAAATATATGCATTTATTTAATTAAGTTTGCTCGTTTTTATCAGTGGAAAAGCTAATATTTCAGATTTTTGGGGTGGTGTGGGGGTGAGCAACATAGGGAAGCAGCAATGCACGAAAGTTCCTCAGGTTAAAAAGTTAATTGCTAGAAACTGGCGATTATAAGCACAATGAAGATTTGGAAGTGCTTATAAGTTATAAATTTAGAGCTGCAGAAGTTAAATTGTGTCTAAAAAGAGTTCTTTGGAATTATGAATATATTGTAAGAAAAAATAATATGTGGGATTATGAAATGAAAAGAGTGGAGCAATTTGACTGCTTTATGACATTATATATGCCACTATCTTGATTTTGAAATTTTTTTGTTGTGCACAAGACAAACAGAAGCTTGAATTTTTCAGCCCCAAGTTTTGACAGGAGGATAGAGGAAGAACTGTTCCTCTGATTTCTATGATTTATTCAAAGTGGATTGGTTTATTGCTTATCTTTAAATGGAAAATTCAAGTAAATAATTAGAAAATTAGAACTGCGTGTAATTAGAAGTAATGTTAAGAACTAGAATGTGAAAGGCATGTTCTCCTTCTTCCCCTTATTATGTAAAATAAATGTTAGCTTATTGGTTATTGAGGCTTAACTTTTATTGATTTTTTTAACAAATGCAGGTTTTCTAACTCTTGAAGAGATTGATGAATCAGAGTACGGACTGGAAATTCCAAAAATTGATGTTGAAAATGAAAACAAGAAAGTAAAAGGAAAAGTAAAATCAAAGAAAAGAAAGGTAAGTGAAGATGATGAGAATGACAGCTCTAGTGGTGAGGCTGACGGCAAAACTGATGGTAAGGATGGAGGAAAGGAACTGGAGGACGAGAAGAAGGAACTGAAACAGAAGAAGGAAAAGAAGAAACGGAAGAAGAAGAAAAACAAGCATGAAAGGAGAGAAGAAGCAAATGAACTAAAGGAAAATGAAGAACCAGCAGAACCAGTGTCTGGTTAGTATTACATTCTATTTAGATATTTTTAGGCAATTGAAGTATGGTATTTTAATTTTCATTCAGCATGGTCTTTAGGAATATTTTGATAGCATAATTTGATTTCTTGTAAATGATATGATGCAAGTGTGTAGTTATATTAGTGAATAGCTGTTTAAATTTGGTTTTCATATAGTTTTAGTTGGAGTTCTGCACTTGCTTATTCTTGGTAGTTTATGAGTTAACTGCAGAATTTTATAATTATTCTGCTATTTTTGAGCTTGAAAATAGCAAGCCATTTGACTTCCCCGTGAATGCTTTACTAGGCCGCTCCTACTTCATGTTTCTGCAGTTAATTGTTTACACAATTGGTTGTTGGCTAGCAACAACAAAATTTATAATTCCGGAACTTTCTTAACTTAAACTGTACGCTACTGATGATTTATGAATTTCTTATCACTTTTTGAGTCTTCTCATTTTTATTTGATCGGCACAAAACCCTGTTCGAATTCTTGGAACGGGACAAAAAAAGTTAATTTGTTGATAGCATCAAAACGAGGTGTAGCTGTTACAAATAAAAAGCATTTAATAGAATGGTGTTATCTAGTTTGGCACGTGACTATTTCTATGATTTCTAACTTGATCATTTTATGTATCAATTCCAAATTGGTTTGATAACCTATAGGCTTTTGTCTAATGAGTTATCTACTTCTTGGTCTAGCTTCAAGGCCGGCTTCATTAATTTCATAATTGGATTCAGATGATTAGACATCTCCTTGTGTGCTAAAATGAGTTTGATCTATGTTCATGAGGGAGATTTGGCAATTACCCCATTTCCAACTCTATTATAATTTATAGGAAGCTCAGATGCATTACTTTTTTTGAGTGATTGTGAGTTGGCCATACAGTATATTGTTATTAAGAACGGTAACGATGTTAGGAAAACATTGGTTGTCGGAAAAGATTAGTTTGATCAGAATTAGATTTTTCACCGTTTTATGATATTGATATGGCCTTAAAAGAGTATCTCATGACCTACGAATTTGGTGTCAGTTATTGATGGCCAGGATGGTGTTGAAGAGGATCCAGTTGACGATGCTGAGTACTATGAATGGAATGAACTGAGACTTCATCCCTTAATTATGAAATCAATATACAGGCTTAAGTTCAAAGAGCCTACGCCGATACAGAAAGCATGTATTCCTGCTGCCGCTCATCAAGGGAAGGTAAGTTTCTCATCAATGTTTGGTTTTAGTATTACATTATGTAGTGGTGGGAAAAATGGCTTGTTATTGACACTAGTCTGTTAGTGTGACAGGATGTAATTGGTGCCGCAGAGACAGGATCTGGGAAAACACTTGCATTTGGTTTGCCAATTTTACAGCGGCTTCTTGAAGAACGAGAAAAGGTAGAGAGACTTCTGGCAGAAAAAGGAGAGGCCAATGAGAGAATCGCTCCAGAAAGTGTTCTACGGGCGCTCATTGTTACTCCTACGAGAGAGCTTGCACTTCAGGTACTTATAATTGCTTCTTTGGTGCCTTTTCACTATTGTGGAATAGATAATTATGTTTTGGAAACATAAATTATACTTCTCTGAACTACTTTTTACGAAACTTGGAAAATATGTCATTTAATTTTACAATAACTTGATGCATTAATATTTGTTACTATGCAAGGTCACGGATCATCTCAAGGAAGTAGCAAAAGGCACCAATGTTCATGTGGTGCCCATTGTCGGTGGAATGTCAACAGAAAAACAGGAAAGACTGTTGAAAGCAAGGCCTGAAATTGTTGTTGGAACTCCAGGGAGGCTGTGGGAACTTATGTCAGGTGGAGAAATTCATCTTGTAGAGGTTAGACTTATATTTTCAGAAATTGATTGTATGGAGGGAATTTTTCATTGTCTCATTAGCATTGAGAAACTTACAAATTTTGAACATACAAGGTTAATAACAATTGTCTTCCTTCCTAATCAGACTCAGAATTCTATTATGACATTTCCCTTGTAACTGCTGACTTCATTGCCTGTATGAGCTAGGTGGAAGTATTACTAATTTTTCACATGTTCTTGAATCCATTTACCAGAGGATTGTTTTGAAAAGGAAAAAATAATAATAATAATAACGACAAATAAATCTAATACTGCAGATCTGTGTAGGGAGCTTAATGATAGTTAAAATTCTGATAATGATGAAATCTGATGATAAGGGGCTGTTACTACAATCAGTTAGTCGACCTGATTTCTTCATCCCTCAATCCTTTCTGAGGCCCACTTTCCCTGATCAGCTTGCCATGTATGTGATCTTTTAGGTTGGGGGTGGCAGGTGGGGCAGTAGGAGAAGGGAATGAATGATAGGAGGGGGGAGTTTGTTCCCCTTAATTTCTTAACAGCCTAATGCCCGTTTCTTTGGCATCACATTTCCACCAGCTATATGTTGAAGTGGTTAAATCCTTGTGCTACATTTTTACTCTTAGTAATTTAACTTATCTATTAGTGAATCATGTAACTTGATGTAATTTATATTCATCAAAAGGTGTACTAATCAACTTGTGTGGATAGCTTGTCTAATTAAAAGCTTAACTTATCTATGATTAGAGTACCATGTAATTTGAAGTAATTTATTCATCGAAGATATACTTAATAAACTTGTAAGGATAGCTGCAGGTGTATCTATATTACAAATTTTGTGTAGTAACCACTATTTTCTTGAATTGAAGAACGAGAATAATGCTGACTTACATACTGTCTATTGCAGTTGCATTCCTTGTCCTTTTTTGTGCTGGACGAGGCTGATCGCATGATTGAATCCGGTCATTTTCGTGAATTGCAATCAATAATCGACATGCTTCCCATTTATAGATCAACCGAGAGTCAACCTCAAAATACACAGAATTGTGTGACAGTTTCAAGCCTCCAAAGAAAGAAAAGGCAAACTTTTGTGTTTTCTGCAACTCTTGCTCTATCTGCTGATTTCCGGAAGAAGTTAAAGCGTGGATCAGTGAATTCAAAAAAAATTGATGGGCTCAATTCATTCGAAACTCTTTCTGAGAGGGCAGGAATGAGGCCAAATACTGCTATAATAGACCTTACGAATGCATCAATTTTGGCTAATAAGCTTGAGGAATCAGTGATTGAGTATGTCTTTTCTCTTTTTGGAGCTTTTGTTTCATTTCCTAAATCGCTTGCCTGTGCAACAAAATTATTTAGCAGCAGTCGTCGTTTCTCATTTTGGCATAGGAGGTTTATTGTCAATATCGTCATTTTGGCATGACTTGTGCTATCTTTCTGTTCATTGTGAGAAACATGTCGCCGCTTGTTTACATCTTTCTTGTGTCCATTTTATTGACTTAAACCAAGGAGGTAGTATCTCATGCATGGTGGGTTGCAGGTGTAGGGAAGAAGACAAAGATGCCTATTTATATTATATTTTAAGTGTGCACGGACAAGGTCGCACAATTGTCTTCTGTACATCCATTGCTGCTTTACGCCATATTTCTGCCATCCTGCGCATCCTCAACATTAACATTTGGACCCTTCATTCAGAGATGCAGCAAAGGGCACGCCTGAAGGTTTGTTTCGGTTCAACATCTCAAGTCATTGTTTGGATTTTCATGCAACTTTGTGTGTGCTAGTTTTTGATGTGATTTTCCTATTCTTGCCCTTAACTTATGTCATATCTATCTATGTTAAAGATATTTTGCTACAGCACATTATCATGTTTACACATTTATATTTCTTCCTCCTTGCAAAGAGGATAATATTAATAACAGATATTCTGCATTATGTTGGATTGCTACTCGCTTTTAACATCTATGAGGCTGCCTTAATGGAGTAGAAGGAATAACAGTTTCACCTTGATATTGGGGAATGAGACGGAAGCATAGATATTGCTCCTCTGACTAAATTGGTTGTCTGGACAAAGTATTTGTTTGAAATCTATATTGAATTTCCCCTTTTCTCTGATGCATCTCTCGTGTTCGATTTTTCGCCTTGTGCCAGGCAATTGACCGGTTTCGTGCAATTGAACATGGCATACTCGTTGCTACAGATGCGGCTGCACGAGGGCTTGATATTGCTGGTGTCCGAACAGTTGTTCATTACCAGCTTCCACTTTCAGCTGAAGTAAGTTATCGTCAATGTTCCCTTTTGTTGTTATTTTCCAAGTGTTTGCACTTCTAAAACCAGCTATTTTTATTATAGGTGTATGTTCATAGATGTGGAAGAACAGCTCGGGCCTTTTCTGATGGTTGCAGCATTGCTCTAATTTCGCCGAATGATGCTTCTAAATTTGCAGCTCTTTCCAAATCATTTGCAAAGGTAACGGTGTTCAAAAGTTCATTCCTTAAAGACTGGAGAAAATGCTTTATAATCATAATAAAGTGTAATTATTTGCGAATCAAAATAAAGTACGGCTGAGAATCAGATTTTTGGTGAATGCACCGTGAACTCAAAAGTAGGCTTCAAATTGTCAGTGGCTATGGGGTTGAACATGAAAGCAGAAAATCCAAGGGCATGGCTACTGTAAACTGTAAAGAATATCTTCTTAACTTATATTAAAATAGTGACACCTCTCTCCACCTGTAGTTGAATGTATTGGTTTATCTTGGCCCGTTTATTCAGATTAGAGTTGAAAAGTCGCCTATTTAGCATGATTTCCAAATTAATATCTCTTGATGTTTGACTAAATTGATATGTGCCTGCATGTGACTAATGTATGAAACTTGGAAATTGGAATTATTTTGGTAAGGAACATACCATGAAAGAAAATGTTCATTTTTGGGGAAGTAGACATTAATTGTGGACATCGTGCAAACGTGAAGATATTTGATCTTTTGATTTTATCTCTCGTTTTGATCTTGGATTGGATTGAGGGATGAATGGATGTTTTCTCTAGTCTATTTTATACGCTTACAGATTTTTGCCAACTGCCAGTCAATAAGTTTACAAGTCAAAAGAACTGACTGAACATTATGTGTGGATATGACTATCATGTTGCTGCTGCCTTTGTCATCTTATGAAGAAACAAATGTTCCATGCTGATGAAGTGAATCTTGAAGAATAGTTGATGAGAGCAAGATCAACAACTCTTCCCAATCGATAGTATTTGTTTGATACAAACCCACCCTTGTTATATTGGTGTCACTTGTCAGAGCTGGTTGAGCCATATCTCTTGCTTTTCTACTGTATTAATCACTGATCATTTTTTTGTATCTGCGTGTCTCTCTCCCCATTGTTTGGCTCATTATAAGTATGAAACATCACGTGAGATGCGAAGAGGTTTGTGGACCTTAGTTCGTTTATTAGAATTTCTAAGGGTAGTTTGTGGGAGTAGTTGGGCTCTGCAAGGCCAAGTTTTCCTCGAGTAGGAACTTATTTATATCACCTTTATTTTCCTACTATATCCACTCCTACGTTAGTGTTTAGTTTTTGTGTTATCTTTAAGTTTTTTACAATGCAAATTGTATATGTTAAATAGCATTTAGCTGCATGCGAACTCAAACTCTATCACCCTTTTCTGTATTTATGTGTGCAAGTTTTTTTACATGGCCAAACCAAATGATTATAAATGAATATTTTTATGGGTAATCTGCTACTAATTCTTAATTTAAATGTGCGATGATTGTCTGTGGTTGTTATTCAGGAGAGTTTCCAGCGATTTCCTATTGAACTGTCTTACATGCCGGAGGTGATTAAACGATTATCTCTTGCTCATCAAATAGACAAGATTACTCGGAAGAATTCCCAGGTAATTGTAATTTCCTTTCCTTGGTGCAATTGTTTATACAGACCTTACCGTTTGAAATGCTACTGCTTCCTTTTTTAGTTGGAACTGTGGGGTTTTCTACAAGGCCAGTGGTTTATTTCACGTTCTCTTGCCAATTTTACATTATTTTTCCCTGTTTTGAGCTACATGCTATGATAGCTCTCCTGATACTTTAGTACATCAAAGTGGAGTGAATTGCCCAAATAGGCACTGAACTTTAAGCCATGCTTCCAAATGATCACTAAACTTTAAAATCACCCAAGTGATCACTGAATTTTGCAAAAGGTTTTCACGAGGTCACTAAACTTTAAAAATCACCTCATTTATTACTAAACTTTGCAAAAGGTTTCTACGGGATCATTAAACTTTGCAAAAGGTTTTCTAAGAGATCACTGAATTAGTGACCCCTGGAAAACTTTTTGCAAAATTCAGGGATGAATGAGGTGATTTTTAAAGTTCAGTGACCTCGTAGAAACATTTTGCAAAGTTCAGTGATGATTTGATTGATTTTGAAAGTTCAATGACTTCTTAGAAGCATACGTAAAGTTCAGTGGCTATTTGGACAATTCACTCCATCAAAGTGCATTAGCCTCAATTTATAAAATATGTACTTGGGTTCTGGTTTAAGCAATGATACAGAGAAGGGAGATGCTAATCTTCTAGAAAAATATTTTATCATTATGATCTGCTTAACTTGACATCAGGCTATTTAGATGCTGCATAGTTTCATTGTTCAGATCTTTTCTTGTCCCAGGAAAAGGCCGAGAAAGGTTGGTTGGAGCGCAATGCTGAATCAGTTGATTTGATTTTGGATGATGATGATAGCGAAGAAGAGAGAGTGAAGAAACACAGGCTAAAGAAAGCCACGTCTAGTCAGTTAAATAAGTTGCAGCAGGTCTCCCCTGACCAATGATGATTTGCTAGTTTGATTGATTTGTCTTTCAAATATGACTTTTCTAAAACCAGACAGCATGAAATATAATTTTTCCATAGTTAATATTATTCTAAGCTTGTTCTTTACCTGTTAAATTACAGGAGCTCAATACACTTCTTTCGCGGCCATTGCAACCGAAAACATTTTCAAAGCGCTACTTGGCTGGAGTAAGTGCACGCATACACTCGACACACTTGTATATATGCATGAAAGTGCTGAAGTTTCACTTTTGTATTAAAACTAAAGTATAATAGGGTTTCGCATTCTTTTTTTGTTCTGACAAACTTGTCATGTAGTTAGTAGTTCGACTTGTTATTTTCAATATCATACGTGTTGTGTATTCCTAAGTAGATTTTATAACTTTTTGTCATCACCATTGATTGAAACTGATAAAAATTGTTAGGAATACGACCAACATTCTCTAGGTAGAAAGTTAAATCAATGAAAGATCATTTTAGTTGAAAAATTAGTTTGTATGAAATTGACCAACTGATTCACTAGCTGTGTACCTGGTTTAATAACTATATTTTCAACATGTTTGGCTATCTCAAAGAAAGTAAACTTATTTTTATGGCAGTAAATCTGAAAAAGTGAACTTACTTTTTTTGACAGTACTGTCAAAAAAGAAAATTTTATACTGGAAATCCAAAAAAAAAAAAAAAGAAATTTTTTAGAAAACCTCAAACAAGCTTGGCAAAAAAAGGTTACTTAAAAAGCAACTTTTAAGCTTAGCCAACATGCTCTTATGTCTAGTCTCGATAGCATGGAAAGGTTTTACAAAGATAATAAATATTTAAAGCATGATCTATTTAAGAGACCCTATCCGGCCTTTGATCATACTCTATGTCGGTTTCATCATTCTTTTTTATTGCACATACCCTATGCCAGTCTTTATATTAAACTTTTGATTAAGGTGATACCCCATAAAAGCGAAGAAAACATAGCATACTCTATTTTCCTCTACTTCAAATCCTTATGCATGAGATATGTGATGTTTAAATTTATTAATTGAATCTTTCCCAGGCCGGTGTCTCACCTCTTCTTCAACATCAATTTGAAGAACTGGCGAAGCAGAAACTTGGTGAAACAAGTAGTTTTGGCGAAAACAAAAGGCGGAAGTTGGTAGTTATTGGTCAGGATTGTGTAGAACCACTTCAGGCACTGAGGAGTGCAAATAAAGAGGTAATGCAACAGAAATCTACCCATTTTCTTTTATTGCGTTATATTATTGACTTTTTGGAGAAATTATCTGGAAATGCCAAATTTAGATTTTATTGATCTGCTGTTCAGATTTTGTTGTGCAGTGGTAAAAATGTGTTTCCTTTTTTATACGAGTCTTGAAAATATCAACTCGCTTTTTTTTACCTTTGCGTATGTATTTTATATTTTTATCAAATTCCTGTTTTCTCATTGGAAAAATGTGTTGCTCTGTTCCTTTTCATTTGACCTAAAGTTTGGTCTCTGTCAAATATTCTCAGACATGCTTGGATCTGAAAGAGATTTCTGAAAAGCGCAAGAATATGGATGACTTGAGAAGAAAGAGGAAAGAGATGAAAAAACGTACTCTCATTTATCCTTCCTGCACACCAATATTTCACAGCATTGTTGTTTTGTTATTTATATTCTCTATCATCCTCATTGTTGCTATCATGTATCTTCGATATTCCTTTTTCCTGCAGTTAACTCTGCAACATTTTCATTTTACTTCTCCAGGTTTACATGAACAAAGGCGAAAGCAGAGGAAAAAGATGAAAGCGGGAAATCAGTAGAGGGAGTCGTGCAAATCCTTCAGATTAGTAAAAGAAAATCCTAAGAATCAACAACTGTGTGGTGAAAATCCTAAGAATCAACAACTGTGTGGTATAGACTATCTTTGTCAGTTGGTGACAACATAATTGTAAGTTCTATTGGCTTTTTACCTCGGTAAGGCGAACTAGGCAGTACTGAACTATATTAAGGAAGAAAAAACTGTCTTCGACATGTTAAACATCAAGCACTGTCTAGACTTGATACTTGGAGCAGTGAGTGAGTTGGTGTCGGTGTTGATTATAGTTCTTTTTTCCTTCTCTTCTGCAGGTTACTAGCCTGACCAGTTCAAATATTTTATGATCAAGTACTGGATTCCAATTAATTAATTTTTGTAAGACAAATATTCAGTTCCAAACTTGTAAGATAACAACTTTTATTTTTTCGCCAAATGTGCTCGTTTGCTATTTTGTTTCTTCTGCATTCTGATTGACTACTCGATGTTTATTGAGCATGAGTGAAGAGTCCCACTTTTGCCTCCACCCCTCGGCCACCCAACCCCGATCTAGCATAGTGACTCATCCACCTATGTCACGAGCACCGCCCCCCGAGCCTTCACCACCAGTTCATAATCACACATATGACATGCGTGGGGGAGAGGCCGTCTCATTCTTTCTTTCTTTTTGTTTCTTCTTTTTCATTGTCAAAATTTCCTTTTGAGCGAAAAGGAAAAGAGCAAAATGAAAAGTCAACATGTGAGTGTATATAGTAAATCGCAAGTGTGTTAGGTAGAAATTAAAATCGGATTAAAATTGAAAAATTAGCCGCTATTGTTGACTTTTATTAGATGAGTGAGATTCAATAACGACTATATTTTCAATTTTAATTGAATTTTGATCTCTATCGAACACGTCGAGTTTCACACAGTCATTTCACAATTAGCAATACGTTCATTTGGTATCTTGAACTCGACAAGTAGAACAAGCTGCTCAGTGTACTAAACAAAAATCTTAAAAAGTGAGTTAATTTTTTTTTTTTTAAATAGAACTTGACAATGCAAAAGACACATTTTTTTTTATGTATTTCTTTTTATGTTGGTCGATCAGATTGTACCACTAGATGAGAAAAAATTTGAGCCCTACGTTAACACTCCAAACCGTGACAAAAAAATTCATCCAAAACAAAACCCAACCGATCATAACCACAAATTTATTCTTAAAAAAAAATAAAGAAATTTAAAGAACACAAAAAGCGCAATTGATAACAACCACCCATGAAGCTGACATACGAATTTGATTAGCTTATAAATTCGTGTCTGAAGAAAAAGCGCACTTCAAATGGAAGCGCTTGTTGTAGCTTCTCGTTGCAATCACTCTATTTTCTCCAACAAGGTACTCTTCTTTTTGCCTTTTAAACTCTCCAATTTTAATTTTTTTTTCTGCATCGATTGTAGATTCCGTTAGTTGGATAGTCATTCGCGATTTTCGGGGTTAATGAGTGATAGATTTTAATCGGAGTATAATGTCAAATGGATAAGAGTATATAATTAGTTCGAAGTTTGAATTCAAGTCAACTGGTGTATGGGTATATCTATTGAAAGCAAATTTTTAATAGTTCTGAAGAACTGTTCTTATGCTACCACATAACTGGTTATATGCTTTTGGCAAATATTTTTGAAGCCAGCGCTTTTCAGCATGTTAAGTGTTTGTTGTTTTGTTGAATGAGCACGTCGTGGTGTTCATGTGTAAAATTGCACCATGGCTGCTGGCTATGCAATTATTTGGAACTTTTTCAAATGAATTAACTAATACAATGTGCTATTAAATAGTGATTTTGTTTTCCAAATGGCATAGTTACTAAGTTAAATACTCTGATTGGATTTATAATATAATATACTTAAGTTAGCCAATCGAAATTATAAATTGTCTTCTTCTTATCTGAAAATATTTAGACTATGATTTTTATGCACATTGAGATTAATGAGCAAATGAATTCTATGCTTTTAGGTTCTTGCTTGCAATCATACTACGAGGAGGAAAATTGAAACTCGATTGTGCAGTTCATTATTAAGTAAAGATAAAAGTAGGAGAACAACCCCCTATCCATATCTGAACCTGAAGAGCTGTGCACACAAGACTTTTCGCTATTCACTTTGGCAGCTGAATGGGAGATTCATATCCCAAGGGGGTTTCTTCTTGATAAAGCCTGAATTCCTACCCCAACTAAGAAAATTTGCCATCGGCATCCATAAGAAAATAAAATGTTCTGAAAGATTTAACAATCTGGTCCCTGTTTTCTCTTTCCGGATTATAGTCACGATGATGCTTGCTATGACACTTGGTGCCGCTGTTAGCAGAACTCCTGCCTGTGAGTTAATTAGTTCTGGTTTTTTTGAATTTCCTGAAGCTTCCGAACAATTATTTCAGCAATATTTCAAATGCTAAATATTTTTTTGGTAGTTTATGGTTCGATGCCTAGTCCTTTCAATATGCAGGGGCCCTTAGTGAAGAAAATCTACTTTTCTTGGAAGCGTGGAGAACGATTGACCGTGCTTATATCGACAAAACATTCAATGGACAAAGTTGGTTTAGGTACAGGGAAAATGCTTTGCGCAGTGAACCCATGAACACACGAGAAGAGACATGTAAGTTATCTTGTCATTCAACTCCTATAAGTTTCCATCTTTCAAATGTACGACTCAACATTCATGTCATCTTATGCTTTCTGTTGCTCATTAGGTTTTCGAATTTTGTATACCAAACCAAATTCTGTCATGATCACCATTTCGTATTTCTCTAACTCTGGCTTACACCTAATAATTACTGATACACATGTTACTGACAGGCATATTCACTATTTTAAATTCTCATTGACATATTTAAAAGTTCAGTTCATTATCTACTAGACCAGCAATATGTCCATTCCCCTGGCTGTGGCAGAGGATTTTAAAGAAACAGGAGGAAATATAAGCATGGCCTGTTCCTTCATTTTCAAGTCTTATTTCCATAAAGAAAAATGTCCATTGATAAGGGTACTGTTCATTACATGATTTAGCCCTTGTTTGGTGGGGATTAAAATCAGATTTTTAGTAGATTTTGATAAAAATTGATGTAATGTGTGGCTAAAAATTTGTGGGTCCCATGAAATATGTAATTAAAATTTATTGTTGACGTTGACTTAGATTAAAATCTAGATTTTAATTCATACCAAACATGGGCTTAATTAGAGAATAAAAATTGATTAATAGGTTTTGAACCAAATCTTTCTGACGTGCTGTCTTAGTTGGGTTTAAGGACACATTTTGTGAAGGAAGACACTGGTATGTAATCTGGTTACTGATCTGTCACTTTAAAATTGCTTGAAAATTAATAATTTATGCCCCCCTTTAGGCGTTAGTTGAACCACTCTAATGTTTAAAAATTTATCGGCTATCTGAACTCTTGTTTTATATTCAACCTCCAGATGCTGCAATAAGGAAGATGATTGCCACTCTGGATGACCCTTTCACTCGGTTCCTGGAGCCTGGAAAATTTAAGAGTTTGCGGGTACGGGGCTACTTGATTCCATCTTCCTCATTATTGTATTTGACTTCAGTGACATTCTCACTTGTATATTAATTTTGAATATAGCTTTTTCTCCTTAAATCACACACTATTGGTTTTGGTCCATAATGTAAAATTTGTTGATATGTTCTTTGAAGGCAGTCAGGAACACAAAACACTCTGACAGGAGTTGGGCTGTCTATCGGTTACCCTGCAAAAAATGATAAATCAATCTCTGGACTGATGGTTATTTCAGCTGCTCCAGGAGGTCCCGCGTATAGGGCTGGAATTTCATCTGGGGATTTTATCCTAGCAATTGATGATACAAGTACACAAAACATGGGAATATATGACGCAGCTGATCGCTTGCAGTAAGTTTTCTTTTAAATCAACTTTGCAATTAGATATACTATTATTGTTGCAATATTAATTTGGTTAAGTTTCTCACGCCAGTAAAGCTTCAACCTACAAAAAGAAAATGGCATGAGATTGAGATGTAACTAAAGTTAGATTTCAATTTTTGCACAACTTTCATTAGGTTTATGCATTGTTAACCATATATCTCTAGTTCTTAATTTCATTGGAAACAAAAAGAATAAGAAGGATCACAATCTTGTGGGAGATATTAGATATGCGAAGAGAAGCATTACAAAGAACGGAGGCAGACACAGAACGTGTATGTTGGTAAGGGGAAGAGCAGGGTGCAGTTAGGGGACGGGGACTTACTTGATAACTTTGAATTCGCCTGTTGATACCTATGGCAAAAGAAGAGATTTTCTTTCTGCATTAACTGGAAATTCTTGTGAAAGTTCCACTTACCATATGCATGCATCTTTAAACAAAACCCTTAAAAAATGATGATAAAATACTGAAGGTCGTGTAAACTCCGACATGCTACAATACTGACCATCTGCCAGATTTAAACTTCCTTTCACATTAAAAAAGATCTAATGTTTTTTTTTTAAATGCTAGCGAGTTACTCAATTTAGCTGTAGTTATTTTCTGTGGATACATGTAAAACGCGTGACATCTTGCATATGCTTTTGGGTGAAGGGGTGATGGAGGATGTATCATTATTGAAATATGACATAAAATCATTCAAAATTTAGGCATGCTTAAGTGATGGAGAGCTTATATGCTTTGTGCTTAGTATATCGGATTAAACATCTTATCTTGGTTAACTGTGCACCATGTCTGTTAATTGTTTCCAACCTTCTGTTGCAACTTCACTTCAAAAAATTCAGAATGTAAAATGTGGTGAGCCAGAATTAAGCATTATTATGGCTAAATATTTATGAATAACAGAAAAAGGCTATGTTGATTTTATGAATAACAGAATAAGGCTATGTTGATTGGAAGTGTATGTTATATGACTAAATATCTATGTTGAATCCACAGAGGAACTGAAGGAAGTGGAGTGGAGCTAATTGTACGTCATGGAGATGAGACAAGGCATCTATCTTTAAAGTGTGTACATTATTCTCCATTCAAATTGCTTTTTACTTTATATTTGCAAAAGGTTCTCTTTTGAGTCTATGAGCAATACTATATATTTTCCAATATAGACATTTTACTTGCTCTAACTGGTTAAAAATGAATTTGTAGCTATTCTCTCTCTTCATAGCTCTCTATGGGATGTATCCATATAAACTTTATGAAGATGAATATTTATATGTGAAAATTAAGATGATTTTATTTTCCAAACTCAAAATTGCTGCTCTTCAGACGAGAAAAGGTCTTACTGAATCCAGTAAAGTCGCGAATCTGCAAAGTGCCTGGAGTGGGAGAGGAAGCCCCTCTAATTGGATATATCAAACTAACGGCATTCAATCAAAATGCTTCTGGTAAATTACTGCTACATTGGATAAATTGAACTTGTGCCCATATTTGCTTGTGTGTTTTCTTTCACAAAGTATACTCAATACCTTCGACCTGAAATCATATTCGATATACTAGTCTTTTTTGTTCTTTTCATTAGTTTTCCAAGCATCTTCCAGTGTCATATAAATTATTTTCCATTCTGGCCATTATCAAGTTCTAACTTCATGCATTGTTTAGCATCATACATTATGACAAGCTTGTTCATAATCTTAAAGATGTAGTGCAGTTTTTTATTATTGGCTTTGGTACCTATTTCCTTTTCAAATATTCTGGTAGTATTTTTCCTGAGTTGTTTGTTGTAAAAACTTCTACAGGTGCTGTAAGGGAAGCAATTGAAACATTAAGGGGAAACAATGTACATGCCTTCGTGTTGGACCTTCGGGATAATAGGTGACATGCCTTGAACACGCTTTACATTACAATTTTCCTTATCTGATTATTGAATTGCTAAGTTTGGTGCAGTGGTGGCCTCTTCCCTGAAGGAATTGAGATTGCCAAGATTTGGTGAGTTTTCTGGCAGAAATTTGTGAATGTGCATTAAGAATTCTGTGCTCCTTTTTGCATTAGATTGGTAATATTTTTTTAGAGATTTCACTACTGTAGGTATCTCGCCTTTCTCATTGGTATGAAAACCCCTTCTCTCTTCTATTATTGTCCTTGTATATGGATCTTGGGAAGTGTTTATCAGGAATGAACCATACGAGGATTGTCAGTTATAAATTCCGTGAAGTTACTGCTTTTGCAAGTGTCAAATATACTCAATAAAAGACTCGATGCCCCTCTATGTGGGGGATTCTCTCATTATATAGAAACCAAAATAATGGAGATAAATATGGTAGCAATCAATTACAATATTAATTAATAGTAAAAACAATTTATTTATATCTAATAAAATTATAATAATATAATCGTAATCTTCGACGATCTTCGGAATTTTATTCAATCTTCGACGATTTTCGAAATCTTATTCAAGCTCCTTGACATCCCCCTCAAATTGATGCTGGTAAAAGCATCAATTTGCAATCATAAACTGACGACAGTGACAATATTTGTGCTCACTAAGAAGAAATCCAAATCAGAGCAATCAACTACAAAAATTAGTGATGACGAGAGACCAAGAACAACAAAAAATGCGAAAATAACAAAAAACTACTCCAAAGTCACTCCAAGAACTTCTCAAAGATATTACGAGATACTACGAGAACCCTCTAAAAATACTACGAGAAACGACGAGAACTCACTCTCTAAGAACAATTTCCAAAAGAAATTCACGAAGTGTGCCGAACCACACAGTGAGCTCTATCTGTCGGGAGAACTTAGTCGAACATATAATCGTGTTCCAACAAAAGCTCTAATGCCAAAATACTGGCCAAAACTCCAGATATTGTAGGTGGAAGAAATCCCACAAGACAACTTACACCAAAAAACTCAAAAGACATATTTTTTGGGGTAAATTTTCAGAATAAAAAAAAATTCTGATTTTGAATTACTTTCTCAATACGTTAAAAAGAACATAAATAAAAAAATAAATAAAGAAACAATTGATTTGTCGAAAACCAGACGGGAGGAGCTTTTTTGCTCTTCCCGTCTTGAGAAAACCTAACCAAGAAAACAAGAGAAAATTCTATGGAACTGACTCTGATACCATGTCAAATATACTCAATAAAAGACTCGATGTCCCTCTATGTGAAGGATTCTCTCATTATATAGAAACCAAAATAATGGAGATAAATATGGTAGCAATCAATTACAATATTAATTAATGGTAAAAACAATCCATGTATATCTAATACAATTATAATAATATAATCGTAATCTTCGACGATTTTCGGAATCTTATTCAATCTTCGACGATTTTCGAAATCTTATTCAAGCTCCTTGACAGCAAGTGAATTGTTCTTGCTTCATGCATCGACATTAACAAAAATCAATAATTGCTGCCTTGTGTCCAAAGACGCATTACAAAAAACGAATACAAGATCTACTTTCCATTAGAACACTATCTGAGGATTTCTGGTCTGGATGCAGTTGCAAGTTGAACCTTCTTAGTTTTATTTTTGAGTTCAGCTAAAGTTCATCAGACACCGCTTCTAGCTTCCCCTGCAAGATTTCAGCTTCTCTATGCACCTACTGTTTCAAAATCAGACTTAAGTCGTCACTTTCTGACTTGGTCATTATTTTGTCTTCTAATGTGATTGTCTTTCAGAGATGAATGAATGTTAAAGCAAAATGTCTAACCATGTGCAATTGCAATCAGGCTGAACAAGGGTGTGATTGTGTACATATGTGATAGCCGTGGTGTTCGAGATATATATGACACGGATGGAAGCAATGCTGTAGCAGCTTCAGAACCCCTAGCCGTACTGGTATGATGAGTCAATTTTTGATCTGGTCCTCGACGTTATGCTTATATTATTATTTGACCAAGCATTTGTAAACATCTTTCATCATACAACTATTATCAGTTCTATGAAATAGAGGTCATATGGAGCAGATGTTTGTTCTTACACGACAATTTTCTTTTGGCTTTTTTTTTTTTTTTTTCTCTTATTGAATCTCCCAAAAACAATTGATTTTATGGATTCCTATCCCCCTCTTTAAATTCCCTGTCCCATTTTACTTGGTCTTGGCTAGGATTAAAACGATCTGTTGTCTAACATGATTATCCCATATTTCCTGAATTTTTTGTTACATTTTAATTACCATTTTGGAGTACGTATATCCTTTGGAGGCTTGGAAAAGAAGTAGAACATGGGCAGGTCATGAAGTAATACTTACAAAGCCTATATATCCAGTCTTAACGAAATCATAGATATAAAGCCCGGACCAAACCGACCGGTTTGAAAGGAAAACCAGTTAATTGGAAAATGGTCTGGTCCAAGCAGGGGCGGATCTAGCACCTGGCTAGCCCCCGCGGCCGCCCGTGCTAGATCCGCCGGGAGCTTCAGGTAAGTCGCCATCCGCCTGGAAGAAATGAAGACGCGGCTGAATTTTTTTATTTTTATTATTTTTTTACGTGAATAAGTGGAAACAGGGAGGAAGAATCGGGGGTTAAATGGAGGGAGAGAGTGGTGACTGCCGACTGGTGAGCCATAGGGAGCTACTGAGCTTCCTTGAAGTTTCGTAGAGAGAGAGGGAGTTTTGAAGGAGTTGTTTGGATTGATTTGGTTTATTGTAGAAAATGTGGCCCAGTGACCTGCCCTAAAGTCAGCTCTAGAGCCCAGCTTGAGTTGAGGCCCTAAAAGCTATTTTGTATGCTCCATCCTTCTTTTAAAAAAATGATTTTTAGTTAAATCATACTTGGACGAAAACGAGCATCATTGTATGGACAAATTTTTTTTTTTTTTTTTGATATATTTAATAGGACATCATGACATGCCAATTAGAGCGTTGTTAAATAATATTAATCTCTGTAGCACAGACACTTCAATTAGAATAGTGTGTCTGTGTCCGACACGTGTCGGATACGAGTCGATACTGACACTTCTCGAACACTCTACCGTAATCATTTTTCTTTTTATATTAGAAATATGATATATTGTTAATTCAAAATTATTAACAAGTAACAAATAGGTACTCATGTTTAAAAAATTTCAACAAAAAAAATTAATAACAATTATAAAACTAAATTTATACTACATAAATGAAGAATTTTTAAGAATTTAATCAACGTGTCATATCTATACTTTTTTTAAAAAAATCGGTTGTCATCGTATCCGACACGTATCGTGTCGGACACACGTGTCCGTATCGGTACATCATAGATATTAATGTTAGATAACGTTATTAAAAAAATATGCAAATAGGGATAAGAACAATCTTTCCAATAATTAAAACTTCAGTCGTCCCAACGTCTTTCCTCACTCTTTCAACATCTCTTTATACATAACTAGAAACATAGACATTTTATCAATAAAATAATTTTTTACGTGTACTCATAATTAAAAAAAAATGCAAAATGATTTGGTTTTTTTTTAGTATTTTGAATTGTATTGAATTATATTTTCATATGTATATACTTTTTACGTTTTAATGCATTTACATATGTATTGAAATATATTTTCGGATATTACGATCGTCATCGGTCAATGGTCAACAGTCAACGATTCCGCTCTAGCTGAACTATAATGCTGGATTCGCCCCTGGGTCCATGTGATGTTACTGGAACACTTTGACAAAGAACTGGTCAGAATCTGGTTGAACCAGCTGAACTGGGTTGGATAATGAGAAATTACTGGTTTTTTTTATTTTTAAATGTCATTTTTCAGTGTAAACATAATGGAGAAAACCCAGGACCTCGGCCATGGAAATTATTCATATTTTTACTGTGCCAGTGTGAGGGATTGATAGAATCCTAAAATTATATAACACTATATCTGTGGTACTCTCTTTCCCAAGTTATATTTGTTTGTTTGTGTTAAAACTATGTTTTATTTTAAATTTGCGGTTAGTGATGACTTACCGTTGAATCGGTAACCCATCGGTTGATCCCTTTCAGAGGTGTGCTTGAAGTTCATTTTGGTGGTGTTGGTCATAGAAATCTGCTGCCAAAATTGTCTTATTTATTTAAGAAAGAAAATCGACTCCTAAAGTGTGTGACATTGGCAAGGTGCTAAGCATCGTTGCCCTTCAAAATCATGGTTTGGTGCGTATTAAGACCCTAAATTTCCCATTTTAGATATTAAATTCTTCCACTGTCGTCAGTTGAGAAGTTGCTAAATCATATATTTTTTTTTTTTTTTTTTGCACTCAGTGAGTGGGCTCCAATTCATAATCTATGATGTACACTAACACTAGGGTTCACTCTACAAAGACCTGTACATAGACTCTATAATGATGACAAGTTCAGTCATCCCCGTAATCTGTCACTTTGGATCTGTCCTCCAGTGCCTCTTAGAGCTCTATGATTCAACCAGCTCATCTGTTAAATGTGTGGTGAATTTGGACTCACACTGTTTTGTTCGCCCCTTCTATCCATTTTTTCTTCTCCTTTTTTCGAATGCTTGAACTTCTCAAGATTCAACATTCTCATGCATTGGGATTGGTCTTTCCATCATGTTTTGATATGGCCTAACCCATATTCATTTTATCCTTGTTTTTGGTTTCCCTAAACGCTTCTTCAGGTCAATAAAGGAACTGCAAGTGCAAGCGAAATTTTAGCCGGTGCTCTAAAGGATAACAAGCGTGCAGTACTATTTGGAGAACCTACATTTGGAAAAGGGTGACTTTCTTTTCCTCGTATTGTATACATTTTCTAGTTACTAGGAGAAAAATGTCAAACTTTTCTCATCAATGGCCAACTACTGTCTTCAGTAAAATTCAGTCAGTTTTTGAACTGTCCGATGGCTCTGGCTTGGCCATAACAGTTGCTCGCTATGAAACACCAGATCACACTGATATTGACAAGGTTCTCTCCCTCCCTCCCTCTCTCTCTCTCTGTGGTAGATTTTGTAATGTTTAATGTGCTAATTTCTTTGTCTCATGAAGGTTGGCATATTTCCGGACCATCCCCTGCCAGTATCGTTTCCCAAAGACGACGAAAGTTTCTGTGGCTGCCTTCAGGATCCTGTGTCAGCTTGCTATCTTAATAGAGTTGATTTATTCTCTAAATGACAGGGTTAGTCAAGAATTGTCGCTCAATCATTCTTTTCTGAGGATTTCTCATTCTTTGGATTCTCGGATAGCCGAGCTAGTCGATTTTTTATTTAGTTTGAGAAACATATACAAGATCATTCAGCTAGATTCTTGTTAAGAGTGAAAAACGTTGTAACAATATCTCAATTTAAGTACCCTATGCTGTCAAACTATGCAATCTTGTGAAACTGGTTGGACTTGAATGTAAATAAGATTTTTTAGAAAAACACGATAATTGCACCTACTGTCTCTATTTTCATTGGTAAAAGTGTATTTGGGCTATTGAATTTCAAATAATGTGGCAAGTTGGTCTAATATTGTGAAATGTTCTTTACTAGTTGCCTTCTCGACTATTACGATTCTAAGGGAATTTTTAACTTGTCATATAACTTGAAGTTTGAATGCTCGTTTATCAAGAAATTAAATGGAATATAATTACAAAGGAGGTAGTATTATACAGTATGAACAAAAACAAATAAAGAAGTTCAATCTCGATAAGATCTATTTAAATTTTGAGTTACAGTTATCTGCAAGTGAGTATAACTAGATTTCAAATTGGAATATTATATATTTTAAATTCGTAGGGACCAATCACGTGTGATCGTAAACCTAAAATAAACATGCTAAACGACAAGATCACTCTCCAAAATATTTTAAAAATTATTAAATCCTACAAAAAAAAAGAATAAAGTTTTAGTGTTAATTATGTCAATTTCTCATTATTGTTCAGCCTACCAAAAGTTTGACCACTGATGGGCTGAGCGCTTGGACAACTTTTCGTACCCGGCCCTTTATATCTCCTCCAGTTCATACTAAAATCAAATGCACCATTCGAATCTCGAGGAAAATTGCGAGAGAGAGAGAAATCTAGAGAGAACCAACCAACGATGAAGCCGCAGCCAATGGACTATTTTGTGGAGATGGAGGAGCAAGGCGGCGCCACGGTGGCGATGGACGTGGACGATGCTGAAGCCTTAGAGATCTTCGGCGAGGGTCTGATCTCGATAGAGCACCACCGCCTCGCCGATTCCGACTTCTTCAACTCCTTCCAGGACGACTTTGATGACTCTGACATCAACTAACACTGTGTATTTCGCTATCATCACTTGTCCATTCCATGATTTTAGCCGTTGATTTACTATGTTGTCAGGAGATTTTTGAACGTGTATTGGAAAGAAAAAATTGTATCTGCAATTTAGTTAACTGGTCAATCTATTTCGTTCTTGCTTTTCACCATTTTATTGCTAAGTGGCATTTGTTTGGAATTTTTTGTATATGTTTACATTTTGAATTGCTGTTGTGTAGAATTTGTTGGTATTTCCCTATGTTTCACTGAATCTTGGCAGGGTAATTGTCATTAACATTTGCTTATGGCATGTTTGGCTTTGCTTAAAAGCAAAACACCATTGATGCTGTAAAAAACATTTAAGCTAGGGCGAATGTATAACTAGGCGAGAGTGCATACTTTTTTTTTTCAATAACCGTGGATGCTGGGGCAGTTTGCGCGCATTTCGACTAATTTCACGAGATCCTGAAATTTACGGTCGGGTACTCACCTCAGTGGCCTGAGGGAATTCAAATTGATGATCATTGGGGAGCAAATTCAAGGTTTGACTAATTGAGCTATCCCTCAGGGATAAGGGAGTATACATACTTGGGCATGCGTTGAATTATAGGATAATATGCATTGTTGTGGTGAAAGAAAATCTAATTGTGGTGAATAGCACATTAAAGCTACTCACCTGTCGTCTTATCGAGGATTAGTATCCTTAGCATGTATGTTCATCTTTATGTTCTCATGAGTAGTGGCGGACTCAACATTGAAATTCAATTCGAGCGGATGTTGACCGGTCAACGTCGACAATCAGCGATCGTAAGAGATATGTCGTTTATTAATATTTACTTAAATAATATTAAAAATTATTCAATATATACGTGTTAAGCATGGAAATCGAGTCTCGCTAACAATTGTGTAAGGAACAACATTTTCTCGAGACTGTCCCAATGAGGGGTGTTTTATTTATGAAAATTACGATTTGCAAGAAGTGAAATGCCTCCAAGGGGTTTAAGCACATTGAATTTGCAAAATAATTGAAAGTTAGCAAGAAGAGTTA
This sequence comes from Fraxinus excelsior, assembly GCA_019097785.1. Taxonomy (NCBI): domain Eukaryota; kingdom Viridiplantae; phylum Streptophyta; class Magnoliopsida; order Lamiales; family Oleaceae; genus Fraxinus; species Fraxinus excelsior. Next base: position 30,585,016 of record CM032634.1, on the reverse strand, counting down.
AAAGAAACGAAATTACATAATTTTCTGTTTGAGAGTTATTTGATTCGGTCCATCCTTCTATATTTTATTTTCTCTTTTATACTCCTTTGACAATTTTTCTTGTAGAACCGTTTGAAAACTACTCATCGTCTTGTAACTACCCATTTTCTTCATAATGGATGACTTGTCAAGAAACTATCGTTTTTAACTGCTGTCATTTATCTCATCATTTAACTGCTTGCAATCGAGATTCTTGAATCGTGGAATGTGATAAGATTGCGCATTAACTATTTCAATAACCCTTGCTTTAAATAACAACAAGACACTATACTCGCCTAGATCTTGGGCGTCTTGTATGCTTGAGCGATGATGAATCTTCGCTACATAACTCCGTCTTAGGTTTTTACATGGTCTCATTTAGGCTCATCATTCGAATTTCCTAACTGAGCTTCATTCTTTGGACTATTTAATTAAGTCTAATTTTTGTATGTCAACAATAACCCCCAATATGGCAAAATTAATATCAATTATTAATCTCATGACATATTTATTCTTTATATTTTCACGCGATACTTGAAATCCAAAATGGGCAAAGAATCTCAATCATTATTTTGTTTAGCAGTGACCTTCTACATCCCAAAAAGTGCAATATCACGCAATTCCTATAAACCAAAGATCACGCAACTTCATTTCGCCATTATACCCACGTTTTGCGTCGCCACGTTTCTTTTTACCTATAAATATCACTTTTCATCTTCTTGCTTCTCTACTCAAATACTTACACTCCCAAAACCCTCAAGGAGATTATAACTTGTAGTAAATGACGACTTCAAAGAGCCCTTCAAACAATTCTCTTAGTTTTGAAGACTTTCAAAAGCTTCTCACCAAATCGTATATAAATCCCGCTTCCCTTTCACCAGTTCTACCTTGGCCCGTCATTTAATGACGCTGATTCTGTTGGGCAAGCAGCGGTGGGCCCATCATTTAAACACCCTGTAGTGAATCTTATTCCATCTAGTTCCCCACCTGCTCAAACTGTAACAGCTAAAGGTGTTTCCAACCGTAAATGGCCAGCTTCGGCTTCGTCGAGTTCGCCCAATGACAATGATGATGATGCCCCTCTCGTAATCAGGAAAAAGGTATTTGAGTTTGTTTATTCATGAAAAATCATTTATATGTTAATGTTTTACCTGAATTTTTCAGAAAAGCTCAACTTCTCATTTGAAGACTCTGCCTTCAGCGGTTCTTATTCCACCGCCTTCCACCAAAGTTTCTTCGTCTAAGTCATCTGACGAATGGACTTTACCTAAGGAAAAGCCCATAGGCTAAGAGTCTTTGATCGCACAACCAATTGGAGAACTTCCACATTTCCAGGATGCGACCCCCCACGTATTGAACCAGAAGGTAATACATATTTTATGGTCTTTTCCCTTGTTTGTGTTATTGACCTTTAACTCATTATCACTTGATTCTTGCAGAGATACCTATAAATTTGCCTGTTGTGGAAGAGCATGCTCGTTCAGATAAAGGGAAATCTCCACAGATGGTCGGATCAACCGGTGATGTGCCCCAATTTTCCAAAGCTACTGATGAGGTAGCCTTTGTTTTATCTATCATCTTTACTTCGTTTACTATAATGAAAATGCTAAATGCTTGCATTTTTCTTTACAAGGCGCCATTTTACGCTCCATTCAGGATTTGTTTACTGCTTGGGAACAAGTAAGGGCAAGTGTTACTTCTCGTTCCTCTTCAGCCAGTCGTCCTTCTGCTTCATCTGCTGCATTCTCGGAGGAAAATATGAACATTCTCAAGCAATCAGTGCTTGAATATGTTTCCTTCATGGATATGGATATCATCAATGCCAGTGCTTCTAGCCAAAGAGATAAGTTTGAGCTTTTAAATGCAAAAATGATTCAAGTACTTGAGCTTCTTTCGCTTAAAATCTTATTTGATTTTAAGCTAATGTTGAAGATTATCCACTCGAAGATAAGTTCTTTGCTAACCAGAAATGTATAGTTAAAGGCCAAGAAGAATCAGTATCTTCATGCTGTGAATGAAAATGAGTATTTGCTTCAAGAGATTGAGAAGACCAAGAGTAGTCTAAACGAAATCTCCTCTGAGGCTATGGTTGAAGATTTTTTGATAATGAGCATGGCCGCATAGATGAAGGAACTTCAAGCAAGGATGGACGACTGTAAGGCTGGGTTAGCTGCCAAAAAGCGTATTGTTTCTCAAGAAGTTGAGCGAGGCAAATCTTTGTTTGAGCGTTACTCGAAACTGGAAGTTGATGAAGAACTTATGACCGAGCTATCCACTGCTTCCCATGAACAACGCGATGAATGGGAGAAACTTAGAAAACAGTTGCGCTCTCTTTAGGGCAATTTGTAATTAAGACGTTAATATCCTGACTTTTCTTGTAGGACGATTTCATCTTACACTTTGTTCTTTTAATTTTATGATGGCAGCCACCATTGGCTAAAATGTAATGGCAGCCAATTCCATCAATGGAACGATCATTTTATTCACTTATGTGATGGCTTTTGCATGGATTCTGAAACAACATAGTTGTCGTTGTCTTTAATCGTTAATACTCTCCAAGAATTTAATTATTAACCTTGTGCCATATTCATGCACATTTCCTCTTGTGGAATCTTTACACGGAATGAAACTTTTGGTATTCCGACTTTTCTTTCCAAGATTTAGACCTTCAATTTCGATTACTATACATGTATAGGGCCATTTGTATTTCGTCATTCGCCTTCAAACCTCTTTAAAGTTGTGTATTTGTTACAAATTCATCGTCTTCATCCTCATTCTCCACAAAACTAATCTATTACCATCATCTGCCATTCAAATGATCGATTTTCTATATCCAAAAGATCAATTATTTCCCTTTTCAACAAAAAAGAATCATTTAATCTTTTCCCAATTTCACCATATGTCTTGATACTTTCTTTGGTATGAGAGATATAGGAAACATTTATTTGGTCAATGAAGGTCTTCTCAATACCATTTCCATTTATGATCTCCAGAAAGAGTTCTTGATGTGAAACAATGGCTTACTAAGAGTGCTTCTTTGACCGTTTGTCTATCATTGCAGCGATACATTTAGGAAGGCGACGAAGGCCAATTTACCCTTGTAGTTGAAAAAAATTTCTTTAAATACTTACCATTAATAAACCTCATATGCTTCATGCTTATCTAAATCTTTCAAATGGTAAGCTCCATTAAGTAATCTGTTTTTCACTTTATACGGTCATTCCCAATTGGGTGACTATTTACCATACTTTGGATCTTTGCTATTCAAGGAAGTATCGTCTTTCAAACTAAATCTCTCAAGCTAAAACACTTGGCTATAACTTTTTTGTTATAGAACTTAGCTATTTTTCGTTTTTGAATCTGCAATCTATCTAGGACGTCCAACTTTAACTCATCCAATTCCAATAAATTTTGGGGTAGTGATTCTGCATACTCACAATCACTTAAATAATTTTGTAAGCCTACTCTAATTGACTGCACATTGATTTCCATAAGCAACACAGTCTCTTGTCTATAAGTAAGTTGAAAATGAATTACTTTGGTACTTGAACGTGGTGACGTCCTGCCCATAAAACTTTATTTAAATATTTATGTCAATTTCTGACATTTTCATTTATCATTTTCCTAAGGATATTTTTTAGAATCTTATTAGAAGATTCTATCTGTCCATTAGATTGAGCGTAATAAGGTGTGGAATTTACTGACTTAACTCCAAACTCGCTCAAGAATTTCTTCACTTGGTCTCCATTTAAAGAATTTTCGTGACCCATCATTATAGTTTGTGGTATCCCAAATTTATAAATAATGTGGTCACGAATAAAGTTTATAATATTTTTCTGAGAAATCTCTTTTGAATGTATTGCTTCTACCCATTTAGTGAAGAAATCTGTCGTAACTTATTATAAACGTATGTTGCTTGGACGACGGGAGATAAATCTTCTCTATCAAATTTATCGTCCAACCTTTAAACAGCCAATGTTTAATAATGTGTGTCATTTCTCTTGATGTCACTCTTTGTATTGGACTATGCTTTTAGCATGCTAAACAACTTTTTGCGTACTGAACACACGATTCTCTCATTTTGGGCCAAAAGTATCAACTCCTAACAATTAACCATCTCATTCTTTGGCCAACCTGATGGGCTCCACATATTCATTCATGTACTTCAGCCATGATTGTTTTGGCCTCTTGTGAACTCACACATTTCAATAACACACCATCTGAGCGTTTCTTGAATAGCTCCTCATCTATCAGTATGTGATTTAGTGAGCGTAACTTCATTTTCCTATTACCCTCTTTGTCAGGTTCTTTCAAGAATCTTTTTATTTCTGTCCTCCAATTTATTGCATCTCCATTTTGTATGCAATGAACATCAATCCTTGTCCCCTTCCGTTGTACTACAGGCAATATTACTCCATATTCACAAGTGGATTCCAAATTTAATACATTTGAATAACCTGAAGCCATTTGGGCTAAATCGTTGTACATCCTGTTAACGTATTGAATCTCCACTTGATCAAATTCTTCCAATAATTCTTAGGTGATTTCATATTGACTTATGACATAATCACTTTGACATTTAGAATCGCCAATCAATTGGTAAATTATTAATTAGGAATCGCCCCTAATAATTACATTCTTTATTCCCAACTCTATTAACAACTCTAAGCCTACAATCAATGCTTCGTGTTCATCTTGATTATTAGTACACATTCTATCCAAAGTGAAAGCAAACTTATAATAAATCCCTAAATGATTTATTAAAACTATTCCTACTCCTACAAAGTATCCGTCAAAGTATAAAACGCAAGGTTTTAATTCAAATGAATCAACTTCCAATTCAATTTCTTTAGACATGTAAAGGCATGGATGATCAGCCAAAAAGTTAGTCAATGCTTGATTTTTAACTGCCTTTTGAGATATATATTGTATTTCAAACTCCGATAATGTCAAAGTTCGAAGGTCTATCCTTTGGTGTAAAATAGGGCGAGAAAACATATATTTAATTAAATTTACTTTAGAAACTAAGTAAACAGTTACATGCCGTAAATAAGCTCTTAGTTTTGTACATGTGAAATATAAAACAAGACACAACTTTTCAATAGCAAAATAATTACATTCACATTTTGTTAACTATCTACTTAAATAATAAACTGCTCTTTCTTCATCGAATTGGTCTTCTTGCGTGACCATTTCGGCTATCGATTCTTGTTCAACCAATATGTATACTTTTATTAGCTGTCCTTAGATATGTGATATTAACACTGGTGGACTTGACAAATATGTCTTCAGGCTATCAAAAGTCTTTTGACGTTCTTCCTTCCAAACGAATTCGTCCAGATTTTTCATCTTTAAAAGAGGTGAAAAATCTTCGTTCGCCCTGCACAATTAGAGATAAAAAGTCTCAAAAATTTTACTTGGCCTGGAAACTTTTGCAATTCTTTCTTGTTACCAGGTAATTTGGCCTCTAAAATAGCCTTCGCTTTATTTTTATCAAATTCAATTCATCTTTTGTGCACTAAAAAACCAAGGAAATTCACTACATTAATGCCAAATGCATATTTCAAATGATTCAATTTTAGTTTATATTGCCTCATTCGCTCAAATGAACATTTTAATTGTTCAAAATGGTCGTCCTCTTTAATAGATTTGACTACTATGTCATCTACATACATTTCAACAAATTTGCCTATCATGTCGTGAAAAATTGAGTTCATTGCCCTTTGATAAGTTACCCCTGCATTTTTCAGGTCTAAAGGCATAACTACCCATTTAAAGTATCATAAAGTCCCAAGGCACCTAAAGACAGTTTTATGTACATCTTCTTTAGCTATGTAAATTTGGTTATATCCTGAATATCCGTCCATAAAAGAATACATTACATGTCCGACAGTTGAATCTACTAAAGAATCTATCTTAGGCATTGGATATTCATCTTTGGGCGTTGCTAAGTTTAAATTTCTAAAATCTACGCACACCCTAATATTACTATCCTTTTTTTAACACCGGCACAATATTAGATAACCACTCAACATATCTAGTTGTTATAATAAAACCCGCCTTTAATAATCGCTCTATTTCTTGCTTTACCTCAGGTAATTCATTAGGGGCAAAATGTTTAGGAGGTTGTTTGTGAGGCTTAAAATTTGCATTAGTTAGTAATCTATGTTCTACCAGACTTTTATCTAAACCAGGCATGTATTCATATTCCCAAGAAAAACAATCATTGTATTCCTTTAATAAAGCGATTAATTTATTATTTACATCTTGACTAAACATCTGGCTGACAAATGCTGGACGATCTTCCTCTTCATCACCAATATTCACATTTATCAAAGGGTCTTGTACTTGAGCATGCCCAGACTTTGTGATCCTCATTACTTCATCGTCTAGGTTCCTTATAGGCACTTTCTCTTCTAAGTATTCCACTTTGTTGACTTTTCAGCCAATATTCTGCTCCAATTCGAACACTACTAAGTTGTTTCTCAACGTCTTTAATGCTGCTTCTTCTTTTGTCTTCTCTTTACATTCCTTATTGAAAGCCATTAATTTAGCTTTGAAGACCTAAATATTGACCATATTTTCTTGCTGCTGACAACTCATTAGAGTTCCTTGATTATTTTTCATCAATTACTGGCTCTTCAAAGACCACTATGTTTGGCCTCATTTGATTGAACATTTCAGTAAGTACGTCTACTAAAAATTGCTCTTCGCTCTGTGCGACAATTTAAGTCTCTTCCCCATCTTGAACTACCTTGACAGGTCCATAATTTCCTTCATACATGAACCTTTCTACTGAGTTTGCTTCTGCGACAAAGGGTCTATGGTCTGCTTGCACCATTTTTACTTCGCCTTTGTCGTTCCAGAAAACCAGGCATTGGCGGAGCAATGAAGGTATGCAACGATTCCCGTGAATCCAATCTTTTCCTAGTAGCACATTGTAACTAGTAGGACCATCTATCACAAAAAAGACTATGGTCGTAGTAGTTGTTCCCACAGTTATGTCCAGTGGCATTACCCATTTAGCTGAAGTTGCTCCCCTATTGAAACTTGTGAGAATAACTTCTGTTGGGATCATATCGCTTTCTGTCTTTGCAAATTTTCTCATCATTCTGGACGGGATAGTATTTATGGCTACTTCATTATCGATGAGCACTTTTGCCACATGTATACCATTGACTAAGGCATTCACGTACAATGGCCTCAAGTGTTTGGTTAATTTCATAGTTGGTCTCTTAAAAATGACATTTTCAGCTGCATCTATTTCAACTTCCTATTTATCCTCCATTGAATTATTTCCTTGTGACAAGTTCACTTGCAATATTTCATATTGAGTTTCTGCTTCTTGGACTTCCACCTTACTTTCTTCTAATACTTCTTCTTCGGTTATCCAACCTATAGAGAGAGGTAATATTCTTGGAGGTGGCCTATATTTTTCAGAGCGAGGCACTCTCACCTTTCTCTTGGGCGTCCTATATAATACATAGTAGTCAAAAGAACGCCCAGATGGTTCGCCCAACAAATTCACCTCGCAAACACCTTCCTAATACAGTTGCTTCAATAAATTGTTGTGCTACACTCATCTTCTTTTTCTCTCTGCTTCTACATCAATTTCCGCTTCAATGTCAGTCATGCTGTCATCCTCTTCTTCATCATATATCTCCTGAGATGTTTGACATTCTTCACATTCCAGCACACATGCTTCTTCCTCATTATCTTCCATTTTCTCCTATTCATTTTCCTTACTTTTGAATTCATTAGCTAGTAAATAATTTTTAGACATAACAAGAGGTAGTGTACCAATTGAATAGTGAGGGGTCGCCCTGGATCTTCTTCATCTTCACTTTCTCTCCACGCTCAAATTTTGATCTCCCAGAAGAACTTTCTGGTAACTTCTCCATTGATTCACCTATACTAGCCTCTTTATCATCTTTAAGAACATTTTTGTTAGCCGCCTCAAGCAATTTAGGTGTCTTAGGATGTAATGATCTCTGCTATTGCCTCATCATTCATCCATAATTCCGTTGAAATCGCCTTTGTTGGGTTCTGGTTATACTGAAATGAATGTCATACATTTTGATTGACGAGGTTGTGGCATGAATGTTCTCCCATTGTTTATCGGTCTGAACTGCATCTCAAAAGGCGGTTTCCCATAGAATGACATATTCCGTCTTCCACCGGGCTGGAAATTTGGAATAATATTAGGACGATGGTGACATTACCATGTTCCTGGTCTTTCCCTATTTTCATTTACTTCTCCCTTGCATCTAGCACATAAGATACCTTCGTCTTTTCTAGACTCTTTTCCTCTGATACGTTCAAAAATACTGGTATGTGACTCGAAATCTTTTTCTCCATCATCTATGACCAACTTGAATTTTAGTAACTTATTTTTGAAATCAGTTGTCATCATATTTACCCCAAGTGGCTATGGGAAAAGATTGTCATCCACTGCCATTTTCTTCTTAGCTTCAAATGTGATTCTCCCTGATTCAATGACATCTTGTAACATATGACGAAAAATCAGACAATTATTAGTCATATGTGATCATGCATTGTGTCATTTACAATATCTTTTACCCTGAACAGGTCTGGAAATTTATACTTGCCGCTCAATTTTATCTGTTTATCTTTATATAGTTTATCGAATATAAGGTCAACTTTGGTCACATTAAATGAGAATATCCTAGCCTTTTTTGTTTTCGTCTTTTATAGGCCCATTTTTAGCTGATGTTCTAAATTTTGTCATTATAAGACAAGCATATGCATCTCTCTAATCAATTCGACCTAACATATCTCCTTCTGATCATAATATTTGTCATTAACTACATGAACATCAATTTTTGGGTCTCTATAATAAGTCTCTTTTCTAGAGTTTTTCATTTGTTAATCTTATCTTATTAAACGTTTATATCTAATCACATTGGCACTCAACTGAAAAATGTCAGGAAATTCTCTGTCCTGGAATTTCTTTTTTAAATCAAAACTCAAACAATTTTGAGCGATTTTAACAAATTCCTTTTCGGGCAAAGGTACAAAACATTTGCTCCTAGCTGTCTTAAACCTCTGAAGGAAACCTTCTGCCCATTCGTTTGGCATTTGACGTAAATTCGTCAAATTGGCCAAAGTAACTTCAAATTCAGTTTTGTAAAATTGAGTGTGGAACAATTGTTTTAGTTGTTGCCATGTTTGGACATAATTTGCTGACAAATTAATGAACCATGAGAAAGCTACTCCTGTTAACGAACTAGGGAATAGTCTCATTTTGTGATAATCAGTTACTTCACCACATTGCAGTGTGAATCGCCCTATATGTTCCAGCGTAGAAACTTCTCCCAGACCGATAAATAATGAAAACTTTGGTACTTTGTACCCTCTAGTCCACGGATATACTCGATCTATCCAATCAGGATATGACTTTGTGTAAGTCGGCATAATAAAAGGACGCGTCCCAAAAGCCATTTGATCATGTACTATCTCCATAATTTGATTCATCAACACAATGTTGGGATCATATGGAACTCCTATAGGTTGATTTATTGGTGGAATTACTTGATGCCTAATGTTTGGTCCTTGATTTGTAGTAAAAACGCAGTTATTTAAACCATTATTACCGTTAGTCTGAGTATTTCCGCCATCATTAACACACATAGTGTTATATCCATTGGTTTGGACATTGTCTCTTACATTTGGGTTAAACCCCAAGTTTGATACTCCATTACCATTATTCAAATTTGCCATTCCTTGATTCGGACCCAGGACTAGGATATTATGTCCTACAATCGTCTTGGCTTGAAAGTGATTCCCTATAGTTGGCATAACGGTTGACAAATTTTGGCCCACTAACTTATTCATGATTTCATTCAAAGTGTTTAGTTGTTTGGCCATATTGTCATAGTGTACATTTCCATTTTGAGTAAACCTTTCCATATTATGAACATTTTGTAAATTTACATGTTCAACGATATCTTGTTTGAGTTCACCAAGCAATGCACGCATGGTTTGAGGACTCAATTCTATCATTGGCTCGTACCAACTTTGACTATGTCCCTCTGTTCGTGGAGTACTTTGTTGCTCCTCATATCGTTCGATCACAGACCGGACTATTCGTTGACTTGTTGGCTCCTTATCAGAGTTTTTATGAGGCATGTTGCTTTACTTTTCATATCTTCAAACACCAAATGGGTCTCACCAGGCGTGCCAAATTGGTTCGCATGGAAATCGAGTCTCACTAACAATTAAAAGAAGGTTCAGACGATTGTGTAAGGAATAACAACCTCTCGAGACTAAGTCCCAACGAGTGGTGCTTTATTTATGAAGATTACAATTTGCAAGAAGTGAAATGCCTCCAAGGGGCACAAGCACACTGAATTTGCAAAGTAATTGAAAGTTAACAAGAAGAACTAAAAGAAATGAAATTACATAATTCTCTGTTTGAGAGTGATTTGATTCGGTTCCTGCTTCTATGTTCTCTTTTCTCTTTTATACTCCTTTGACAGTTTTTCTTGTAGAACCGTTTGAAAATTGTTCATCGCCCTATAACTACCCACTTTCTCCATAATAGATGACTTGTCAGAAACTACCGTTTTTAACTGCCATTTCTCCCATCATTTAACTGCTTGCAAACAAGATTCTTGGATCGTGGAATGTGATAAGATTGCCCGTTAACTGTTTCAATAACCGTTGCTTTAAATAACAACAAGACACTATACTTGCCCAGATCTTGGACGTCTCGCAGGTTTGAGCGATGATGGGCCTCCGCTACATAACTCCGTCTTAAGTTTTTACATGGTCTCATTTAAGCTCATCCTTCGAATTTCCTAACTGGGCTTCATTCTTTGAACTATTTAATTGAGCCTCATTTTTGTATGTCAACAATATGAAAACGCACTAAAACGTAAAAATTATATATGAATTTGCCTTTTATGATATTAATCTGCTATCATGAATGTATGTTAACTTAATTTCAATCCTAAAATATATCTACTTTTATTATGATAGTTTTACAGATTTGAATATAGTGTCATGAATAAATTGGTGTCTCTAATCAGAATTGTAGCATAGAGGAAGTTATCTTATTTCTCATTTTTCTCTCATGCAGGAGTTGTGACTCTGATTTCTAATCTTGAATTTTTTAACTCTAAAGAGCACATGTTTATAGACATTCTCAGTCACGTTCTGATGACCACTTCACCATCGGATGCCTCTTCAGATTTACAAAATCACTAATTTGATCGTCGGAATGCTCTCGGCCGCTTCCACCCCCACCAGAAAAGACCACGAGTAACTAATGGTATATTACCGTGCGCAAGGACCTTACGTAGTCTTATTCTATTGGTCACGTGTCGCAACCATTTTTCGGGGTTAACAATTATTATTATTATTATTTAACAATAATAATTGTGTAAGAGAAAAATAGCTGTCAATAATTTAAAGGTAGGGTTTAAGTAAGGCTGGCCATGGTCCGATTCGGTTCTGAAGAGAACCAAGCCGAACCAAAATTTTTGGGTATTTAATAATGAAATCGTCGGGTCCAAATATAACTATGGAACCGTTCGGGTTCAGTTCGATTTGGTTCCATGCCATACTCAATTTTTTTATTATTTAGAACAATACTACATATATGCAACTAATGACATATTCATTTGTAGCTTCGATGGGCAGTTGGAGAGCGAAAGTCGGACTCGACAATTGACGACTTCGATTTGGGCATGTAGATGTAGGTTTTCATTTTATCAAATGATTTGGTATTAGTGGACATGTGTTTACCGAATAAAAGTATAAAATTGAAAAGGAAAGGACAAAAATTTAAAAAAATCTATATCTTGGGCTAACAATAAAGTTAATAATTGGACCAAAAACTTAAAACAAAAAATTGAATTTAAAAATTGGGTTGGGTTGAACTAACTAGGCATGGACCTAGCTTAAGAGTTCGAGATTAATCACTAAATTAGTTAATTTGTTTAGAAAAAAATAAAATAATTTAATTAATTCAATACATAAATTAAAAATATTATTCAGATTCGATCTACTCAACACATTGGTTCTCAATTCAAATACCCGTTCGGATATTTAACTTGCGAAAAACCGCTCAATTTCGAGATTAATCACTAAATTAGTTAATTTGCTAATTTGTTTAGAAAAAAATAAAATAATTTAATTAATTCAATATATAAATTAAAAAAATTATTCAGAATCGGTCTGCCCAACCCATTGGTTCTCAATTCAAATACCCGTTCGGATATTTAACTTGCGAAAAACCGCTCAATTTGATTCAGTTGGGTTCGGGTTCGGTCTGATTCGAAAGTTCTGTCCAACCCTAGGTCCAACCATGTTACAAACCCAACATTGAACATAAAATTAAAAATATAACACACTTCTCATTTCCTCCAGAGTATGCAATGCAAATGTACAAGAAGGCCAGCCATATATGAAAAGAGTAGGCCAGAAACATTAGTTCCTATATTCATAACAGAATAAACAGGGCTTGAAGCATTTCGCTCAATTATCAACTCCACGGTTAGTCAGAAACACAGAAATTTGATCCACCTGAAAATAGAAGAGTAGATTTTCTGTACAAGACCCACAGAGAGATATAAACAGTTTGATGCTAAACTTTCCACATGCTGTAGCCTTTTCTCTAGCATTGGACACTTTTTGGTTCGTAAATTCAACTTCATAGAAACATTCTCTTGAATGATTTGCAACACCACATCCTGGAAAAAAATCAAAGACGTCATATTATCAAACTCGTGGGTAAAATGCCTTACAGTAAAGTGATTTTCAACTGGACAAATGCAACCATTGAAATGCAATAAGAGTACATTATCATGGCAAGTCAGAAACTTGTACTCTAGATGAATCTTCACTCTTTTTAGAACGAAGTCTATATCATCATCTAAAGTTATGTAACTACACGAGTACCAGATGAATCTCTCTCTTCCTAAGATAAAATTATCTTTGCCTTTACACGGAATGAATCCTTAATTCTCGTCATCCACAATTCCACATGCTCAAGGACACGCGAACTTGGAGTGTTTGGCTCAGACATTAAATTGTATTTGTAAACAGATATTACTTTTAGGTACTTGCACATAATTACATGCACAAGGCTTCAGTGTCCAGAAAGTACTTGAATAAATATTGGAACAAGTGAGTTATGGTCGAATTAACCCATCAATCTCATCACTGTTCACAAAGCCAATTGCCCGTGCCACCTAAGAACCAAGTGCTTCATCTAAATCAGCCGTATTCATTAAATATAAGAAGGCCACAATCAACACTAACAAGGCTTTCAATCTTCCTATCTTTCATAAAAGAAATACCAGATGACACTCGGATACAGAGCAGTAAACAAGTCTTTGTATCCAAGTAGTACAAGACAAATCACCAAAGACCTAGGGTATTCAGTTAACTCAATCACTGAGCGGACGTGTAAACTAGCTATGTGACAGTACACCAGGTATCATTAAACAAATGCAATGATGCAGCTAGGCTTGTGACCAGGTTGCACATCGCACATGAGATTATTCTGCTGAGATCTAAGTAGTATAATGTGTGTGAACACCATAATCAACATGCTTCACTAAATCCAATAATTTGCGATTTTCTCCCCTCAACCATATTTTATCTATTTTTCATCTATCCCCAACTTTGTTGATTCTGATATAGCCCAAACATCCAAGTCATTTCTAACACCTAATGCAGAAGCTCTCATCTCTAAAAACACTCCAACAGCAAAGACGAACTTCATGGATGCAGAGGAGATTAAGATGGATGAAGTAAATTGCATCGGATCCATTGCCATAGCCCAATGAACGTCATCTAGGGATCCATTACATGTAGCCAAAAGAATGAAATTACTTTTAGATCATTTCAATTCTCAGCTTCACTTGGATGTTCCCTCGTTATTGAAATATGAAACTCCTTAGTAACATAAATTTTACATTCGAGTAAAAGAGAAAATACATAAACAAAGAGAGGCATGCATGTGAAGAAGCTTTTCTGTCAAAATAAGGCAGCTGGTAACACCACTCTAGATTTGGCAAATTAAGAATGTCTATATAATCAATGCATAAATTCCTTATAAAATTTCCAAATGATATAATCACATGGATAGATGACCCTTCAAACAGAAAAGAAACCTTAGAAAAGTTAGGACATAGATTAGTCCACATTTAAATATTCAACGAAAGCTTGGATACTAACCATAGACAAGTGGTGATACGCTTCATACATTGCCCTTGATCAACAGTAATCAGCCTTCTAATGCATATGAAGGAACCTTCAATAAGTGAACCAACTGCTTGTAAGCAATCATACAATATAAAATAACAGCAATCGTAATAAAAAACAGTCAATCAGTGACTAGATCATGCATTTATAATATATAGAAACTAGCTTCAAGTACTGTACGGTGTATGCCAAAACAAGTCTGCGGTAAGGGGATAAACACAGTATCCAGATGAACTAACAACTATAGGACGTTGATGCAAGTGCACAACATCTACAAGGGTAGCTAAGGGTTCCAACGTATGTTTATTGTCATGCACCCACTCTCAAGCAGATTACGAAACAAGAAGTTCTCAAAACATTGTCCCTCTGAATTACTCTCAGATGTACACATTGATCAACGGAGCAGTATCAATTTCCCATAGTTTTCAATCAGATGGAATCAAAAATAAAACTAGAGAAGCTTATTGCATAACATAAAAGATCTCCAGCAACCACATCCAGCATTGCTTTTCGTAGAAGGGAAATAGTAGTTGAACGAATTAGTGGCCTTCCTCCGTCACAAGATACAAGGAACTAGGAAGTGATCTCTCGACCCAATCTCACTGCTCTTTTGTAGGATGAGATCCATTTAGGCTCATCAATGACGTAAACTAGTGAAGCTTCCCTTCCTCCATCCCTCTCTCCCTAAGCATACGGTGAGAACCAAGGGGGAAGACAAGGAGTATACAGGAAGTCGGTTAAAATGCATATAAAGAATAAGGTCCTTCAACCAAGGGAAGAGTTATTGATTAGCTGCCTACAATTATCATGCCTTTATATATACCCTGTTTGTTAGGGATTAAAATTTAGATTTTAGTAGTAAAAGTCAACAATTAATTTTAATCACATATTTCATGTGAACCACACATTTCATCAACTTTTATCAAAATCTACTAAAAGACTAAATTTAATCCCCACCAAACATGGGCACAATATATATTGGCAAACTGTGCAAATCCATTGCATGGATCAAAGGCCTACTCAGTCGACATATTCATGAACCTCGCACAACTAAAAAGATTTCAGGTAATTCATCATCAAAGTAATTTCCGCATAGCCATGTTCATTAAATATAGCTCGTATAGAAGACAGGGAGTGAATGAACAGTATATGTAAAGCTTCTGTACCTCATACATGTTCTCATCAGGAAAATAGGATCTATCTTGATTCAAGCTGTGAGAATTATCATGCTGAAGAATTCTCAGCTTTCCTTCCTACAATATTAAGATAAGAACCATCACCAGAGGAAAAACTTGAGTACAAGATCTGACTGATTTTTTTGAAAAAAAATTAAAGATAGTTTCGTTGTTTACCTTAGTTCCATATACGAGGCCACCACCAACTGAAGGATGGAAACTAGCTACATTGACCTCATCCTCCGCACTGGGTAGAACTCTTACTAGTTCCATATTAGAAACTTTGTAGATCTGTGTGGCAAAAGGAGATTCTGAGAGGGGTAGTGACTAATGGGCATAGGTCACAATAGCACCAGAAAATACTTATGCAGTGTATGCTAGTTCTATGTGCACTTAATAATACCTCCACACACACAAGGATTTCAAAAAATGCAGAATAAAGTTTTTTAAAGAGATCTTGAAGCCAAGGTTACAAAAGACGCGAGGCGTGGCAAGGCGGCCGAGTCAAACCTCAAGCCTTATGATTACGAACCTAGGAGTGATGTTTCTGTATTTTAAAAATAAATTTAGTTATTCTAAGACCATAAATAACTATTCAGTTCTTTAATTAGTAAACCTTTAAAAAATAAAAAATTGGACCAAAATTAAAAAAGGGGTGCGCATAGGCCCGCTTTAGCTGGGGTCAATAATAGTGTTGACCGCCTTTTCCACGCCTTCCCCATGTGCAAGGCTTTTCCTCACGCCTAGCTGGCTTAGGCCTCACTTTTTAGAACATTGCTTGAAGGTGAGAAGCCTAGTGAAAATATTCTTGCGACCAGAATCTCCTTAGAAATCACGTAATAATGACAATAAAATGGCACAAGCACTCTAACATATCTTTTTCTTTCAAAGATCACATGATTTTTGCAGCTAATCAGGCAATCACTTGGCAATTAAAGTAGTTACCCTGATGTAGGTCTGACTTTATCGTTCTTCGAAGTTGTTCTTTTAGACTTTTAGTACATGTCACATGCACTTTCTTGGATGCTATATTTGGAAATATAGATTTCAAAAAATGCATAACACTGCAACGTTGTGTCCACATCTCATGTCAAATACCACATTTGTTAAAAGGAAAAGGACCTTACTGATGTTAGGCTGGTAGACTAGTCCTATTGTCCTAATTATTGTTAAAATCTGTGTTTAACAAGATTTTTCTATTTCAGCAATCTGCTATAATATTAGAGTCCAAGTAATTAAATGAAGGATCTTTTCTCAGTGATTAAATTTAGAATCCAAGTAATTAAATGAAAAAGCAACCAAATGAAGGATCTTTTCTCAGTGATTAAATTTAGAATCCAAGTGAATCACATGACAAGAAGCAAGAAAGGTTCACTAGACCGTTCTAAAATCAATCTCTCACCTCCAGAATTGTGTATATTGGAACCGTTGTATCTCCATCAATCACCACACTTTTAAGAAGTGAAATATGGCGCCGCCCATACGCAAGTAACAAATGCTCTGAGGTAGGAGAGAACTGCAATTGCAAATGATGCACAAATGCTCAATAATACAAATTCAAAGTTCTGAATCACTAAATCTAACTTCATCTTCCTACTCAATAGATTTAGGTTTTTAATATTAGACTAAGCATCAATTGTGCATGCAACATGCACGCAATGGAAATAAACATTGTCACGCAAATATATAGGGTATAAATTGACTAAATTATCGGTTAATAGGAACACTCCAGCAAGAATGTTATCTTGCCATCTCCAAACAATATTCCTCTTATCATCATTTCAGCAATCTCCCAGGCCTCTACAAGTACATGTCACTGATAATAAAACAGGGATGTATCCAAATAAAGCAGAAGAAAGAATAAAGATAAGGGTTCTTATCCACTAAGCAATGGCCTAAACAATACGCTACTAAGTTTTAGTTTTTGACAACTTCTGCGGAAGAAAGATTTTCCTTGTTCAAGCTTTTTGAGGTTACAAAAGCATAGTTAAAAGAAGGGCTAATTAGATAGCTCCATGACATAAAAAAATTGATGACCACATCCAGATGAAATTCGTCTCAAAGAGAGGAATAAAAAACACAACAGCAAGCCAGCCACATAGGAGTCCAAAATCAAAGAACAGAGATAAGGGCACCTATCCACTAAGGGATGGGCTAAACAATTAATTAAGATTTATTTGTTGACAACTTCTGCTTACGTAAATTTTCCCTTATTTGAAGCTTTAAAAGTTATGAAGCATAGTTGCCAGAATATCCCATTAGATGCTGATTTGACGGTAAATAGTGCTACCGCTTCCAAGTTCATAACATGCATTCTCATCTCAGAGAAAATAGCTTATTGTGCATATATTATTGGGTTATATTTGGGCATGTGTTTGTAAAAGGTAAACAATATATCCATATGTTCTATCTACAAGATAACCGTGTATCTCTAGTTAGAAGCATTATAATTTCATGCATCAGCATCGCTGACTCTCTAATCTATTTGGTATTTTCTTGTTTATGATTTCCATCAGATTACTTCTAGTTTGTTATCAATACAAGACTTCCTGAGGAGGAGATATAGTTCCAAAACAACATTGTTTACAACTTCAGATAGTTCCCAGAACTTGTATCTTTTGCAGGATGATATATATGACTATAATAGAGCATCTACTGCAAAAAGAGAAGAAAGGGGTAGAGGGACCATAAGATTATTAAAATGGATAGAGCATGCCGCTAGAAGTTTAAAGAAATGAAAATCAAAAAATATCTGCAAAATAAGATTGCACTAAAAACTTTAAGAAAATTTGTAGTTACAGCAAAGCAATTCTTCACACAGGGAATGGCATCTAAATAGAGTAACTGTTGTGCCACGTCTGAACAGGAACGTGTTAAATATGCATTGCATTTTTATTATCGTCATCAACATGATACTGGATAATATGGAAACCTCATTTCGTTTTCTTATGAATGCACATTTCATTAAATGAGCACCCATAATTTTTTCCAATTTTTTTCCAGGTAGCTAAAATTGCAATTTACTTAGGAATAAAACTAACCTGTATTGAAGTCAAACAATGAGCAGCTCTGATAGCCCGTGATGCTAGAACTGAACCGAATCTACATAATCAAAGCATCATCAATTTAAAGAGATATATATTATCAAAATAAGATCGACATGGAATATAATGGGCAAGATGCAGGAACTATGTTCCTTTGGACTTACGTTGCCTCCTCAAGAGAATATACTCTTAGCTCATACATAACTTGATGGGCTGAAATGGGATGTCTTGTTGGAGATGTTGAAGCCCCTCTAACATCATGCAGAATCTGGCCTTCAAAACCTGAATCAGCTTCCGTGTTTGGCTGGACACATGCTACACATACGGCTAAAAATCTTCCACATGGTGAAAAGTGGGCACCCATTTCACTGCAAAAATATATAATATCATAATTAAAACTTAGAAATCACCAAGACACACAAACTACTTCAGGAAATAAATGTTCCAGCCTGTTTCGCTTAAACTGACTCACCTACAAAGTACAGCATGAGGAATAATTAAACGGCACTTTTCTGTATCAAGAGCTGCGCAAGGATTTTCCATACCATGAGACCATATTCTAAGCTTCACAGTACAAGGTAACTCAGCAGCTGCAGCTGCAGCTAATGATGTGGCTACCTCGGACTGGACTTGGCTCATGAAAGGTTGCGAATGCGAATTGCTCTGCTCGTGAGCGACACGGTTAAAAGCAGCACCATCACCAGATCCACTTGCCGGTATTGTACTTGAGCGCAAAGAATTAGTTTGTGACCCTTCTCGCAGAGGAGATCTACTAGATTCAATCGGAGACAATAATAGTTCATACTGTCCAGATGGAGTTGAATATGTGAGAAGCCGCACTGAGGAAGAGGAATCCACCCTCTGTTGCGGAACACTGGAGCTCATGACTGCACCAGTATGCTGGGAAGGTAATCTCGCATCAACTCGGCCAATTGGAGGCCAAATCAAAAATGGTATAGACATAATGGGCAGCTCATTTCCTAAATTAGATCGATGATCCATGTGAGCATCTGCCAAATATATTGTAGGGGGAGGGTAGCGCAAGTAGCCAGGGGAAGTTGCAAGCATCATTGAGGGGTCCGATGAGTCGAGATCATTGACCTGTGAAGAGCAACACTGTAAATTGACGTACCAAGAGAAATAAACTTGACAGCATGCAAAGGAATACCTCAGCAGTTAGAAGAAATGGCGCAGCATGTGGGTGGAAATGCACAGCCCTGAGTGAACGGCGAGTCTTAAGTATAATTGCTGGAGAAGAAGCTTCCCCTCTTCTGTTGTAGTGCCATATGAAGAGCTGCAACATGTTAAATTGTCAACGACAGTGTACCATGCAAAGCTAAACTCTTCAATGATATGTCAAAATGTCTAACCTTGTGGCCTGAAGCCACAGCCAAAATTTCCCCTTCCGCATGGAAGGCAATAGAAGCTATAGGGCGGTCTGCAAGAAGGAAAATCAATAGCCATATTAACAAACTTTTAAACATTAAAATAGATATGAATTATTTTCGAATATCTGAATTTCAGATGTAATTACAGAAGTCACAAGATCCTATACACTCAGCAGTGTTTGCATCCCACAACCGAACTTCGTGGTCTAAACTTCCACTTGCAAGAACTTCAGGATGGAGTGGATGGAATCTAACCTGCAGAAGCCCATATCCATGGTAGAAAATCAAGCAACAATGACACATCAAATGAATTGATGATGTTTAAGCTAAACAAAACAATGCAACCATCAAATTATCTGATACGTGCAAAATCTATTGTCAGAGGCAGATCACAAGCAGAATAGAGGCCTAACACTTTGTAACATGTTCTCAATAGAACATTAAGGTACATATTCTACAGAATAGAGGGTTGGATAAATTTCTATATCATTAGTCAGAAGTAATAAGAAGTTTTATAAGAACTTATTCACTTGGTGGAATTAAATAATACAAATTCATCCATATAGAATCTACCTTCTTATTTTTCTTCTTCACTAACTTCCCATTTATTTACCTCTATGGGGTTAAGAGTAAAATTGATCTCCAAAGAAGAGCTACCAAATCACATTTCATAGTAATTCATAGACAAAATGATGAAAGCAATATGTAAAGTAAAAGCTTACCACCCAAGGTGTCCTCCGATGACCATTCAACACCTTTAAGCATTTCCCAGTTTGACAGTTGATTATTTTTACAGTATGGTCTCCACTGCAAAAATAAGAATGTAATAAATTTTTTGAAAAATCTAACTGGAACAAACTTGACCAATGTTTGAGCTCCATTTTCCCCAAAACTCATTTTCAATCACATATTCTCCCATAAAATAATTTTACACGAAAATCTAAAACTTTTCCTTATTTTTTAACCACACATTATCCAAAAAATAACTATTCCAAAACCTATTTTCCCCAAAAAATGGGGCTCAAACAGGGCCTCAGTATGATTTTAAAATAAAAAGTGTGTGTATGCACCGGAAAAAGAAAGAGAAAGGGAGAGGGAGGTAGGATAATTACTGGGTAGAAGCAAGTGTTTTCCCGTCAGGACTAAAAGCTGCTGCGATGGTTGACCTGGGCGGAGGTAACAGTGGACAGTACTTGGCTGATAAATGTAGCAATGATTGTGCCTCTACCCTGGAGTATTTAGAATAAAAGATTCCAAGAAATTACTTGTATATGTAGCAAGGATATGAAACATTTAGTTATTACAAAATAGTGCAGAAGACATGTCAGATACCATGATAGGAGTTCTTGTCTTGCATCTTTAGCTGCTTCACGTTTTAATCCAGAGGATTCAAGATGACATCTTGAAGTGTCACCCTGGAACCTTCTGGGAGATCGCTTTGCACGTGGAGATACCTCCCTCCGAGCTAACAGTTGAAATACATTACTACAAGTGGCACATAGCATATTATATTTAGTCAGCAACTATTTCATGCCAAAAAATATGCAAATTGTCTAAACTTTGTTGCGCTCCAATGGATAATACAGATTATTAATATATTAGTGCATAAAACAAGTGAAGAATTCAGCAATCGTGTTCATGCAAAAGTGTCTACATTTGTCTGCACATCCCAGAACTGAAGTCCAACCTGCAGATTAGCCTAATAAATGCAATGTAGTTCAAGTTATGGCACTCTACCATCTGGCTATTTGTTCAGATTTTCTTACACTTCAGCAAAAGAAGAGAAAGGGCAATGCATGTCAGCAACATCTTTCAAAATTTGAAATTAGCCACACCACCATTTTCTTATCAGTTCATGGAAAGGCTACAAATGTATAAGATTGTTAAATTGTTCTATCAAGAAACATTATACAACAACAGAAATAGCTAAAAATCCCCAAAAGATCACATCTACTAAACTGAAAACACAGTCAGACTACACATGCCTAATTCATAATTAGTTATTGATTAAAGAAAAATATATGTGAAATGGTGATGTCTCTAAATCCAGCCAAGTACTATAAGAAACTCTAAGCTAGAAAACTTAACATTGACGCCATTCAGGTAAAATGTCGACAACCAGTAAACTAAAATTTGAAATTTGCGATCATCAAGGCCATCCGCATTACAGCTATTAAAACCAATTAATTTGAATTTTCACAATTATGTGATCATACAAAGTCAGCATCATCATGTCCTTAGAAAACCAAATACAGTAAACATCCTACAAAGTACCACAAGCCACCGTTAAATTTAACATTGGTATTAAAATCATTAGTTTTAAGCCATATGTGAAGTTTATTTATCAATTATCCGTTTAAAAATAATATCTTATCGCTCATTTTTCATGGGTTTTTTTTTTTTTTTTAACGACTCAAAGATCAAGAAAAGTAACATGTGGAACGAGTACTGAAGCACCATTAAGCGAGCAATTTGAAGCCATGGATCATATGTTGAACTTAACTTCAATTGCGCTTAAGCTAAACAAAAGATCCAAAATTCAGCTAAGAAAAAGATGAAATCCCTCAAAAGTAATCAGATTCCAGATCTTTGCATTCAGAAAGCAGCGAGATTTCGGTAAAATTAGACTTAAAAAATTAACCTTTGCTTATAATTCGTGTGGGGAGTGGGTCCCGCAGGAGGAAGGATCGACTGGGAATTGGACGTCGATGGGGGAGCGGCGGTGGAAATCTCCGGCCAAATCGATGATGACCTCATCAGTAATTATAATTCACAATTCAAATTATCATTATCAACGAGAAAATTCTTCAGCCAGGAAACATGTTTCCGGCGTTTCTGAATTTATAGAAACTGTGAAATTTGGGGGGTTAACATCGATTTGGCTGACTTGTTCACGAATTTCCCATGGATTCTTGCCAAATTATGAAGCCTGCGGTGATCTGAAAGGAAGGGGAAGAATGGGCCGGAGAAAGACGGACAAGCGGGGAGGAGGGCGGCGGAGAAATGAGGGAATTATGGCATTTCCCGGCATCCGACGATGATATATTTGATGTTACAAGGGCGTATAATTTGTCGAGTTAATTTCACAAATGGTCACTAAAGTTCAAGTAAAACTCGAAATTGGTCCTTAAATAATTTATGTGGCTCATTTGGTTACTAAATTAAAATATTGTTACGCTCAAAAAACATTGACAGCGGCTAAGGATAATTCATAGAATTAAATATAATCAAAATAAAATATGATTCTTAAGAGAAATAACTTCATATTTAATCAAAATATTTAGTCCTTTTAATTTTGACATATTTTTCATTATTAATAAAAATAGATCTGATTAAGATGGTGTTTGATGTAAATTAAAGTTAGATTTTAAGTGGATTGTGATAAAGATTTTTGAAATATATGGTTAAAAAGATGTGGGATTCATGAAAAATGTGGTTGATATTGATTGTTTAATTTTGACTTAAATTAAAATCAGATTTTAATCTGATCCAAACATGCCTTAAAGTGAAGTTAATCAAAGGAATCGATCGGTTTAATGGCCTTTGGTCGGCATAAGGGCTTAACAACTACCGTGATGGATATGGTGATAATCCGACGACCAAATATGTAAATGTTAGAGATTAAATAGGTCAAGAAAAATACTTTGATGATCAATTTTAAGTATTTCTTGAACTTCAGTACCGTATGTGAAATTAACTCGTGATTCAATCGATTGAAAGGAGCGTGTTTCCACGCTTTGGTTTTGTGGATGTGCGCTCACTGGAATAATCTAGGGTTCAAGCCCATCTATGTTGGAATTTGATTTTGAATTTGAATTTCCGAGAGTTACTACCTTATGAAATCCATGTTTGACAACCATTAAAATATTAAAATAAAAATAAAAATTCTCAAATTTATTTTTAATCACATTTTGGTAATAAAAAAATAATTATAGCAACAATAAGTAATACGATAAATATATTAAATTAAGTCCCTTTGGTGAAAATTAAAATTAAAGTCAAAAATTAATTTTAGCCACACATTTTATAGGATTCACTATTTTTAACTGCTTATTTTACTAACTTTTATCAAAATCTATTAAAAATTGATTTTAATCCCCACCAAATATGGGCTAAATTGAACTAAGTTAAAAATAATTTTATATAAAACATGTACATGGATGGCAATTTCTTAACTCAACTCGATACATGTGAAGTTCGTCTTTATTTGTTAGTCAATATCTTTATTCGACGCTGGATTCATTTCTTAACAATTGTTATAAAACAAGTCGATTTACAAAAATCTGGTGATAGAAATTATACCACTTGTTATGAATCTTAAAGTTAAGGAAATATGACAAAATGAAAAGAATCACACAATAATACAATATATAACGTGATAACCCAAATTCGGGAAACTCATGGATAGAGACGAAGATTTTACTATAATCAATGATAAACAAGTACAAAAGGTCTCGCAAGACTCTCAACACATCTCAAAATTAATATGAGTCTTTATAAACTAGATCGTCTCATTTTGATATTCTCTCAGTGTTATACAATGTTTTTGCTATATTATCTCAAGACTAAATCACTTGGAGTATATATAGGAACTTAATATAAGTGTCTTTTTTATGAAATAGAATTCAAAAAACAAACTCAGAATAAGAAAAAAAAAAAAAAAAAGAACTCTGGCGAGATAACACTACCGCTCAAGGGGCAGTCAAGCGGTAGGTTGTAGCGCTTGGCGCTGCTTCTTGGGCCAAATTCCATTGTTTCTTCCATTATGGGCACCTAGACACCCCGAACCAAGGCTTGGTGCTAGTTTGTTGTTCAAAACTCTAAAACCAAGTCTTCATTTATATAAAGCCATTTTACCAATCAAACTTTCAATACATGATAAACTTTGATCGATTTTTCAATTGGACTTCCAAACCAAGAAGTCTCTTGTTCCTTTTATCAATTAACCAAACCAATCCTAATCCCAATAGGAATTTGGGTCGCAGTCTAATAATAACCCCGATTTTGTATCTTCTATTTTGACATATTAAAACATTAGTCAAAGTTGAATGTGCATGGTACGGTATTTTGAAATATTTTATAAGTGTTGTAAAAGTAATATTTGATATCAATTTGTCGAGGTGATTTAATGAATTTTAAACGAACTAAAGAAAATAAAATGTATGATAAAAATTTAAGAGAAAAAATTGCACTCTCAAACTCAACTTCTATGATTCAAATTTTTCATGATGATGAAATACTACAAACGATCAACATTTTATCCTTCATTTGGTACATACGAATTAATTGCTAATATGTGAATTTAAATACCCATTAAAATTTTTAAATATTATAAATAAATTCATTTCTATAGATTCGTGTAGATCAAGATTCATCATGTCAAAATTCATTGAGTCTGAATTAATGTGAATGTTAATTAATTGAGAATTAATAATACGAAATTCATACATGACAATGATTTGTAGTATTTAATACATATTGAAAAACGAAAAATCAAATATTATTGAAATAATTGAATTGTAATAGGACAGTGCTGCTGGTTATACGAAAAGGGCATTGTCGAGTAACAGCCCATTGCAATAAGGACTATATATGTCACATAGATTGATGATTACCTCTAATTAAATACACAGCTTTATTATAAAAATTTTAAATTGAGGATGAAGTACTAATAAAATGAGTCAAATGTCTCTTGAAACTTGTTTGAACCCAATTTTTTTTTTTTTTTATTTATAAAAATGCATTTTAAAAATAATATTTTGATGAAAAATGCGTGGTTAAAAAATAAAGAAAATTCTTATATTTGCGTTTAATATTATTTTATTAAAAATGTGTGATTGAAAATAAGAGTGTAAAAATGTATTTTAGAAATAATAAGGATCAAACAAGGTCTTGTAATACTTGTAAATGTGTCTTTCGTGAAATATATGAAATGTAGCTCCTATTTTAGCCACTGTTTGATTAAATCAAAATTCATTTTTTTCCAACTAATTTTGAACAATACATTCACAAAATTAAATATTTTGCACTTAAACTCCAAAATTTTCTTATTTTTTAATCACATTCTCAAGAAAATCATTATTTCAAACTCATTTTCCTTTAAAAGAAATAATAATAAAAAAATAAAATAAAACTCATTAAGTCATTGTTTGATGGCTATTATTGTGTAAAAATGATCTTTTGAATATTGATTTTTTTTTTAAATGTGTGTTTTAAAAATAAAATTTGAATTTACGTGCAAAAAAATTTATTTTTTGAATGTGTGGTTGAAAGTGATAATGAAAAATAAATTATTTTGTTTTAAAGGGAAACATGGGCTTAATCTTGTTTTCTAAAAAATCATTTTCTTTTAAATTCATTTTCAATCATACATTCTCTCAACAAAATAATTTTACATGTAAATTAAAAACTTTTCATACATTTTTAATCACACATTCTTGGAAAAAAAGAAAATTACTATTACAAAATCAATGTATCACAAAAAAAGAGAGGGGAGATGAGGGGTTCAAACATAACCTAAAGAAGCATATTTCTAATTACCTTATTTGTAAATTTACATCTATTAATAGTTTGTTTAATTTTTCTCAGATAAGTTTTTAAAAAAATTTGTGTTTGTTCGATTGTTCTACTCATCCAATGAAATTTTTATCGAAACTCCAAGAAAAAGAATTATATGCTAGATGTACATTGTGTTTTACATGTATGTTACTATGTAGAAGAAATATATGCGGTGATGTGATAGGTGGATTCAAAATCAATGACTTTGATGGATTCACGTAAAAGAATATCAACCAAGATGTAAAGAAGTGTGGCAACATGGTTGCAAGAAGAATATCCACCGAATCTTCAAGAGAAGTTGACATTTGCAGTCAAAATAAATATTGGGGAATTTACAAAAATGTATAATTCCATACTTGTCAATTAAAAGATGTCCAATTTTAATAACTCTTGCAAAAATTGTCAAATTTAGTACTAAATTCTCAATTATACCCTTAATAAAAAATGAAGCATTTTTTTTTTTTCAATTTATCATGATTTTCTAAAAGAAGAAGTAGCTTCCATGATAAGTTACATTAAAATGACGTTCTCGACATTTTAAAAGTTGTTATCAATATTTGAGCCTATTTATCTTGATACTTCATTTGTCTAGAACGATGTTTTTTTTTCCAAACATGAGAGTTCTATATATTTCATAAAGTTCTTGATATTTGAAATATAATTCTCGATATTTAATACTCGTGTATTGAGAAATATAACATTTATTGTGATTTGATATGCGTACTTGAAATGAGTAATGTTATTCATCCCAATTGGAGTTATAAACTCAGTTTAGGTAGTGTTAATGTGACATTAAATGATAGGTTTAATTTCGTCTTTCATTTAACTTATCATTTAGAGTTATCTAAACTGTATTTGTAACCCTACTGTAATATTACTCTTTTGAAATAAGTAGAGTAGGTTATGTGTCAAAATTTTATTAGCCAACAAAATTTTTAATTGTATGCACATTTTTGTCTTTAGTGTGAAATTATAAATTGTTGACAATGGTATTTTGGTAAAAAAAAAAAATTTGCAAAATGGACATTGAATAAATTTTGGACATTTTTACAAATGACCATATGAAAGTATACATTTCTTGTAATTTCCACAAATATTTTAACTAAGATTTGTCTATTTTGTTGAGGACCCCAATGTTTATGTCACGGTGTGCTTTAAAATGGCCGCAATAGTAATAATTTTAACCAAAAATTTGGGTGTAATTGTAGGTTTACGATGTCAGTTAAATAAGTAGGGAAGTAAACTTAAAAAAATAAATTAAATTCTGGTTTCCATTGTATTAAATGATTGGATTAATTATTGCTAACTCTTATTTGAATAAAGTAAATATTGATGGCAAGGTTTCTTTTAAAACTAGGATCAAGCCCCTATTTGGTGAGAATTAATATTAGATTTTTAGTAAATTTTAATAAAAGTTGATGAAATGTGTGCAGGGGCGGACCTAAACCAATTTTCCTGAGAGTCAAAAATGAGATTTCAAAAATGTTTAGGTTGAAAGAAAAAAATTGTGGGGTCATCTGAGCCCACATGACCCCATGTGGGTCCGCCCTGAATGTGTAGTTGAAAAGTGTGAGATCCATGAAACATGTATTAAATTAATTATTAACTCTGACTTAAATTAATGTTTAAATTTTAATCCCTATCAAATAGGGCTAACTAAGGAAAAAAAATTTATAGTAAAGTGTTTCTTTGAATTGATGATAAACTGTTCAATACGATGGTTATAGTGTTCCTATTACGATTTCACCATAGTTATTGTAGAATGAGAATGAAAAATATAGCCATTATTGAGGCTCACACAAGAAATAAAAAATTTGAATTTAAATGTTGATGTGATTGATAACGGTCATATTTGTCATTTTAATG
Organism: Fraxinus excelsior; assembly: GCA_019097785.1. Classification (NCBI taxonomy): domain Eukaryota; kingdom Viridiplantae; phylum Streptophyta; class Magnoliopsida; order Lamiales; family Oleaceae; genus Fraxinus; species Fraxinus excelsior. Next base: position 30,556,732 of record CM032634.1, on the reverse strand, counting down.
AGATAATAATAATGTAGATCAAACTCTTCTGAAGTTCAATTCCTAAATTGTATTCAGTTGAATGTAATAATTAAATCAATTCATTTCTCTCGAGATCAAATTAATCGTATTTAATTGAGCCAACTCATTGTATCTTTATATTAATTTGAATAAGCATAAACTAAACACATTAAATAACTAGAGAATCTGACTAAAAATCCCAATGTGTGTGTATCTATATTTTACCCAATTGCCTAATTTTACTACTTGGCATAAATTAATGACTTACATCTTAGTTTGTTATAATTATACAAATCAATTAATTAGGGACCAATTATTTCTAAGTATGAAGAATAAAAGTAAAATTAATACATAAAATTATTTTCATGTGTAACCTCCTTATTTGACCTAGAATAGATCTTTATATAATGCTGAACCGCCTTAAAAGTCATGCCCTCGAAATGCCAAAAATAATCCCATAATAAACTTATAAAAATCAGTGAAAATTGGGGAGCCTTGCAAAGATTGTATTGATCTTTATCAAAGAAAGACATGATTAATTGAGACTGTTCAAGTAGGCTTAGATAAACTAAATTGTATTCCCGTAGCAATTAGGATTACGAACCTTCAATTTATGGGGGATAATGTGGGATCTATAGTCGATAGTGTACTTGACAAATTGGGAAGTGTAGCTTCATTAGCATCACGATCCAATTGAAGTTCGAATTAATTTGGAGGATCTAATTGAAGTTCAAAACAATTCATAGGACTCAATCGAAGTTCAAATTTATTTGTAGGACCCCAATTTAAGTTCGAAACAACTTGGAGGACTCAATTGAGGTTCTTAGCAAGTGAGAGGACTCAAATCAAACTTCAGAACAATTCGCTTCAGTTTGAGCAGGTATTCTGGAAAGGTCTTTCAGAGCTTTTTGATAGTCTCCATCATCTAGCTCCTTCCCATCGAATCTGACCCTAGATAACCTTTAACTAATCAATTGTGTGTGCCTTGGGACTCATTAGCGCCCGTTAAGGCTAGTCATCATCGAGTCTTCATTGAAGAATTAAACAAACGACGAGTCATTTTCGAAAACAGATGACATAGGTTTAAAATCTTCATTGTACTTCGAATACCTTCAAGTTCAGGTTTTACTTGAAACCTTAATATTTACACTAATTTAAATAAAGTAGAACTCTGCTAATTTTTCAAATATTTATCAAGGTTATAAGCATATGAAATACACTTATAAAAATATCTCGAAACTCTATACACTCAATAAAGAAAGTGACATGTAATTTGGGACGTGCGAAAAAAGAAATAGAGTCTATCTTTATGAGACAGAGGAAGTAACATTTTTTTTTTTAGTTAACTCTCAAGAAAATAACATTGACTAGTCTTTGAAAATAACAAGTTACTCTTTATCATCGCCTCAACTTTTTATGTTGGTTAATATTAATTACGAGGAACATCTTGCAGTTTTACACAATTTGATCATATAGTGGTAGCATGACTTAGAAGCTTTTGTGAATTATTCAAGCAGTTTGGGGTGTACCCAACACCTGGCAAGGGGGCGTGTCCGTCCGTGCTGGATCCGCTGGAATCTTCAATGCCGTCGGGCGTTAGGTGTTGTTGCAAAGAGAAGACGGGAAGAAGAAGAACATATTTTTCACATGGGGCCTTTGGGCCTTTTTTTATTTGAATTAATCTACTTGTACAGAAATCGTTGCAGGCGCCCCCCCCAATAGGGGGCCGCATGTGGCATTATGTCAACGAAGGTGTCAACGATTTCTGTACAAGTAGCACGATCGTTTTTATTTTGGCAAAATTAGACGTGCTACCCTTAAAAAATATGATATTTGATTAATACCCTAAAACTTATGAAAATCATAAATCACGTATTAATTACGTTCGGCTGAGGAAAATTTGTAAAGAAAGTTGTATACGATGAGGCAAATTGTGCTCCATCTGGCGACGCCGTCTGTGGATCGCCACAGCTATTGCAAGAGAATCAAGATTATTCCTCCTCCAAAGGTGGCTGCTGGAAAGTCAGCTTGGCGGAGGTTACAGGTGGGACAGTGGTGGAATGCGCAGCAGTGTGCTGTTGCTGTCCATGTGGGCTGGCGAATCTATTAGTGCTCGCCATGTACAAACTTCCAGCAGGGCTATGGCACAAGGCTTTGTGGCTGAAGCGCCTTCGTAGGTTGATAAAGAATGGGTTATTGTCGCCACAAAAGTACGGTTGCGATGATATGGAGCTTCAAATTCTCACCATGTCCGGCCCGATGGCGATGGTGAATGCACTAGAATTGGACAATGATGTTGAATTAGAGAAGGAAACGTGGGAGAACTTTTATGGTGTTGGTTTCTGGAGAAGTTCATCTCAACGAAGTGAAACGTAAAACACTAAATTAATCGTGCGAAAAAAAACTCAATAATTTTTTATTTATTTTTACTGTTGTAAACATGTTATCATTAATTTTTTATTTTTGTTGTGAAATTTGGTACGATCTAATTTTCTAACCAAAAAGAGAATGGGGGGTTCTTTTCGTTCATAAAGCATGGTAAAAATGAGAGGAAATAGATAAAATTAACATAAAGCATGGGGGTTCTTTCAGTGTTTGTGTAACTTTTTTTTGAATTTTGTCAATTTTTTTTTTGAGTTTTGTCACATTTTTTTCTAACTGTCACTTTTTTTTTTTTGAATTGTCATTTTTTGATTGGTGTTTTGTCGGTGAACTCACTTAAAGATGCTTAGCGCTGGAAAAAGAAGTGGGATGGTGGTTATATCACTTTTTTCTTTCATTTATTGAACTGATTTCAATGTTTTAATTACTATTATCACTTTTATTTTAATTTCGTCACTTTCTTAAGCGTTCCAAATTGTTTTAAATTTTGTCCTTTTTTTAGTGTTTCTCAGTTTTTTATTGTCGTAATTTTTTCAATCTGTATAACTTCTTTTAATTTGTCACTTTTTTAAAATTCGTCACTCTTTTTGAATTTTATCATTTTTTTAGCGTTTATATCTTTTTTCAGTCACCTTTTTTATTTCTATAATTTTTTTTTAGTAACATCATCAATTTTTTAATAAAAGTGACATTGTATGCCATTTTTTAATAAAAAGTGACACTTAATTTTAGAAAGTGACAGTGTATCATTTTTTTTGTGTCGTTTTTTTTTTTTTACCGTGTCACATTTTCTATTAAAAAAAGTGAATTAATTTTACACAATATTTTTTACTTCCAAAATATGCTTCATATGATAGTTTAAAAGACACTTAATTTTAAGGGTATTTTTTTAAGTTGCCCCTTAATTTTTTTAGTCTGACTCTTTTGTTTTGAACCGAGAGAGTTGGGTATTTAAAAAAGTTCGGGTCTTTTTTTTTTTACCCTTTTAGTTTTTCCCTTTAGTTTTGGCCCTTTCTTCTTGGCTTTCCGTCTCTATTTATGTTTACGTTCTTTTCTTTTCTTTTTGGTGAATACATTTATAAATTTGAAGAAAACAACAAGAATTAAGAAGATTAACATTTCAATTTTCAGCTTTTCACTCATTAGTGGGAGGTTATCTCGTCTCTGGCTTTTTACAATTTTACGAGGAGAGAAATATGAGTTGATGTGGCTTCAATTTGTGAATTATATTCTACCCTAGTAACTAGTAAGTAGTGTTTACTAGTTAGTGATTAGTGAAAAGTGAAAACTATGGATGAATTTGTGATTTGTTAAGATGTTAGGGTCCGTTTGATTGTAAAGATGGAAAATTGGTGGAAAGAAAATATTTTACAGGGAATTGATTTACCTAAAAATTGTTTTACATGGAATTGTAATTAATTGTGTTTGATTGATGTTATTTTCCACTTGGAAAATGTTGAAAGTTTGGTATCCGTTTGACTTCATTTTTTTTAATGAAAATTGTACATTAATGTGATAATTTTTCTATCGTTGGGTTTAGAATTTGTTCCAATTGCCAAAAAAAAAAAAATTGAAATTTTTTATTATATCAAATATCATTCGTTTGATTTTGTTTTATATGAAAATTGTTAATAAAAAGTGAATTTTTTTTTACTATTGTTTTAAAACTTTTTTTTCCAATTGCCAAAAGAAGAAAAAATAAACTGGAAAATATTTTACCACAAAAAAGGCAAGAAAACCATGTGAGGGGGTTGGGTGGGAAAATGTTTTCCAAGGAAAGTTTGCTATCAAACACCACATTTAGTGAAAAATGGAAAAACTTTTCCATTTTCCATGGAAAATATGTTGAATCAAACATGGCCCAATGTTGCATGTTGCCGAAGTGGGCAGTTGGAGTGTAACGAGTGTTGGATTGTTGGAGTGATTTTAAGTTTTAATTATTTATTACTTATTAGATTGATACCATTTTATTTGAAACATTTTTTCAATCGAAACAGAACTTCATATCTAATTCTTCTACTTCTAGCCGTGCATCTAGTCTCACCATTGCTTATAGTCAACATGTGAATTGATAAATAACACAAAAAAGTCTCTGGGCTCAATTTAATGTGGATGATCTTGAATCTGATCTAGGGAAACATCCCTCCATCAAGTCATATGATCCTAATATCAGAGATGATGTTAGGATATCATACTTACGAGTTGTTTTAATATTATTTAATTAAATATTAATAAACGACTTCGCTTTTACGATCGCTGATTGTCGATGGCCAATGACAACAATCAACATTCGATCCCCATGCTAGACTTTTGCATCCGCTGCTGCAATCAGTTTTAAAATCTGAATAACGTTACACATAAACTTAAAACCTTTTCTTATTTTTCAAACACATATCTTCCAAAAAATTAATATTTTAAAAAAAATAGTTTTTATTTTAATGGATCCCAAACATGGCATAATTTACTCCTATTTAAATTATTATCTTACGTAGTAATATATTAGGAAAAGTATAAACAAATTATCACCATGTTTGATACTCATTCTTGTAAATTACATTTTCTCTCTTATTTTCAACCACATTCTTCAATAAAATAATATTACACTCAAATTCAATTTTTTTTTTTTAATTTTTAACCACATATTTTCTATCAAAACACCATTTAAAATGAATTATTGAAAGAATAACGTGGCTCAAACAAAGTGTATATTAAACATATAATTAAATTATTAATTAAGGAGGAATATATGCTAGAAAGAGCTTGGCTTGGGGTTGGGAGAATAGGCTCACTTTAACTGATTACAAGAAGTCTGCTTACAAGTCCACATATTGGGCTATTTACAGATGGATTTTTCTATAGGCCATGTTCGTCTAGGGGCACACTTGGTGCCCCCCTTTTGCAAGGTATGTACTACGTAGCTCTGTTCGTGTAGCATGTCCTTTACGAATAGAATAAATCTACAGGTACAAGAAATGTTAACAAATTTTCAGATGTTTTCGTGTGAAAAATATGTGGAGATTTTCCTGTACTCGTATCATTTCTCTCACGAATAATCGAGTTACAAATTTACCCTCTAATTCGCCACTTGTCACTTTTTAGTTTTTACTTCCTTTTTTGGATGCTAGAGCAAAACGCCAAAATCGATCCGTGGTCCAAACTTGTCTGCCCAGTCACGTATGGCCACGTTGCATCTTCTCATTGATCAGATCACTCTAAGCTTGGCTCGGGGTTGGGGGAATATGCCCACTTAAACTAATTACAAGAAGTGTGTTTACAAGTTCACATATCAAGCTATTTATAGATGGATTTTTCTATTGGCCATGTTCGTCTAGAGGCGCACTTGGCGCCCCCTTATTGCAGGGGTATATACTACGTGGCTTTGTTCGTGTAGCATGTCCTTTACAAATAGAATAAATCTATAGGCACAGAAATTTTTCACAAATTTTCAGCTGTTCTCGCTTGAAAAAATCTGTGGAAATTCTCTTGCGAATAATCGAGTTACAAATTTACCCTCCAATTCGCCACTTGTCACTTTTTAGTTTTTACTTCCTTTTCTGGATGCTAGATCAAAACGCCAAAACCGATCCTCTGGTCCAAACTTGTCGGCCCGGTCACGTATGGCCACGTTGCATCTTCTCATTGGTCAGACCACTCTAAGCGCGTCCTCACTGGAACCTTCACGAGCAAGCCAATCACCGTCCCCTTCACGTGAATCGAATCAATCGCAGCCGTTGCCTCTGCAACCGCCTAAATCTCGGCACGTGTCATGCAAATAAAGCTCCACAGTTTGAAAAATCTTATCGTCAAGAAAATTTAGGGGTCTGTATATAATATCGTAGACCCCTTTGTACATTTTATTCATTCTCAGAACAGATATCAAACAATTTTTTTCTTAATTTTTGGATAAATCTCTTTGTAGTCAAATTCGTATATTATGGCAATGAGCTTGCCTCATCAGATTGGAGCGATTTCTGGGACGTCTGTAGCAGCGGAGGTGGGTGGTGTTTCTGGTGAAGCACCGGCGTCGGCTACCGTCAGCGCGGTGTGGAGAACACCTGGTCCTAATTTACGGGTATCGGTCCTAAAACCCGGGTCGGATATTGACCGTGTGTCGCCATCTCCGCCATTGAGTCCCGTTCGTGGCGGCATGAGGGCGGACATCACGGTGGCGGCGCAAGCCTTGATGGATTCTCCGTTTACGACGGAGGAATGTACAGGTGGGAAAGAGTATACTGTGGGCGGAGGCGCGTTGGAAAAAGTGGGTAAAAAGGGGGTTCCGGTGTATGTGATGATGCCGTTGGACAGTGTAACGTGGAATCATACGGTGAACAGGAAAAAAGCGATGAATGCGAGTTTGCAGGCGTTGAAAAGTGCCGGTGTGGAGGGAATAATGATGGACGTGTGGTGGGGGTTGGTGGAGAGGGAGGCGCCCGGTGAGTACAATTGGGGCGGATATACCGAGCTCCTAGAGATGGCAAAGAAACATGGCCTGAAAGTGCAGGCAGTGATGTCGTTCCACCAGTGCGGCGGCAACGTCGGCGACTCTTGCACGTAAGTACATTGAATTAATTTACTCCCAACTGCTCAAATCAATTGTTTTTTCAATTCATTAGTAATGGAATATTCTGGAGTATATTGGAAAAGGAGAAGAGTACAGTATGGTTCTGCGTGAATTTTGATCAGTTTCACGTGGGACTTTTGAGATCTGGATTTGGTTGGTGGAAAAAGTCAAATTGTACTTTTTGTATTCTTTTTCATTGTTCCAAGGATGTAGGTGGCAGTGGGGCTTGTGGGGTTTGGTAAAACGTTGAAAATAGGTGAATAAGGGTTGAATAGTAGAACAACCTTGTCTAGAGTAATGTTGAATCATAAACTTTGAGTAATTCGGATTACAATGAACTTTGAGGACAATCAGAATTCATAAGAATACTAGATTTTGCAATTTTTTAATCAAATTATGAAAAAATGAAAAAGTGAACTGTAATGTCATCTCTATCTCTAACTCTAAACTGGAGCTAGTTAAATAAGAGAAAAGGTGACCAGCTATGTATCACATCATTGTTATTCTTTCCAGTGTTAACAGCTCAATGATGTTGTTTTCAACGTCCTTTTCGTTTACTCTTTCAGAATTCCTCTGCCGAAATGGGTAGTGGACGAGATTGACAAGGATCCCGAGCTTGCGTATACAGACCAGTGGGGTAGGAGGAATTATGAGTATATCTCACTTGGTTGCGATACCCTCCCAGTGCTGAAGGGAAGGACACCTGTCCAGTGTTATTCTGACTTCATGCGCTCTTTCAGAGACAAATTCGAGCACCTTCTTGGTGATACTATTGTGGTAAGTAATCTTTATGTTTCAAGTGTGGCCTATATGTTTTATATGTGTTCGGAAAATGTAGTCTACTTGTTATGCCATTTTCAATTATTTGATTTGAATATTTTTGATTCCTTGTTTTAGGAAATTCAAGTTGGGATGGGTCCGGCGGGGGAGCTTCGTTATCCCTCGTACCCTGAACAAAACGGAACTTGGAAATTTCCTGGAATAGGAGCATTTCAGTGCTATGACAAGGTGAGACCGAGTCTGTGCCCTTAAATTCCTTCTTTTATTTTTGAAACATTTCTTTCCTTACTTTAAATTACCCCCGTGTCATTCTGCAGTACATGCTCAGTAGCTTAAAAGCTTCAGCGGAAGCATATGGTAAGCCTGAATGGGGTTACACTGGCCCGACAGATGCTGGCCAATATAACAACTGGCCTGAGGATACAAACTTTTTCCGGAAAGAGGGTGGTGGTTGGGATGGTGAATATGGAGAGTTTTTCCTCTCTTGGTACTCTCAGATGCTTTTGGACCATGGTGAGAGGATACTGCAATCGGCCAAGAGTATATTCGAGAATAAGGGTGTCAAGATATCTGTTAAGATTGCCGGAATCCACTGGCATTATGGAACCCGGTCACATGCCCCAGAACTCACGGCTGGGTATTACAACACCCGTTTCCGAGATGGGTATCTTCCCATTGCCCAGATGCTGGCACGGCATGGTGCTATATTCAACTTCACTTGTATTGAGATGAGAGACCACGAGCAACCACAGGATGCTTTATGTGCCCCGGAAAAACTAGTGAAGCAAGTAGCTTTAGCCACTCGCGAAGCTCAGGTTCCACTTGCTGGGGAAAACGCACTGCCACGATATGATGACTATGCGCATGAACAGATCTTGCAAGCTGCAGCATTGAATGTTGATGGCAATGCAGATGATAGGGAGATGTGTGCATTTACATATTTGAGGATGAACCCAGATTTGTTCCAACCTGATAACTGGAGGCGGTTTGTTGCATTTGTAAAGAAGATGAGGGAAGGGAAGGACGTGCACCGGTGTTGGGAGCAGGTGGAGCGCGAAGCTGAGCATTTCGTGCATGTGACTCAGCCATTAGTGCAAGAAGCTGCGGTTTCACTGATGCACTAGTTGGACGGGTAACATAGTTACTGTATATGTGCTTGCAGCAACTATTAGACATCGCTGCAACTTGTATGGGAAGACTAGAATTTGAATAAAGTGAACTTGTTTCTTCTCTTCTTACCCTCCGACCCAGTTATGGTTGGTCTCCGTTATTTGTCTCTGCGTCTGTCACCTGATCATAGCTTACGAGTTTCTGACCCTCAGGGGCATCATAGAATAAAAAGAATATGTTCTCGGTGTTGGGAACCTACTTAATCATGCGCAGCGGAAGTAAAGCAATTTCGATTCCCAAACAAGGATCTACATTGTGTTTAGATAGAAACTGTGTTTAGAATAATACCTTGATGAATTCTGCAAGCTCTTTTGTTGATTCACGATCTACAATCCAAACTGTCCAATTGTCCAGCCTCCAATGGTGATCCACACAGAGAATAAGAATGACGGCTAGGGTTTTCTTTTCTCGTGCTAGCAAGAATAATGAATAACCCTAGCAGCCTATTAATATAAGTACAAACGGGCTGGCCCATCTCTTAACTTAACCCGGTCCAACATTTAATTAATCAAATTAATTAAATCCGGTCCATGAATTAATTAATTAATTCGGGTCTATTAATAAGCAACCCAATTAATTAATTATCCAACATTTGTCAATTAGTTAATTGGTAAATCTCATTCTTCTGATTCTCTTTTGTGTGTGACCCATTAGGTTCCCGATCACGATGTCTAACGACGTGAATTATTATTTTGATCTAATCAAAACTGATAAATTAAAATACCCATTTTAATTTATCATCAATTTACATTCGTTGTCCCAGATTGACATCTAGCAATGTGTCAAGGCAATACATGTGACGGGAAATGTCCGTGACATGACAAAAACCAAACTTGTTCGTTTATCGTGAAACTATAATCCCTTCGTCAATATGATCCGATCAATTACGAGATATGGACGTGTATCAATCTCAATTATCGATCATATCTTTTATATTCCACTGTTAGTCATGTAAGTCGAAAACTCTTTTCCGAATTATGAGTTCACCTTAGCCAAAGATTTCATTATAAACTTAACTAGATTAAATTGAGGCATCATCTCTTACTATCTAAGAATGACGAATCTTCTATTGATCATTCACAACCTTCATAATGATTTCTTGACGTAACCCTAATGATGCCGTATTAGCGACCCTTTACAGAGCAACATCCGACATCACCAAAGCATGACCTGTCCTCACCTAAGCACTATGATGACCTCAAGTTAAATGACAAATTCCACTACCGAACTTTAGAGATTAACCCTTGACACTCAGATATTTTCCATGTGGAATCTCTCGGCGGTCTCCATGTTTTGTTCTCTAACAAAACATCCACGTGTTCAGTCAAGTGTCACCACACTTAAGCTTGTAAAGATCACTACTTACTTCATAATGTAAGAAATGACACACGTGATGTCTATCCATAATAAGATATCCGATCTCGTTATTACATACGACCACGGACGGTTTAAGATTCAGTCATATGTAATTTGAATCTCACAATCACCACTCTTTGTGATTAACAAATCATCAAAACTTGAATCTACGATTCTATTATTTAATTATTAGAAATATTATTCACTAATAAATCTGCCATAAATATGCATCGTTATATATACATACGAAGTGCTTATGTCCAAAAAGTTGGAATTTGACCTATGGCATAACACTTACACTCGGTAGATTGCAATTAGCAATAAATCTTACGTGTTTTCAATGTTTTAAAAGATCGTGTGTAATTAAATTGTCTTTTTTTGGCTTAAATCATTTCGCATCGATCCAACCATTTTTCCCCCCACCACACCGTTCTTCTCTCGCAGATCCTACCGTTTTTTTAATCGTCGCCGCCAACGCTGCCTCTCTCATCTATTTCTTCTGGACTCTATCGCCAACACTGCAGCCGTCTATCTCTGCCATTTCTTTTTTTTTTTTGTGGCGCGGTGGTTGCGGTGTTGGGATGTAGCGGTGGCTGGGGGTTTTTGTGCGTGCGTGCGCCGGTTGCAAGGGTCGGGTGTTTGTGCATGGGTGCGACGGGTTTTGCGGTTGGGTGTGTGGGTGCGACAGATCTGTTTTGGTGGAGGTGCGGCGGTCATGGGAGGAGCATATCTGTTTGCGGGTGTGGTCGTGCTACACGCGATGGTTGTGAAGATGCGTCGACGATGGTGGAGTCAGTGGCGAAGTGATGGTCACAAATGATTTAATTGTTTGTAACCAATGAATTCGATAAATTGTGACGAGTACAAGCTGTGTGACCTAAAAATTATTAATTTGTGACCAATAAATTGATGTTTGTGACCAATAAACAATTTTGTGACCATTGAATTCGATAAATTGTGACCAGTACAAGTTGTGTGACCTAAAAATTATTAATTTGTGATCAATAAATTGATGTTTGTGACCATAAAATAAGAAACATAACTTTTAAATGTTGTGATTGTGACCCATAAAAAATTGTGACCTCTGAAAATTTTGAATTGTGACCTAACAAGTGGCGGAACAGTCATCGGAATACTCATCGGAATCGGAGCAGTCACCAGAACAGTCGTCGGAGAAGAGTGGTGATCGAAAAGTCGGTTGGGGTGGTGGAGGTGAGGTGGAGTAATTATATTAAATTATAAATAAATATTTAATAATAAATTGATTTAATAATTCATTAATTATTTATTAAAATTTTAAAAAACTTGATTTGTGAATTTTCAAACTTGTTTTTGTATTTTTGAAAAGGTGTAAAGTAAACACCTTAGAAATGTATTGTTTCCCTATAAAATTCAGTAGAATAGATAACTGCAAAGCCCATTTTTGGCCGGACACAGGGGGGGTCCTGGGGGGGGGGGCACGTGCCCCCCCTAACTTTTGATTTTTTTATTTTTTTTATTTTTTTTTCGTGTTTGGTATCGATTGAAATCTAAATTTTAATCTAAATCAAAGTTTACAATAAATTTTAATAATATATTTCATAGAATCCATAAATGTTTTAACTTTTATCAAAATTTACTACAAATTTGATTTTAATTTCCACCAAACAGGGGCAAAATCATAATAAATTGAATTTCGATAACATGCTAATTTTAAAAATTTACCGACGATTGTATGCTAATCAAATCTACAAATTGCTTATGTAATTTCAAAGCTTATTTTGATAACTACATTATGGGTATATCGAATAGTCCAAATAGATATTGAAAATAGTTAAAAATATGTTAAACGTAAGTCTTAAAGAAAAACGTCCAATTCACATTTTTTCAAAAAAATCAATTATTTCATTAAAATTTACTATTTTTGCGATACACTTCAATGTAATTTTCATCATTTATTAGGAAACTTTATATGGAACATGACATAAAAAATTTTCGAAATTTTACATCCGAAAAAGTCATATCCCATGTAAATTTTCAGATCCAAATTATATGGGATAGGATTTTTTTTTTACGTAAATTTTCGAGTGTAAAATTTATCCCAACTTCTTTTCAAGTTCGAGTGTGCCCCCCTAACAAAAATCTTCTGCGTCCGCCCTGGACACGGGAACCCATTGTTGTGCGTACATAGAACAAAAAGTATAGAAGGAAAAGGTAATGCTACCAGTTGGCTTCTTGCTTTTATTCACATGAAATTGGTGAAATTTTAGTGGTTTGGAGGCAAAGAAAGCAGGTTTGGGTTCTGAAAGCTTGTTTGGAAAGTGTTCATACTATAGATAGATAGGAAAAAGTGATGGATGTAAAAAGTGGTTTGATCGATTTTTAAATATCAATTTATATTATTAACCAAAATTAATCAGAAGAAGACAATGAAAGCATCCTTTTCAAAACCTAATTACAAGCTCTACCCTTTTGGCCAACTACCTCTCTATTCCTCTATAGTCTCCACCATACAGTTCTTCAGACACCAAATTCGCATCTAGTCCTACTTCTGTCGTATTCACAATTCAAACTTCATAAACCCCTCATCAAGATTCTGAAAACATCCCAAAATTTCATTCCCAACTTATCTTGATTTGTATACATTAATTCTTGATGAACCTTTCTAATCTTTGTCCCCAACAAATGGCTTAATCTGTTAATAATGCAAAATTCTTTTCGGGCTATTGTGAACTGGTAAACGGCCCTGTGAAAGTGGAAGCATGTCCATCAGGTTTAGCAGTGTTGGTGGAAATCGAGGAAAAACGATGGAATTGGACAAAAAGAGAGAAAAATTAGATAAAGTGGGCTTAATCCATAGTTCGGGGACTAAATTGCAAATTGCTTATATTTGATTCAGACCTAATGTCAATGATTGGAGGAGGGGTGGAAGCAAGTAGATGGAATTGGAAGATGGAGGACCAAAAAGATATAAAAAATGAGCTAAAAAGAATGAAGAATGAATTTGAGGGACCAACGTGCAACGAAAGGAAGATTTTATAACGACGACGCGCACATGCATTGTCGCGCGCATGACACCCTACAATATATTTACCGAGAGCAAAATTAGTGAACGGTGTGCGCACAATGAAATATACGGCACGCACGCAGGGGCCATTTCTGGGTGTAACCGTGTAAACGGCCAACCTTCCTTTTTTGAATCAAATTCTTATGGAGATCAAATTCAACCTACAAGGAACGGTCAGAACGGGAACACATCAAAACCCTATTTTTCACCACAAGGAGGCTAACACAAGATTCAAAAGCAATTAAAACAAGAGATTAAATATTCAAAGTTCGAATTGAAGATTAACGAAAAAGAAATTGATTTTTCACTTTCCAATCATTATTTTCCATTGCGAGTGAGTCAAAATATAGTAACACAAAATATAGTATTAGAAAAATAACAATAAATTAAGTCTTACTTTTGACAAATTTAATATTTTTAATCTTTTTTGTCATTCTATCGTCTCATCGCAATAATTTACTTTGCTTTAAATAAACCACCACAGGTGGGTAATCATTAATGGTCAAAAAAGAAAAAGAAGGAAATAAAAAATTTGAAAGTGGGCATACGATCTGACTTCATGTCAATAAAAGCAATAAATAAATACTTAAACCAATCAAAATGCAATTTAGGCTTTGTTTAGCCCAGTTTTAGGAGAATAGATTTTATAATAACGAATTTTTTAAGAATGCGTGATTAAAAAGTAGGGAAAAATATAAAGTTTACACGTAAAATCTTTTCTTAAATCTTGATTCACAAGTATATACAGTACATAATAACATTGAATATTACAATGAGACTGTGTAATATTACTAAAAAAGTTAATAAAAGTTGATAGTGTCCTATTAAGTGTTATTAAAATGGCGCTTCAAGAGCAAGCAACACGCACATCGGCTCTACTAGAAGAAGGCAGCGTCGCTCGACAATAAGCTTGAGACAGCGCACCACCTTGGCCACCCTCGGCTGTCATAGAGGAAAACTAGGGGAAATTAGGGTTTGATGATGACTTAGGAGTGGGAGCCTCTAGTATAATTTCTAAAATTGCAGGCCTTAATTGAAATTAGGGTTTTGTAAACAATGACTTTAATGTGACTAATTTTTTTTGTTAATTGTAGCGCAGCATTGTGCGATGACATCTCTACTGCAACAGAGGTGTCATCGTCACGATGATCATGGCTATGGTGGTGACGGGTCGGATTTGTATATAGAGAAAGGAAATAGGGGAGAGAGAGTAGGTGGCCATATTAGGAGAAGAAATTTTGTATTAATTAATTTTAATTATTACTTGATTTGTGAAATTAAAATTATACCACCTTACTTTTGAATTGTATAGTTTATATATAGGGTTTCAACTAATTTTCCTCGATAAAAATTGTGAGTCCAAAAAATGCTTGGTATACAGTACATAATAACATTGAACATTACAATGAGATTGTAATGTTACTAAAAGTTAATAAAAGTTGATAGTATCCTATCAAGTGTTGTTAAAATGGGGATAAAAAGGGAAAAATACATAAATACAACACTATAAAAATACAAATTCAAATTTAATAAACTTGTAAAAAAGTTTCATCAATCAGATGTTATATTATAATAACAATAATATATATATATATATATATATATATATATATATATGTGTGTGTGTGTGTGTGTGTGTGTGTGTGTGTGTGTGGAACTTCTCGATAGTTGACTGCTGACTCTCATCACTGCCTATCTATCTTGCCGACAACCACACCTTCATCGACGACATCCACACTGATTCCTCAATGGCACTTCAAAAGCAGCACCGTTGCGTTGCACATGAAGCAACACGTACATCAGTTCTACTAGAAGAAGGTAGCGTCGCTTGGCGATACGCTCGAGATAGCGCACCGCTTTGGCCACCCTTAGCTTTCACATAGGAAAACTAGGAGAAATTAGAGTTTGATGATGACTTAGGAGTGGGAGCCTCTATTACAATTTCTAAAATTGATGACCCTTACTTGAAATTAGGGTTTTGTAAACAATGACTTTAGTGTGACTGATTTTTTTTTTTGTTTAATTGTGCTGCATTGGAGCATGGTGCGATGACATCTCTATTGCAACAGAGGTGTCATCGTTGCGATGATTGTGGTTGTAGTGGCGACGAGCGGATTTTTAGATAGGGATAGGAAATAGGGGAGAAAGAGTAGGTGGCCATATTAGGAGAGAAGAAATATTGTATTAATTAATTTTAATTATTACCTGATTTGTGAAATTAAAATTATACCACCTTACCTGTGAATTGTATAGTTTATATATAGGGTTTCAGCTAGTTTTCCTCGATAAAAATTGTGAATCCAATAAAATGTGTAGTTAAAAATAAAGTTTAACCAACTTTTTGACAAATAATTTTTTTACAAAACAAGCACGATAATCAAATTTTAGATAGTTGTAGAGTAAATTATAGACCTCAAAATCCCTCCTCGTTAAAAAAATTCCAGAAATCTCCCCTCCTAGCATGAATTTCTCATTTTGCACTTCTCTTCTTATTCTCTATTTATAATTATATATTTTTAAATTTTTTTTCCTTCATTTTAATTTATGACAAAAATAAATTGTTTTAATTGAAAATGTCTATTTTCTTTTTGTACAGATCATAGCATATTTTTGTGAACTTTGGTTTCTCATTAGAAATGGACGAATTAAGTCCTATTTGATGGTAATTATTTTGAAAAAAAAAATGGAGTTTTGAATAGTAATTTTTTAGAGAATGTGGTTAAAAAAGTAAAGAAATGTTTTGAATTTATGTGTAAAATATTTTATTGTATAAATATGTGGTTGAAAATGAGTATGTAAATTAAAGATTTTGAAATAATAGTTGTCATACAGAGACTAAAACTTATTTAATATATTTACTATAAGAATGAACTAAAGAGAAATATAAACTATAAAGAAAATTGCCAATTTTTGGAAATTTATTTTTACGATAATAAATTTTATAACAATGTGTATAATGGTACTTTTTAACTAAGTGATCTCATCCAATAATGCTATGGTGCCAAACTATTTGATATAATGCCACACGATATTCCATTATTGTATTGTTTTAAACATAGTTAACTTTTCCATCAAATCATCTGTCATCGCTTCGAATTATGTCATTATATCTTTTAAATTTCTTACGGCAAACTGGCAAAATCTCTTATCCGAAGGGTTTTTCTACTTTGCGAGGGCCCATGTGGCCATGGCAGTATAGCAGCTCTCTCATCCAAATCACACGTCTGAAAAATTATTCTTAATTAATAACAAGAAAGAATAAAATGTAATTTAAATACAATAAAATAAAAACTCCTAAATAATATAGAGGGATAAAATGAAAAATGTTGTAAAAAGAAAGTAAATTAGGGTTTAATGTGAATGACACTTGTACTCATGCAGTCCTAGATATTACTACCATATGTATCCCTGTTGCTGCCCTATAAATATAGGGCTTTGGTTCTCATTATAATACACACGGAAAAGTCTATTAGCTTTTATTCTCTCTTCTCTTTTTTATAACACCTTATCAACACAATTTTTTTTTAAAAGTTTAGAGAAAAACTTGTACAATTTGTTTATTGAAAAATTGATATAGAATTTGGGCATGAAGAATTGATGTGGAACTGACACATGTATTTTTTTTTTTCAATTTTCTTCAATAAACTTGTATCAATTCTAGTACCAATGAAATGAATTTTTTTTCATACCAATTTCTGCCCAACTTTTGTGTTGTCTCCCTATCATTACTCCTATGGAAAGAAAAATATTATATGAATAATCTGTTTTAATTAATGTTTGTTTGTACATATAATAATTCATACTTTAATTCATGTACTCTTTGCTCTAATTTTCTTTATGCTTATACGTTTATGATGATTATTGAATATTCTTCGTGTATTTAATTTGATTAAATACTTTTACATGTTCTTTCATAAATTTTAAATTGATAATCTATTATATTGTTTCTCTTGAAGTAGCACCGCTTTATAATTAATATTATAGAAGAATATTAATCGTAAATTTATCTATTATAAATAATTTGTTGTTATTCCTGAAGTAACACAACGTTATAGTTAATATTCTTGAATAATATTACTTGCTCCTAAAGATTACAAATTATATTTTTCAATATTTCAGAAAAATATTGACATATTGCTCTTGAAGAAACATAACACTGTAAATATTTAAATTGCATTAAAGTATTACTTGCTCTCAAAGAGTATAAATTTATAAGATCTAATGTATTTTATTTTTGCTCCTAATGATTAATTAAATTGTTGTTGCTCCTGAAATAGCACACCATTATAATTAATATTCTTGAAGAATATTTCTTGCTCCCGAAGAGCATGACATTACAATTCCAATATTTCAGAAGAATATTATTTGTAGATTTGTCTATTACAAATATTGTTGCTTCTTAAGTAACACATTATTATTAATATTTTAGTTAGATCTTATTTTTTCCCAGAGAGCATAATTATGTAAAATCTAATATAAATTATGTTTTTACTCCAGAAGAGTAAATCCTTAAATAATTTTATTATAGTAATATTTGACTGCTTCTGAAAAGCATGAATTATAATGTTCAATATTCCAGAAGAATATTGACACATAACTCTTGAAAAAATAATAATGAAATACAACATGCTCTCGAAGTAGTACATGTTTCGAAAATGTATCATTTTGAATTCATGTTTATCCTTGAAGGACAACATGTGATGGACATCCTGAGGATTTTGATTAGTTTGATTATTTGAATGATATATGATTATATAATGCTTAATCATATTCTTCAAAATTAAGTAATTGAACTATATATTATGTTGAACCAGAAGTTCAATTTGACTTTATTGTTTGGTATGACCAGTTGTACCATCACTGAATCAATAATGATGCGAAATTTAAAATTCAAATGGATATTCAATGAAGAACCAGAAGATTCTTCAATCCATTGATTTCATATATATTATTTGTTCTCTTTATCGACAATTGATCATTATACATCAATAATCAATATAGAGACTGCATTTTCCTGTATTTCTAAAAATTAATTAGGGTGATAAATGGAGGCCCGCCACCCTCCATGTTGACCATCTAAATATTATTTGTATCTAATAGATTTGATACAAACATTAGATAATTGCATGATATTCGCAACCTGAAGTTTGCGAAAGTGATACTCAAATTATGATCATAATTTTCAGATTATACAATTAAGACAATGTGTCTTTTTAATACTAATATCATAAATCTCAACTTTTTAATAAGTGGTTAGTTGAGATGTCGATAAATGATTTAACATTATTGTTTGTTAAACGTCTCCAATTAATTTAATTGAGAACAACACACTTCACATTTCAGTTTAGGGAAAGTCGTTACACATCATATTTCTCCTAGTTATAACTTAGTTTATGGTCAGAGCCTAATTTTTCCATCAAATTATTTCGATAGTGCTGTATATGTAAAACTAATCCACCACAATGCACTGAGATGGAAAGTAAAAAAGAAAATGCTGAGAATAAATAGGTAGCATGAACCTTTATCCCAAATGAATGATATTTGTAAAAATGATTGTCAATTTGATTTGACAATTCTCTCAACATTATGGAAAAGAATTAAGAAGCTAAAAATAATATACAAATTCATTAATATCTAAATTCTCGCAAAAGACAATTCGAACCAAAAGTTCGAAAAATAATTTATTTAGATGCATTTACTGACCAAAGATATTAGTAATCTCACACATCAACTTTAAATGCTCCAACTCGAATTGACTCCTGGAAAGACAATTCGTTAATATTATATTTGATAAATTTATGGCACGCCTGAAGCGTGATAATATTTGATTATATTACAAAGTCCTTCAAACGAAAATGAAGCAATTGGTAAAAATAGTCTTATTAATAAGGTATATACTTTTGGTGAGTATTTAGACATAACATATTATAAAACCCCAGAAGAGGTTCAAGTACCTGGAATAATGAAAATTGAGACATCTCAATAAGTTATGTCATCATGGAAAAAGAAGTAGAATCGAAAAATACAAGAAAAAGTTGTCAACAACACTTTTACACATGATGCACTGCATCATATTATGAATAGCGAAGAATTGAAATAAATTCGTTGAAATATATCGATCGAAGAGAAAAATGATTAATTAAATATTGAAAATATGATTTCTGAAGAATCACAAGTGTCCGAAAATAATGAGATTTCAATAAATTATATGTTATCTCATAAATTATGGGAGCGAAATAATGTTGTTATAGACAATATTTTCGTATTTAATGTGACTCTTGATATTATGCAAAATGATGATCATGAATCACTGTCTGTTAAAGATTGTCAAAATAGAAATGATTGGCCAAAGTGGAAAGAAGCCATATAGGTAGAATTAAATTTCTTAGAGTAACAGAAAGTATTTGGCCCGTAGTTCGAACACATGAAAAATGTAATCCCTATTGGATACAAATGGGGTTTTGTACGAAACAGAAATGAAAATAATGAAATTACAAGATACAAGGCCCGACTCGTAGCTCAAGGTTTCTCACAAAGACCAGGAATTGATTATGAGGAAACATATCTTCCCGTAATGGATACCATCACTTTTAAATTCTTAATTAGTTTAACCGTGTCACAAAAGCTCGAATGCGCCTTATGGATGTAATGACTGCCTATTTGTATGGTTCACTTGATAGTGACATATAATGAAATTCTCGAAAGGACTTAAAGTGTGTGAAACAAATGATATATGCCCGAGAACTATGTTCTCAATTAAATTGTAAAGATCATTGTATGGATTGAAACAATTCAGACGCATATAGTATAATCGCCTTAGCGAATATTTGTTGAAGAAGGGCTATAAAAATGATGATATTTGCCAATGTGTTTTCATAAATAAATATTGGATTTGCAATTGTAGCAGTTTATGTTGATGACTTAAATTTAATTGGAACATCTGAAGAGCTTAACAAAACTGCAAATTATTTGAAAAATGAATTTGAGATGAAAGATTTGGGAAAAATTAAAATCTGTCTCGGGTTGCAAATTGAATATTTTCCAGAATAATTATTTGTTCATCAATCTACATATACAGAAAAGTCTTAAAACGATTTTATATGGATAATGCATATCCATTGGCATCACTTATGGTTGTTCGATCACTTGATGTAAAAAAATGATCATTTTCGTCCACTTGAAGATGAAGAAAAGATTATTGGTCCTGAAGTACCATATATTAGTGCAATTGAAGTATTAATTTATTTTGCAAATTGTACTCGACCCGACATAACTTTTTCTGTAAATCTCCTTGCAAGATATAACTCTACACCAACACAAAGATATTAGAATGATGTTAAACATATTTTTCATTACTTAAAGGGTACTGTTGATTTGAGATTATTTTATTCTCAAAAGTCGGGATCAACTTTAGTGGGATATGCAGATGCATGTTATCTCTCTGACCCATATAAAGCTAAATCACAAACATGATATGTGTTTACACATGGAGGAATAGTTATATCATGGAGATCTGTAAAGCAATCATTGACAGCAACATCCTCAAATCATTCTGAAATCATTGCATCCATGAACCAGGCCAAAAATGTGTATGGTTGATGAACATGACCAATCATATCCAAGAGTCATGCAGATTAGTTTCAACAAAAGATAGTCCAACAATTTTGTATGAAGATAATGCTGTTTGTATTACACAACTCAAATGAGGTTATGTCAAAGGTGAACGGACGAAGCACATTTCTCCAAAATTCTTTCACACACACGAGCTTCAAAAAAATGGCGACATCAATATTCAACAAATTCGTTCAAGTGACAATGTGGCCGATTTATTTACAAAAGCATTGCCAACATCTACCTTCAAGAAATTAGTTCACGAGATTGGAATGCGTCGACTCAAAGATTTTCAGTGATCAACATCAGGGGGAGTAACTGTACTCTTTTTCCTTCGCTTAGGTTTTATCCCACTGGGTTTTCCTAGCAAGGTTTTAATGAGGCAACATTTATATTTAATACTCCAAAATAACTGTACTCTTTTTCATTCGTTTGTTCTTTTTGTTCAATTGGATTTTTATCAAATAAGGTTTTAACGAGACAGATATTTTGTAATGTGTCATTCAAGAAGGAGTGTTGTAAAAGGAAAGTAAACTAGGGTTTAATGTGAATGACACTTGTACCCCTTCAGCCATAGATATCCTTATTGCTGTCCTATAAATATATGACTTTGGTTCTCATTATAATACACACAAAAAAGTCTATTAACTTTTATTCTATATTCTATTTTCTCTCTTTTATAACAAAAAATACATATTTACATTCTAGTGAAGACCATAAGTACACATCATGGGATGTTTCTAAAAAAATTTGAAAATAGAAGGTATCTATAATTATCATAAATCTTAAGAAAATCATAAGTTGCTCTCTTCCTTTAATTTAGTCTAATATCCTTGGCAAACAAATCCTACAATTTATGTAGCTTTAGAAAAATTGCAACAACACAAATAACCACTATATAAAAAAGACACTTTTAAGTTACAGTAGATGCAATAGTAACCAATGAGATGTTACTGTTCATTTTCCAAATTTTTAGTCGTCAAGTCCTCAAGCTTTATACGATATGTTAGTTGCATATACGGTATGTTAATTGCATATTCTGTATGTTACATATACGGTAAGTTTAACAAATATCAGATTTACAACATATATCGGATATGCAACTAATATTCCGTAGTGGATATGCAGCATACCGTATATGCAACTTACCAGATATGCAACTAACATACCGTATATGTAACTAACATACCGTGTAGAATATGAGAATTGTTTTTTGGATGATTTTATCCTTATTATAATTCAATTATTTCAATAATACCTTACTTTTCGTTTTTTAATATGTATTTAATTATTTCAATAATACCATACTTTTCATTTTTCAATACTTAATTTATTAATCTTTCAATCATTTATCATTAATTAGTTTGTCTATTTAGTTACGATGAATGTGCATTTGACATATTCATTTATTTACTTTTCATTTTTCAATATATATTTTATTTACTTAACTATATTTGATAGATTCATTTACTTTTCGTTTTTTAATATGTGATTGATTTATTTAATAATTCAAACAATATTATAATTATAATATATTAAATATCACATCAAATGGAGAATTATTTTTTGATCGATTCTATCTTTATTATAATTCAATAATACCTTACTTTTTATTTTTCAATATACATTTAGCCCGAGTTTGACCGGCATGAATTCTTCATATGTAGAGAAATTCCAACCGTTGCCAGTCACCATAATTGACCATTTAAGACATAGCTGGGACCCACATTTGACTATAACTGTCCTTTTTTTTCTTCTACTTTTCAGATATTAATGCAAAACAAACAAGGGCTTAATTATTTCATTAATACACTACTTTCCGTTTTTCAATATGTATTTATTTTATTAATCATTTGAACAATATTAGCATTAGTTATTTTGTCAATTATTTAGTTGTGATGAATATACATTTGACACGTCATTTTTCAATATGTATTTGATCTATTTAATTATTTGAACAATATTATCATGAATTATATTGTCAATTATTTAGTTATGATTAATGTACATTTGACATATTCATTCTACTTGATTAAATAATAAATTAAATTCATTAAAAAACTTTTAGAATAAGCAATGAATATTTTTAGAGATTTCTTCCAATAGATTTATTCAATGAATGTTAATATATAGAGAAAATAAATTGGGAGGACATAATGCGTATCTATAATAAATAATTTCAATCGATATATATTTAATGCATATTAACCGAATATGCAAAAAAGATGGTATTCGGTAGATATTAAATTTAGACCAGAATGGTAAATGTGGTTCATATGTATTTTTTGATGGCGATCTACACCAAACTAATCTAGAGCTTAGACGATGTTTATTTTAAGCCCAAGGTCATTTTCTGAATTTGACTAAATCCCCACATCGAACCCCATTTTCCTCCCCTTATTTGTTTGTATGGGACATTATGATAAATAATCTATTTTATATCATACGAGCAGATTTCGATCCTTGACAATCCAATAAATGTTAGATGACCATACATCATCTAGAATGACAGTAGGAAAGAAAATTGAACAAAGAACTAACCTTGCCTGCGGAACCAATCCCGAGCTTGAAATCAGAATCTACGGCTTCAGTTCTTCTTTGAACCATTAGGTAGAGGCTCCATATGAGATGGTTGTTCACCACTGTCAACTGTGAAAGAAAGATAAAAAGGAACATTAGTAAGTTGGTTAGGAATATCAAACATATGTCTGTCAAACACTAAAAGTTACGTAAAAGTTCATTTGGTATCTTTAAACTCGTAAACTGAAAATCCCCAAGAGGAATTTTTTAATTCATAATGTCATATTTCTAAGACCAAAAGAAATCTCAGATCCAGCATAAGAAAACAACAACCAAATGAAACTTCCATAAAATCCAATTGAACTGTTCCCAGTAAAGTGTAATTTAAATCAAACCATATTTATCTTACGCAAAAAAACTAACAATAATGTAGATAGAAAAATTAGAAATAACGGATCTCTATAAGAAAAAAGTATCACATTTCCGATTCAGGACAACATAAATGTTCTTTCTTTTTGCTTACTAACTGAAAGACCCAAAATCAAGAAGATCAATCGAATATGGAGATTAATCAAGAACGGTAAAACCCAACAAGCATTCTTGACTAAAAATCCACAATCATCAATTAATTACAAAAGTTGAACGAAAAAACTCAATCGTAGAGCCAATAAGATGAAAACCGAAGAAACTTATTCATTATTCATGAATCAATGGAAGAATCCAACACAAGCACGGCTCTCAATAACAATTTTTTATTCAAAAGCAACAGATAAAGATCGTAAATGCGGCAACTATGTTCAACCTTGACGACTTGACTCGAAGAAGAAATTAGTGTGATTGAAGAACCCTTAAAAGGACATCGATTCAGAATTCAAATCCGAAAACCGAATCAATAAAACAGAAAAATCACAAAGACACCAATTAAAGTATACAATTGCTCAACTAAAACCCTAAAAAATTGAATAAAAGAAAATCTATGTTTAGTGTGACCACAACTTACCATTTGTTCATACTGTTGTTGTTCGAATCATAATCAATAGTCTCACTTCCTCTTCATCTTCTTTGAATTCGAAACCATAGAACAGTGAAACTTATTGCCTCGACATTCAATTTGTGGACAGCTCGAAAATGGTGGTCACGATTTTTGTAGATTCTCAAAATTTCCTAGGAACAATTTTGGAACTGCTTGTAAATGTCGCAACCCAACACACACAAATTAAGAAAATTGCCCATGTCTCCGCTCAACGCGGATGAGCTTTTCTTCTTCCTATATATCACACACTGCAGAAGGAAAGATTTCTTTCTCAACTCTCTAATATTTCTAAACTAAATGCCACCGCCATGAAATTTTGAACCATGACACATTACACCATGAAAACCCTCTTGATATTCATACTTGTAATTTCACTTTCTGTAATTGTAGAATCAAAATGCAATGGTAGAGACCCCTTCTGCAAATTTTTGTATGACCTAGGGTTGAAGCAAGCAGTGACATTAAAATTTACCCATTTTTGAAAAAAATCTATTTACACTTCTTTTACAGTCATTACAAAAATGGAAACATGTACAAAAAGGGAGATGGAGGCTAAAAGTGATAACTTGGTCAATAAGATTTCATCTAAGGACACAAAATTGGCAATAGAGTGAAAATGGAGATTGACTACTATATATTTGATTTAGGGTCTTTTGAGCCAGGGAACTTGTTTAACCATGTTATATTTATGGGTACTTTTAAAGTTTTTATTGCTTCTTAGCTTTTACTCTTTACTTATGGTATAACTTTAAAAACATATAAATTTGTATAGTTTGGTATAGTTTCCTCGATTGATGCATTCCAGTTGAAAAACTCATAATTGACCGTGTTAACAAAAGTGATGTTATTTTTTACACTGCAAAGTTAAGGTAAGTATGATATTTCTACACATTACATAATTAAAAATTCTATATTCCACCTACAATTCAATATAGGTACAGTCATATTGAATGATTCACATTATTGTCTCATTATAAGCAAGTTTTGACTATTGAGTGTACGGATAGGGTTTCAAACACTTTGTGTCATAATATGCTTTAAAAGCATGTTAAATTTGGTAAATTCTCCTTTTATTTTATTTAGTAGAATCTAAGAAAAGTTTGCCTTTTATTTTCCTAGATAGTTAACGATGCATTCTCTTATGGAAAGCAAACTATGAAAGTTTGATCACAATTGATTAAATTGCGTATCTATTGTATCGCAGAAATGCTAATTTGAATTCTGTGTACTGATGCAACAACAATATGTTACATTCTTTTATATGTAGAAGTATCACCCCTTAAGAGACAACCATTTGAAATCAAATAAGGTTCATAACATAGAATTTGATCTCATGATTTTTTCCTGATGTCATCTCACTGCCAGAGAAGTTTCTAAATTTTGCTAGAAGTGCCTTTATTTGGCTGAACAATTTTTCCAGTACAATGTCTTGGTTTTATATTTAAATTGTGCTCAAGTTATGTGTTTCAAATTCACGTGTACTAGACGCTTATAATAATTTCGGATGTTAACTATAGAGTAATCTACTTAACTCACAGCATAAAACCATCATCTCTTTCTTGCTCAAATCTAGGTTATCTAAATCTATTGCTCTATATATTTTATAAATGCTACATGATATCTTTTTACAACTTTTTTGATATACATTTTTATTTTTCGATGCGTACTTTATTATTTAACGAATCAAATATTTCTTACTCATGTACACCTACAATCTTTATGTATATCAAACGTTTCTATTATCAAGTATTGCCATGTTCTACATACACGTGATGTTTTCAATTTTATTTTTGATGAATTTCTCTGTATAATAATATTAGCTTTTGAAATAATGATCTTGTTAGATGGAACATTAACAAGGCAATAATATGCTTTCAAGACTTTTGAATAATCCAATAAATTTTAAACTACTTTTTTTTTTTTTTTTAACTCTACAATTTCTACACTAATAAAAACACAACAAATACAAAATTCGTGCACCGCACATGTCAATGACTAGTACTATAGAAACAAATGAAACTTTCAAAACAAAAATAATTTCTTTCATACATTTGGTGAATACCGCCCATATTTTTTCACATACTAAAAAAAATGTAAATTAAAACTAAAACCCCACCCCATCTCCCCACCATTAAACTATTGTAATCCATGACAAATACATTGCATCTCTAGTTCTTCAAAATTTCCCTTCTCATAGATAACCACTGTCCCCTACGTTTAACAGGCTTCAAAATGTTTGATGCAGGACTATCTTTATTGCAAAATCTGCAACAGTTTTTGATCACATCGTATTTGAGAGAGAAGGCCTCTTGAGAAGAAAACTTTTCCCTTCTGGGACAATAAAGGTCACTCAAGTATACAGACTGCAGCCTCCATCTTGCCACCAGAAAACAGGGTAGGAAGTAGAAAAAAAAAATATTCTTAAAAGCTTTGTCCGAGACACCCTCGACCGTAAAATCAAAGAAGTTTGCTGGATCTCCGCCTTGACGGCCCTCTAGGGAAGAGCTTCATGATCCATCCCAATACCCTCTCCACCACCTATTCAGGGAGAAAAGAATAATTATGAAGGGCCAAAACCGCGAAAACCATTTAATTTAATTAGTAGGAAGAAACAAATAATGAAAATAATGTTTAGGCTAATAATCTGGAAGGTGTATGGGGACAAAAAAGTACTTGCTCATTTTCAACTTTGACCAAAAGAATTATTTATTTTAAAACTTATTTACGTGTATAATCGTACAAGTAATAAATTTATGCTTAGCCAAGTGAGGTCCAATACAAAATTCTAATTGGTTCATTACCTCATCTCCTTCATCCGCAAATGGAGATTCGTCCTGCACAATGTGAGGACCGAACTGTCTTGCTGAGATATTATCATTTGCCATAGTTTGAGCTGTCAAGAGCTCTAATCTCTGTGTTTGAGCTTCAAGCTTTCGGGTCAATTCCTTATTCAATTCCTTCATCCAGAGAATGCAAGATATATAAACACAATAAGAATGAAAATACTTCAACTAAATTAAAGTCGCAAAACACAAAAGTGGGCATAAACAAGCACCACATGGTTAGTGTTGATTGCTTCATTTCATAAGGCATACTGATATAATGTCGGTAAAAGCATAAGCCTCTATTTGGGAAGAATTTATGAACTGTTTGTTTTACAAATAGATATAAATGAGTAGTAGATAAGTGGATAGTACTTGTGGGTCCATTGAAATGTGTGGTTGAAAACAAAGTTTGACCAATATAAATGATTTATAAATTTGCCAAATGGAGGCTAATATAAAACATTTTCTCCACATTTCTTTAGATATACACATCAAAGCACGTAAATTCTGAAACGAACTGTATGTAAATGGAAGGAAGAAAGAAAATGGAAGCAAAATTTCCATTCACAGAAGATAACTACGTTTTTGTTCTTCCAAACCTTTCTCACTTATGGGCTATGCCCCCAACAAACTCCCACTAAATAGGTATCATGTCCTTACTTCCTATCCCATTTTTACGAGTCCCTAAATTAACACTAAATGAAACTTCCAACAATGGATTTTTACGATTACAGCTAGCAGACCGTGATTGTAACACATTCAAAAGCATGTACCAAAATTTTCGTAGAACATTTTTTTTTTCCCTCAGAGAGTTACATCAGAGAGCAATCCGTATCGCAAGCAAGGCGAAAGTCACATGGTTACTCAAAAATATGGTTTCAGTACACAGACTAAAAAAAAAAAAAAATTATTTATGACACAAGAAACTAAATGCAAGATGAAAATACCAATGAAATTGAGCTAATCAATTATTTAGCTTCCTATAATGGTAACTTAGACCAAAAATCAACCTCTCCTCTCTCAGCATATTAGAGAGACTAAGAGGAAAGTTTCACCGTAAAGGACCACTCAAGATTAAATACTATAAGCTTAAAACTTTGGGATGATTCTTCCAAAAATCAAGACTCTCTCAGCAAAGTAGAGAGACTAAGAGGAATTTAACAATAAAGGATTACTCTGGTGAAAATACCATAAGCTTAGAGCTTTGAGATGACTCTGCCAAAAAAGCTTGTGTCACCTGATCTTTCTCCAATGCCAACTGCAGTTAGGGAATTTCCAATCAATTTTAGTTCTTAGAAGATAAATTCATAAAATACTAAAACACATTAATGCGTCAAGCAAAAGATAACTAGACAAAGTAGGAATAACCAATTCTGTAATTCCAAGACACGGAAGCTACCTCGGCAATTACTGTGTTAATGTTCTGAATCATTCTCAACTGGTCAGAAGGAATACTCAAAGATAGATTGTCAATGTTGAATGGTCCATTTTCATGCAGAAATTGAGAACTGGAGGCATTATCTCCAAGTGAAGCAGAGCCAAAATTTCCCAAGTTTGAGGCCTCTAAGGTAGTATCAGCATCTCTCTCATCAGCTGACTCCACAATATTAACTAAAAATTAGAACCAGGGGAATGTAATAGGATATTAAGAGGGCGAGGGTTGTCCATGCAAAGAAATGAACAAAGAAAGAACTGTCTGAATCAGATTAAGAAAGAACTAAGAATAGTTCATGTTTTGGAATACAAATTGAAATCGTGAAAACCCAGTCATTAGTCATGTTTATTGATATATCTCTATTCCTTTAAATGTAATAGATATTCTATAAACCCAAGGAAACATAACCCAATTTTTCAGAGTACAGTAATCAATGCATCTGCATGGAATATAGAATTTTAGGAACACTCGAATATACATCCCATATGTTTACATTTGCTTACAATCCATGCCACATAGTCAGCAACCAAATCATGTCTAAAAATGTAAGGCATATATTGATAAGGATGGGAAAGGAAAAAAAAAAAACATAACCAACTTATCCACACATGCCCTTCGTTAGAGGAGCAATGAGCAAAATCAAGAATTAAGAAAGTAAATTCAACAAGTGTTCTTTCCCAATAATTGGTACTTATTTGTCACAGAAAAAAATGTATAGTTAGTTGTTTGTATGATATGATTTTGACTCCAACGAATGATTGGCTATAAAAAGCTGTATGAAATCATATCACATAATAATATATAAACCTAAGAGAGATGTTAGAATTGCATACCCAGATCCTCAGTGGAAGTTGATACATCTTTTGTATGAGATGGACTCTTTTTAATCTCCACTGATTTCCCACTTGCAGAAACTTTTCTTAATTTGGACTGTAAGAGCTTCTTCTCTGTGGAACAGGAACAAACAAATCTAAAATTGTAGCCTATGTTACATATGTCCTGAGAAAGGGATACAAATTTGCATCCAGTACTGAACAAGTAATGCAAGAGAAACTGGACAACAAGAAATGAACTACCATATATGTTGAAGGAGAATTCGAAGTGTCCCCTAGGACAACTAGACCTATCAAGATCAAGAAAGAAATGATAATCAATGCTGAAATGCCAAGGTCAACAAATCTTCAGAAATTCTCTAATCAATAACATGAGGTGGAAACTTGAATAAGTTAAGGTCCCTTGCCTAAATTTCTAGCTTTCCAATTTTAAGATAAAAAAATAGAAAATATATTTTTTTTCCCTTCCCAAGTTCTTGTGTAGCATGAATTGAATGATTTTAAAATTTAAAATAGCAGATCACCAAATAACGCAACTAAGAGTGAAAAAGGAACATTAAGAAGGTAAGTGAAAAATGTGACTGGAGTTTCTGTATCCTGTGGAGGCAAACAATGTGACTAAGAGTGAAAAATAAGCACAACTTCTGATGAAAATATTGAAGAAAATCACAAGATAATTGTGCTATCATCCATTTTATAAATATTACAACAGAAGGCAAACTTAATAGAAAAAAAAAAAAAGTGAGAGGAGGTATCCTTTTATTTGTAGATTCTCTTCAACAAGATCGATAACATTGAACTGTCTGTAGATGCATTGGATGAAACTCTTATCCAAGAAGCAAAAACATCATGAAATTATATGCAACTGGTTAACCTATTACAACTCCATCTTCTCAAAGACCCCTTGATATCTTTAACTCAGGAGGATGACCAACTGATAAGGAAATATTCTAGCAAATAAGACCATCTTTTAGAAATCTGTGATACTCCTGCAGATATCTTGCCACCCTACTTTCTCTCTTTGGACAAGTCTAGTACATCAGATAACTATTTAACTGGATCCCAGCTTTTGAGATACTTTTGGTTTTGGACATGGAAAGAGATTTTTTAAAATCCCTCATTAACAATTTTCAATATGGTCTACTGGGAATCAATTAGTACCTGGAGATTTAACAAAAAAGTAAAGTGATAGGATATTCATGTGAGAAGTTTGCAGAACTTTCCTAATTATCTTCATATCCGTCTCTGAGATAAGTCCCCAGATAAAATTCATTGTAAATGAAACAATGTTGTGTGAGCATAATAAATATTTACCTTCTTGTAAAGCATCAATGGTTGACTGCAGATCTTGGCGATCTTTCTCAAGACTAGACATTTTCCTCCTGTGAGTAGCAATTGAAATGTATATTACCATACAGAAATCTAACTCAAATAAAGTTCAGAGACAAAACAATACATGCCTTTTAGGCTAATTTTACAACTTTGGACCCCATTCCCCCTGTGATGATGTTGGGAAAGGAAAGAAGCCCGAAGGAGAGGAAAAGTTGAGTTACACTCAGAATTAAAAAAAAAAAAAAAATTAAAAATTGGTGTCGAAGATCTATTTATTGACAATCAAATAATAAAACCTGTAAGAAGAAATTTCGGCTAGTGAATTCTCCAACTGCCTCTCCAATTTTAGCTCATTAGACCTCAGTCGTAATGCCTACAAAAACAGATGAGACCACAAATTCATAAGAGGAAAGGTTAAGAACCAATAAGAAATTTGGTTCAAAGAAGAGAGGCGGCCGAAATGGTTAAATCATTTACAATGTATTTTCTCATGAAGTAAACTATGCCAGGCATCCGAAACACACAAGGTCTGCTTTCTGGTTGTAAGTTGCAACTCAGCTCTATCTCCATCAAAGTAGTGTACAACATGTATACAGAATAAAGTCCAATACTGATCCTAATCTTCGATGTAAAATTAAATCTTATGCATTCAGATACATCACGAAATAACTATTTCCTCAGTCGCAACTAGTGATACCAGTCTTTTTATGTACATGTTTGTGTGACAGGATGCAATGATGTTTTTATGTACATAAGCATGTTTTTCTAAAATACCACTACTTGTCTGCTCCGCAAGTCGGCTTGCAGGAAGCCCATCATCCCACCAAAAAGGGAAGTGCACGTTCAAAGTGCATCTGTCATCAGCAATCAGTCATCGACTAACTAATGGGAGGTCAGGCAGAAAGAAAGATGACACTCCAGTAATATTATGATTCAGTTGAAATTTCATGCAACCTATGCAAATTATGATGCTTGCTTAGTTTTGAATGAATGAGTAAAAGTCCATGTAGTTATGCATCTGAAAGTAAAGGTATTCATGTATCAAAAAAGTGCATTTAGTAAATATAAAGCAAACTTGACATTAAGTTATTCAATTTTTCTCACATTATTTTGACTCTTTACAAAAATAATTTCAAGTAATGTTCCCCTCATTTTATATTCCAAGTTTTTCTAATTTTATATTCTAAAATTTACTAAATGGAGCTTGACATATCGGGATGGTGTCACTCCCATGATAGGAACTGAATAAATATTACAAACAAATAGGACAATCCACATGGAGTGGTGCAGTATCCCTCGAGTGCCAAAAATTTAGATATACAAACCATGACATATACAACATACACACAGAGAAACATAACATAATGTCTAAACCTCCAACTGTATAACTTAAAAGGGCAGATAATCTCAATTTAGTTCATAGTCTGCCCCTGGAACCTTCTCAATTGGACTGAGATAGTTACATCAATGAACCGATAACTGTCAGCATTCTCCCCCGTACAATTTGCTACCATTGATAACAAACTCAACTATATAAACTTAAGTTATGAATTACCTTCTCTTCCAAACCAATGACTTCTGAAGCCAACAGCTTTGCCCGTTCATCAGCCGCATTACATTCAAGCTGTGCATTAGTGTATTCAATTTTCACAGCTTCAAGTTCCGTCTGCAGATAGTATGAAATACTGTGTTAAGTCAGGCCTCCAACTTATCTAAACAGAAAGTAAACAAGTGGACCATACTGAAATAAATAAAGAAAATAAGTACTGAAAACACTATTTAACCGTGCATCCATCTATATGCAAGGCAGAAAATCTAGCATTTTTACCCAGGGCGAGGGTATGGGTGTTGCCAGCCATGTTCAACTGAGCTATTGTAAGAACTTTTTGGTAGCATATCAAAGTAAATTACATCATAGTAGATTGCACAAACTTCATCAGTTTAATTCTCCATAAAAAGATCAGTATGCTTCAGTGGACAAGAAATTCATTTTTTTTTTTCTCTTTCAGCTGGTAAAAAAGAAATTCATAGTATCATAATATCCATGTGGAAAGAGTATGGCAATGAATTATGATATTAATAAAGAAAGGCCAAATTAAGCAAGAAAAAGCACTGATAGTAGCAGGTCTAATTACAAAACCCTAACCAGTTGATCTTTGATTTCTGCCTGTAACTTTTCCAGGTCAAACTTTAGCTGGTTGACAATGCTTCCCTGATGAAAATGAAATGAACTGAACTGTAAAAACCAAGTCGCCGTGCATCAAAAGAAAGAATAATGCTTACATATAAAATATTAGTAATCAGCCAGTTCTCCACATAACCAAAAAGAAGAAAAAAGAACTAGCCAATTGACATCAGCAATGTGCCTTTTAGACTTCAATATTATCATTCCACCAGTTCTCAAATGTAATATTGAAAAAACCCAGGTTTACAAAACAGCCCCAAAACAACGATATCAAGCACTTGACATAAGTACTGTCCAAAAAATTCCAAGATATATAATTGAAACTATCAGTTGACAATTATGTCCATCATTTTGAAGTTCAGAAACCATGCACTTATGAACACGTTTAGCATTAACAAAACCTGCTGATTATAGCTATCCGTCAGAGCCGAATTTTCAGCAGCCAAAGATTCTGCTAAAGTTCGTGAAGCTTCCAGAGCTCGATGCAAAGAAAATTTATCTTGTGTTAAATCTTCAATATGCTGCAAAACAAAAAAAGAACAGAGGAAATTATTTTCATGGACACTATCTTAGAAGAAGCACTACCCCACTTTTCAAAACCCTGCTACAATTCAAACCTAAATCCACCTGAAAATACTCAATTTCAAGTAACAATTAATAATATTTATCCTAGGTAATTTGGGTAAATAAAGCTCGGAGCAGTTGTTGTCTACACTGGTCCAATGTTAAATGGAAATGAAATGTTCTGGTACGTGAATCACATCTTAATACGATTTCATGACATCACCAAAAACCATACAAACTATTGCTTGGTTTTTACGGATAGATGACCCTATAGTCTAGAGTAGCAGTTCATGTATTATAAAATGGGAACAATGCTTAGGATTGGAAACTACAACACATGAACTATTTCAAGTGATTTGAGTCCATCTATGACTGAACAGAAAAGACAGAGAACTTCTACCACGATAGTTTTAGCATAGGGTTAACAACTTTCATATATAGTACTTAGATATTAAGATCCAAGTGCATCAAGCACTTCTTGCCACTGTTAGCAAGACATCTTAACAAACAAACCAAAAAAAAAAAAAAACGGTTGATAGATCAACATTACCCTCCCAAGAGCAACTAAAATATTTTTGACAGGATGATAAATCATCAAGACATTATGTCCCTAAAATGATTGTCTGAGATTCTGATATCTTAGTACAGAAACACATGATCACAAAAGATTTGATGTCGTGAGACTGAAAATAAAGTTGCAAGAAACTGACCATCAGGCCTCAAATCCTTCAATTTTGACAGTAAAACGAGCACAATCTGTCAAGGATATTGAATAAGATTCCAGAGATCGTCAAAGATCGCGATTATAATATTTCCTTTTAGTGTAGGATTACTTTCCTTAGTAGTAGATTGCATAATCTTTCCTTTTATGTTTATTTCCTTTTACAGTTATTTGTAATCTTATAAATAGGGTCTTTTACTTTGTAATACAAACAAGTTTATTATATACAATTTATAATATTCTTTACATGGTATCAGAGCAGTTTTGATCTTAAACAAATTCATCATTGAATTTCGTTTCCGGCGAGCGGCCTTGAGCAGCTAGTCCGGCTACCAATATTGTTTTTCTTTTTTTATTTTCTTTTTGGATGTATTCCTACAAAGTCGCATCACATTCCGGTGGCCACAACTCAGTTTCTGTAGTTTATTTGGAGTTTCTTCAGCTTTTGGTAATCTGAAACTTGGTCCAGTTTATTTGGAATTTGGTCCAGTTCATTTGTAATTTGGTTTAGTATATGTCTAGTTCATCTGGAATTTGGTTCAGTTCATTTAGAATTTGGTTTAGTATGTCCAGTTCATCTGGAATTTGGTTCAGTTGGAATTTGGTTTAGTATATGTCCGGTTCATCTAGAGTTTTGGCCTGTGTTTTGGCGTTGGAACTTTTATTGGAATATGAATTATATGTTCAACTAAGTTTTCCCGACAGATAGAGCTCGCTGTGTGTGTCGGCACACTTCGTCAATTTCCTTTGAAAATTCTTACTGGTGAGTGAGCTCTCTGAAGTGTCTTTGGAGTGGTTGAATCTTCGATTCTCTTGGGTCACAACTCAGCATTTTAGGTGTGGGTTCTTCTGGTCGTCCACGGTTGACTGAATTTTTGTCAACGTGTGACTCTTCTTCGGTGGTTTCTCGTAATTTTTCGTGGTTTCTCGTTGGTTCTCGTTGTTTCTTTGGAGTGGTTTTGGAGTGGTTCTTTCTTGTTCTTGGTCTCTCGTCGTCAGTACTTTTCGTCGTTGGTTGCTTTGATTTGGATTTCTTCTTCGTGGGCACAAATATTGTCATCGTCGTCAATTCATGATTACAAATTGATGATTTTACCAGCATCAATTTGAGGGGGATGTCAAGGATATTGAATAAGATTCCAGAGATCGTCAAAGATCGCGATTATAATATTTTCTTTTAGTGTAGGATTACTTTCCTTAGTAGTAGATTGCATAATCTTTCCTTTTATGTTTATTTCCTTTTACAGTTATTTGTAATCCTATAAATAGGGTCTTTTACTTTGTAATACAAACAAGTTTATTATATACAATTTATAATATTCTTCACACAATCGTGCTCCTAGATATCATGAATTGGACTTGAGTCGTTCAAGAGGCAGCATACAGAGTTCTTATACATATCGTAGGCAAATAAAACTGCGAATTGCAAACCCAGTAAAAGGATTCAAAATTGATAAGCCTAAAATTTTCATATTCTATATCATCAGACACATTATTAATCTTCCCTTTACCAAACAACAATATCGTAAAACATAAGGATCCTAGAAGAGCAGTTAATAGTAAACACCAGGATTATGTTATTATTTGCAATAATTTTCCAAGGAAAAACAAATCGCCACTTATGAAACCTTGTTAAGAAATACTCAACAACTTCATCTTAATTATAAACCAATGAGCTAAAAAAGATAAAAACTCTGCAGCATTTACTCTATTACCAAATTACAGCTGAATGGGAGAGCATTGCTAATGGCAAATTACCAGAACAATTATGGCAACAGAAAATAGCAATAAAAAACCTGTTCCAAAGCAGCAAAGTCTTCATTCTGTTTCTGTGAATAAAAATCATGTTTGTTCTCCATGCTATTTTCCTTGACATGATCGAACAAGTCAACCTCATTACCAGAAGAAATGAAGGAATTAGCAGTGTTCTGAGGAAAAGATGATCCTACAGAGCCCACAGGATAAACCTTTGAACTAAATGAGTCAGTTTTTGCCTCTCCAAAGAGGGGAGGAGATGCTAAAGGGCCACTTGAGATATTGATGGAATCAAGGAAAGATGGACGGGATCTCCTCCCAGTCGCAGGTGGAGATGGTAGTCCATGATTAGATGAGATCTGGGTACCAGAACTAAAATAAGCATATCCATTGCTTTCGTCCCATGTAGATTCGTTATTTGTGCTACCCCCGGGAGCAACGGGGTCACTAAACTTGTTTTCTCCCATGAATGGAAATGTTTGCCCAACTCCAAAGGTAGAATTTCTAACATCTGTAGCAGAATCAACAGAATATATGACATTACAGTAAGAGCATGAGATCAAAACCAACCAACAAAATCACTAGTAATTTCTGAAAGGATAGGAGGGAGGGGATATGAGAAAATGGACATATTGATCTAAATAACAATATTACCTTGGTAAGATGATGTCATGTTGGTAGCCATGCGGTCATCATAACCCGACTTGTCTTGAGGAGAAGTACTGACTGAATTTTCAGGAATAAGATCTGTTTCTAAAACAACGGAGGTACCAGAATTACCAAGTGAAAGGGAATTCTTATGGCCTTCACTGGTATTTGACTGTTTGTCTACCTCATAGTAAGTAGAGTGGTGAGAAGTATCGCCCTTAAACTCTGGATCATTTAAATTAGACTGTGCTAGAACGGACAAGTGGACATCATTGTTCACCAAAAAAGAAGAATTGGCAAGTGTATCGTTAGAAGAAATAAAACCGCTTTTCTGGAATATATCAGATTCCTTGATCTCATTCTTTGCAACGATTGTCAAAGATTCTAAACCAGCTGCATCAGGAATACTGGCTCCATTAAAATCTGTAGGCCGAAAAAAATCTGTTTCCGAAGGTTGCTTCTCATTTAAGACACCATTAGAAACATCATGTTGACTCGTGCTTGTAGCTTTCTTAGCCTTCTCTGCTGCTTTCTTTCGGCGAAACTCCTCTAGCTGCAAGGAAAAGAATTAAAACTCAATACCAAGAATGATGAGGGTGATGATAGTAGTAGTCTTCATAATCATCATCATTGTCATCACAATGATGATATAAAAAAGAACTAGTTTGTACTGAATGTGATAACAACAGCAAGGAAATGGTATGCATTAAATCACTAAAGAAGTAAACCGACGTATAATGGGTATTTTACAGGAGCAACGAAGCTCAGCTAATGAAAGGAAACATCAGGAAAATATTAACCATTGAGAGGAAAATTGACACGGCCAAATATTCCAACCTTGAACATGCATCCCAAACTTGTTCCTAACTATTGATATAAACTACCAAATTCAATTGCACGAAATATAAGGGTAGATTGGTAATAGTCAGTGCATAATAGCTAAATTCACAATCTCTACCTATCACTTTGCAATGCATACAAAATGGACCTCAGACATAACACAACATTTGTGACTTCTCTTAGTTCTCTAGGCATGCTCTTCCATGGTTTTTTCCCAAACTGTGAAGTTAGATTCTTTTTCCCATTTAGAGCATGTTTGGCTAAGCCTAAGAAAGCAGCCGGTAAGAGCCTATTGAAAAAGCACTGAAATAATAACTCTAAAAGCAAAGCCAAAATGTTCGGAAAGAAAATTACTTGTAAGTAACTTTTAAAGCTGCAAACACATTTGGCTAAGCAAGTAACTTCTTTTAGGCATAGCCAAGCACACTTTTAATAATGGCAGCAAGATACTTAATGAACCACCACATTAAAAATTTCTTTAATTGAAATTAAACTGTCAATTAAGATTTATAGAAACAATATTTTTCTCTTTTCTACATCCCATAGTCAATTAAGATATGTAGAAACAATATTTTTCGCATCTCTCCAACCTGTTTTAAAACATTTTTGTATGTGTATTCCAACCTTGAACTTGCATTCCCAAAACCACTTCTAATAATCGAAAATGAACTAACAAATTCATGCGTACAGAAAAGGAGCAGTTCAGAATTACTCAGTGAACAAATAACCACAATTCATTATATCTACCAAGCAAAAGATGGTGCACACCGTGAGTACAGTTTTTATATTACCTTACTAGATGAACTATTAAATTTTCTAAATAATGATGTCTGTAATCTAAATAGTTGACAAAACGAAGGCAGCACCTACCAATCTTCACATAAAAGGTTACTTTTACTATTTAAAAAGGAAAAGGATTTCAATGAAACATTTTGCCTCATAATAGTCTGAGGGAACAGGAATATGAAAACATGATGTACATTTTGATCCCTATGTCAAGTATTCCTATTCGCTATGTCGAATCACAGTATGACCATACCGATTTTGATTTGATGCGAGTGAAGTGATTTTTATTACTCAAAGGTCGATCTGGTATGTGGATATTTTACCTGATCAGAATACCTTCTAGGAGGTGACGAATAAAGAAAATGGAGAAAAGGTAGGAAGTACAAGTTTCAGACTTCCAGTAAATACTAAAATGCCACAAAAATGGCTAACAAGGCTTATCATACACTTCATATAAAAATGAACCTCAGCCATAACACAACACCTGACTTCTCTTAGTGACCTAAAAATATCCATTGGCAACAACCTACTGTTTTCTTAGATGGGTTCAACCGAACATATATGCTACACATGTTATTCTTCTTAGTGTTGGATACTGAGTGGTTCACAGAGCCCATCACTTGCAGTTCATACAAAATACAGCACAGGCATAACACTTAACCCTTGTGACTTCTCTTGGCATGTTCGTCACAATGACATCCTTTGCAAACACCACATAAGATTTTTATTAAATGGGCTCACATATCCTTGCAACTAATGTGTATGCTACAATTGCAATTTTTCCTAGCACTGTAATTCATCAGACACTAAGGATGCGTTTAATTGTAAGCATGAAATTTGCATGAAAAAAATAAATTCTAAGCAAATTCAATTGCCTAGAAATTATTTGTATGTAAATTATTAATTAAATGTATTTGATTGATTTAGTTTTCAACCTAGAAAATATTATACTTCACCCTTTTTTTATTGGTGGGTAGATGAGAGAGAGAAAGAGAGTGAATTACCTAGAAAATAAAAATGACCCCTTTCAAAAGAAAATATTTTCCTAAAATATGGTCACCCAATCAAAAGTAGGGAAGTATTTTTTGTGGAAAAAATTGACAAATCAAACAGCACAATGGTAGGAAATTAGGTGGGAAAAATACATCTTTCATGAAAAATATTGGCAATCAAAGGTCACAAAGCCTATCAGTTGCACTTCACGAATGAACTACACGCATAATGTTACATTTGTGACTTCTCCCTGCACATTTTGCCCAACATCTTTTTGCAACAACTACAAATTTTGAAGTGTACGGGCTTGCAAATTGTTGGATTTTAAGCACAAAATAATAGAGAAGTGAAATAGAAAAATCAACACAAGAAGCTAAGCGGAGATTTTTATTCAGTATGAATAATAAAATTACATCACTAGTATTTATACTAACCCAAGCTCAAACTCATACAGGACTTTAGGGCCCGTACAAGAAAAATACACTTGTACGGTACTGCACCCCAACCTATTCAACGTCCCTGACAAACAAACAGTAAATTAAACCCACAAGGTTGATGTCGGAACAGGTTGATCGAGTAACTTGTGTTCCACTCTACATGAGTCACATATACAACACAAATCCTTGCAACTAACTATAGCGATCCGAATTTTAAAATGTAAATTTTATAATTTAAATTATGTCGCTACGACTTTTCCGTCAAATTTTAGAATTTATTTTACGTCCGTCGAATTGTCTAGCAAAAACATTTAATATAAGAATTCAAAAACGATTTTTAATCTTAAAAATTCAAATTTTCCTTATCGGGTCAAATTTTACACCCAACATCTATTTTAAAATTTCTCTTGGTCCAATATTCCTTTTTTGCCCAAATTTAAGTCCATTATCAGCCCAAATCAATTGTCAAAATTTTGGAGCTTAAAGTTGTAGGGTTCAATTGCGTCAAAACCTAAAATCCAATCAATTTCATCTCCAAATTATTTCACCCTCACGACTGAAACTCAACAAGAATCTGGACATTTCAAGGTAAATCTCTTCACTTTTGAACAATTATTTTACTTCGATTTCATCATCATCATCTTCTAATTGGCATTAACACAATGCACCAGTTTCTTCCAATTCCAAGTTGCAATTTCGAACTAGTAAATCACTCGGCAAAATCTGTGCAGGTAACTCGAAATTACTTTTCAGCGTTCAAGAATTCCATTATCTCTATTTCTTCTCAATATATATTCATAAACAAAAAAAAAGAAGAAAATGAAATTTTCGAGTTTAATGCCGTAAGTCGAGTTTTATAATAACATGCAACTCCGATTCTTGCTCTCCATATGTTGCTCTTGCTATTGGACTTCCTCCTCCGGCCTCAATTTTGGTTGGAAACCATTAATATGTAAAACCCATTTTTTGGAATCAAGTTGATTTAGAAACCAAAAGCCTTCTCTGCGTGATGATGGGTTTGGGAATGGGGGGTTTGGTTATAAATATGGAAATTTCACTTTTTAAATCTTAAAGTTTGGCCAAAAGTTTAAGTTAGTCCCCTATTTGATTTTTATTCTTTCTTCATCCCTAAAGTTTGACTACTTTTCAAATTAATTATAATTTACTTTCTAATTTTATCATAT
Source organism: Fraxinus excelsior (assembly GCA_019097785.1). Lineage (NCBI taxonomy): Eukaryota > Viridiplantae > Streptophyta > Magnoliopsida > Lamiales > Oleaceae > Fraxinus > Fraxinus excelsior. Next base: position 30,515,735 of record CM032634.1, on the reverse strand, counting down.
TGGCCCTAAACATTCCAATTTTGATAATTAGACTCTAAAGATTTAAAGAAATATCAAATTTCTCATTTCTTTACTTTCAAAAGTTCAATCAAGGTCCCTAAAAGTTTTAAAGTATTAATTAGGACTTAGTATCCTAAATTATATTAATCTTGTTCTTGCTAGACAAGGTCGCGGGAGAAGTTTGAAGCACGGTAACATTACATTCGTTCAATTTCAAGACTTTGAGGTGGGATTTACATTTAAGCAATTGTGGTCATTTTGTCTATGTTAATTCTTGATATGTGATTTTGATTGTGATATTATGCCTATACATATGAAAAGGTTGCTAGGGGCCGTAAATAGGTCCGGGATCGAAAGTGGGTCCTTGGGGTTGTCCCACAGTGCAAAATTGTTAAGCGCTATAACATATTGTCAGGGACCGTAAATAGCTCCGGGATCGTAATTGGGTCCTTGGGGATGTCCCAGAGTACATATTTCTACAGTATGTTGTATTTGTATTATATTCATAATTTGATTTCATGTTTAGATTTAACCTGGACTAATTGCTGTTTTCCCACTGAGTATAATTCGTTATGCTCAACCCAATATTTTTCCACTTTTCCAGGTTAAGGAGCTCGGCAAGGCAAGACAATGAGCGGGGCAATCATGATTAAATAATAGACAATTTAAATTATAAATTTTTGAAACTAGTATTTTAATGGCCGGTTTCCATTATGTCTTAAATCTCAAATTTTAGTATTTTTGCAAATTGTGGCACTTTACTTATTTTATTTGGTATTGACTCTTGAACGAGTAAATTATTCAAATGATGTTTCCGCATTTAGTGTGTATTTGCTATAGTTTTGAAAAAATAAATATTTACGCATTTTGGCGTTTATTGAGGAAAATTATTTACATGATATTTTGACTTAAGTAGCGTCTTGTGTTTATGGAATTTGGGGCGTTACACTAACAAATATGCTACACTTGTTATTCTTCCTAGCATTGTAGTTTGATAAAATCCTTCTACAGCAATATCATTATACTATATATGTTGATCTAACAAACCATTTAAATACGTCTGTTGTTGTAAGCGACCTTAAAAATATTTCTACCGACATGGCACCTGACAATTACATAGCCTTCCAGCAAAATTCGACAGCAAGGGTAACTGTTATCTGCCTCCAAAATTTGGAAAATTAGAAAATTTTGTTAGATGCCATTATTATTTTAAATTTTTGAAGAAACTTTATCTTGCCCACTTCCGCAATATAGCAAGTTGTGAGCATCCCTCAGTTGCTGCAATGTTGAGAGGACCTAAAACTAGCTTACAATTTCCATAAATAACATGATAGGGTCCACGAGGTTTCTGTACTTACATTACTATGGTTAATAAACTAGTAATGGTAAGTGTAAAAAAGAAAGAGTGTTTCCAATGCATAGTGATATCATTTCCATCTCGAGGCATATATCAACATCAAGGTTCCATCGTAGAAATCAATAAATTTTATTATGTAAGGAGTTTGTGTGATAGTTGGGATGAAATATATATTCCTCCCTCATATGTATATGTACACATCACCAGCTCTCCCCTTCTCCCTCTATACGCAGAAAATTATGGTCCTAAATCCACACCTGCTATCCAGACAAGTCCTTTTTTAATAGCAAAAAGAAAAAACACAAGTCTTTGCTACCAGATTAAAGGTTTGGGTGATTCTAACAGAGCTTTTGATGTAGCTTAATAAGCAACGCTAAAATTGCCAAAAAAAAAAAGTGATTAAACATAGTAAAATCTTAGCATGTGTGAAGAATATCAGCATTATTCCCAGCAAATCCTACACGTGAGTATATACTGATATCAAATTTCACCTTTTTTTTTCTTGCAATAGTAACCACGTGTTCAAAACCCAATAATCCATCAATCACAACAAAAAATGCAAGAAAGTGCAATCCAACAAAATTCGAAGAATGCAAGCGAATTGAAAAAAAAAATGTAAAATTGAATACCTTTTTTCTGCCAGCTTCCAAATGTTCTTGCTTTTTCAAAACCTGCGCCGACGCCATTCGAAAATCCCCTCACAGCAAAATTCTCAACCCTTAATAAAGAATTCCCCGCAACTAATCAGATCAACAAATATCAATTTCAAGATATATAAAAATGCAAAGCATCGATCTGTATCTATATGTGTATATAAATTATAATAGAAATGAAAGCGAATTTTGTTCCAGGAATCAAACGGTCAAGAATTAACAATTTGAAAATTTGAAGAAAATAGAAGAAGAGCTGAAGAGGGGTCCGATCTGATCGGTGAAAGGTGGGTGAAAGAGAGAGATTCTCTGGGTGATGTTTTTTTCTGTAAATCTCTCTCTTACACGCACTGTTTTTGCTTGTAAAATTCTGTTACGTTTTTCAATTCTCCACTATTCAGATTGAACGATTAATCGTGTTCGTATGGTTAAATAAATAATTCAAAAAAATAATTTTTATGCTTCGAAAAAATTGTACACGTGCCGCGTGCCAAACTTTTTTAAAGTGGGTTAGAGACACATTTTTGGGAAAATAAATATTATAATAGTGTTTTTTTTTTTCCGAAAGTGTGGTTAAAATATTGAAAAATGATTTGAGTATATATTTGAAATTATTTTATTAAGAGAATGTGCAGTTGGAAATTAGTTTGGACGATTGTTGTCCAAGGATATTGAAGCACATATCCCATAGGTTATGGGCCAAAAATCTCAAGACAATGCCGATGTGTAAAAGGTTTTGGAGATCCGTTTGGGAATAATTTATTAATAAATAGAATTGTACGGTTAATAAGTAGATAATACTTGTGGACCCATTGAATGCAAGATTAAAAATCAGAATTTGATACTCATTCGGGGGTGGGGTCGAGTTGATGGAGCAGTTGAACGCAGAGATCGAATGTCACGAGTTCGAATCTCTTGTCAACACTTTCTTGATCGAACTTGTCGCACCAAATTTGCCTAATGCGATTTATCTCTCGAGTGTGGTTTGTGGACTACTGTGCATGGAACGAGATTTACCCAGTGCGCACTCACGAGTAGCTGCTACAGGTTCTTACATTCAAAAAAAAAAAATAGAATTTGATTATTTATAAATAATTTATAAATTTTACCAAACGAAAATTAACAATTTGGTGTACAATGAGAGCTGACCTACCTATGACACTAGCTCACGAACGTACAATGTGGTGGCATAGGTGAAGAGTAGTTAATGTGACACGTGGGAGGGCTTTGGGTTGGTGCTCAGATCCTATGGGTCCAAAATTATAGTTAACTCTATAGAAAATTTTATTTTTATTTTTACTTTTACAATTGTGCTATATATACAAACATCATTATTATATTTTTAAAGATTTTTTTTTTGCAATTTAGAGAGTATCTGTGAATTCAGATGGTGAATTTTTAAGAGAATATGTTCTTATAGTGTTAATGTTAGTGGGCCAGGCCCAAACCAGAAAATTTGGGTTGGGAGTGGTATTTACCTAACAATTTAATAATATTTTATGATATACTGAATAAATATTTATATATCATATATACTATGAGAGTGTTTGAGAGAGATTAAAATTGAAAAATTAGTTGTTAATGTTGATTTTTATTAGACGAGTGAGATCTAATAACGGTTATATTTTCAATTCTAATTGGATTTTTAGCTCTCCCAAACAAGCTCTTAACTTAAATCTTAGTTTGACGGTCATTATTTCAAAATTCTTTAATTCTCATACTCATTTTCAATCACATTGAAATAATAAAATATTTTGCACGTAAATTCAAATTTTTTTCCTACTTTTTAACCATACATTCTTAAAAAAAAATAAAAATCATTATTCAAAACTCTATTTTCTCAAAATAATGACCATCAAACATGGACTTAATATATGTTCGGCAAGTGTTAATAAATAGATAAAAATAAGTGACGGATAAATAGATAATACTTCGTGGATCTCACAAAATGGAGCCCACCAATTGTCCATTATGATACCAATTAGGTAAAATATTATGAACAGTCCCTTACAAAACATTCCCGTGCGCAAATCAATGGGAAAACTATTTCATCATTTTTGTTCTGTGAATTGTACATTGATGTTACATTTAGCTCACTTTATTAGGTTGTACAAGAAATTTAGAATAAAACATATTGGTAGTAGTAGTCGGATGAGATTATGGGTAGATGATATTATATATGGTGAATTAAGGTAAAAAAGGTTTTTTTTTTTTTTTCTTCTTAATGAGAATGTCATTTTTTTTAACGTAATGCGGAGGGTGTGATGAACTAAAGACTGAAAAAGATAAAGTGTAAATGACATCATTTAGGATGAAAAATCAAGAAATACATTCCACCATAATACTATCTGTAATGAACATGTCTACACGACAGGTCATGTTAGAGATGGCAACGGGACGGGACGAGGTCGGTGCAACTTCCCCCACCCCGCCGACAATTTCCAGTCCCGTCTCCGCCTCGTTACCCATTTAAGGCAAGGCGGCGCGGGGCCCCATTTATTATCCCGTTTAATTTTATTTTTTATAATTCATTTTATTGTCATCATTCATTAGACTGTGATAATAATATATTTTTTAATCTTTGCTTATTTTTAAAAGTTAAATTATTCAAATATATTTGATAAATTGAGGCTTTTATTGTTTGTCATGTTTTTTAGATAATTTTAGCTGTCATTTTCTATTAGAACTAATGAAATATCGTGAAAATTTTCATTTAAAATATTGAATTCTAAAAAAAAAAAAAACGGGGCAGAGCACCCATTACCCATCCCCAACCTGAATATCCAATTAAGCGGGTAATCCCCTCCTCGAACGGGTATCGGGTTTGTTTGCCATCTCTAGGTCACGTGATTGTCAGTTAAGCAAAATGTCATGCAAGCATGTGCTTTGAGTATTACATTTTTGAAATTCCATCTTCTACTGTCCAATGTGATCTTCTTGTCTTAGACGTTAGACGCACTGCTAACGCCTCTCCGTATTTCTCCATCGAGGCAATGCAACTTACAATAGGACTTCACATTGTCACTACGAGGCTTTGATGAGTAACCTAACCCATGACCGCACCAGTTGGACCTTTTAAGTTTGAAGAGATCAAGGTCGACCTGCGATGCTTAGGGCAAGTTACATTCTCTAACACCTCAAGCAAAATTGAGTGATGTAATGCCTCTGGAAAAGCGATTTGTATTCATATATATGTTGATCCACCTAGAACATGATGTAGAAGGTCAAAGGCCATGACAAGTAGTGTCACTGAGCTTGACAAGTGAGCATTTGTTATGAAGTCACATACCAAGCGTCCAAACAACCTCGTCTACAACTCCCTAACCTATAAATACTCATCTAAATCGGACTTTTATATTCTCGTCTTATGTGTTTCTCCAACACCTAAATATTATCCATAATTTGACTTGAACGTCACAGTGCATATGATCCTTGCAACCCCCTTGAAGCAACAAACCATGCCTTTCACTTGTTTGTCCAAGTGTCTAAGTGACTTATGTGTGAACGAGAGAGGAGTCAAAATCTTGAAAACATTCATTAGATACTATGAGAAAATAATTATGGCACAATTACAATTTTTAAATCTCATGTAAAACGCTGATTTTTTTATTTTTTATTCTTTATTTATCTTAGCATGACCAAAAGCTCGTGATGAAATACAAACATATATTCTCATTGCACTTATGAAAAATGATATCTTGCTTTTTATGAGTACTTATTTTACTTATAAGATAACTCCTTTTTTTAAGCTCGCTCTCACATGCTCTTAGCCCCATTTGTCCCTCATTCTTTTAAAAAAAAATAAAAATTATACATACTTATTTTTAACCATAAATTCACACAATAAAATATTTTACACGTAAACCCAAAATTTTCTCTAATTTTTAACTAAACATTCTTTAAAAAGTCATTATTAAAACAATAAATTTCCCAAAAAAAAAAAAAAAGACCGCCAAACAGATGTTTAATTTCAATGTTCAAACCTACAAATCCCCAATTAAGAAATTAGGGCATGTTTGACCCAATTTCTTTAGAATACATTTTGGAAATAGTAGATTAATGGAGAATGTGTGGTTAAAAATGAAGGAAAAGATTTTGGATTGTGTGTAACATTATTTTATTAAAGAAATTGTAGTTGAAAATGAGAGAAAGAAAAATATATTTTTAAAAAAATAATGATCAAATAAGTTCCCAGAAGTCAAAATCCGTATTTTAGATGTCAAATTTCATCTCTTCATAGAAGCATGTATCATATTGCTGCAAATCTTCCCTCCAAAGCCAGGTACTCTACAAAATCCATAAATGCACAGTCTTTATAACTGGTTTTTCATATTGTAATTGTTCAATTTCGAGTTAATAAAAATCTCATTTTCTCCTTGTCTGAACAAGGTTGCAAGAAATAGTAGCCAACAGGTGATTTCTTCCAAGTTTTTGTTATTTTATTTATTTTGAACTAAATAAATTGGTATTTGATGAGCCCAAATAATGTGCTCTTTTCAATGCAGATTGGTAGTAGGTTGGGTTGGAGTAGGAACTATGCAATGAAAGACATTAGATTTGGAGTGGAGGCAATGTCTTTGTTGCTTAAGGGTGATTGAAGAGCTCACTGAGGTAGTTAAAGTCACCATGGGCCCAAAGGTACTTTAGTGATCCATCTACTACTCATTCCACCGGTGATCAATTTTAGCCCTTATTCTTTTACTCATTTTCAACCATACATTTTTCAATAAAATAATATTTTTCATCAAATCAATAACTTTTTTTTTAATCACACATTCTCCATCAATCTACTATTCGAGAATATATTCTTCCCTAATAATGTGGCTCAAACACACCCTTATTTTATCATTGTGCAGTGGTATCTATTTATACATGTTCCACATTAGCTTATTAATGAATGATCATTTGATTTCCCACAAGTGAACGAGATCATGAACAAGTAATAAAGTGATGAATAGAGTGTCGAACCAACGAGGACTACGTATTTGATCGAGTTAAAATTAATTACAATTTTAATCTAATAGCAAACAACTTTTATGATTTTTATATACTAATCCCTAAATTATCAACTAAACTAACGAAAACAAGTAAGGGTGTGTCTGATAGCCTAGAAAATTAAGTGAAAAAATAAAATATTTTCGAATTTTACCCAATTAATGGTGTTTGATTGCAAATGTTTTTTTTTACTTTTGTTTTTCCTACATTTTCTAGGTACAACTATTTTATGCACATTTTCTTGATTTTGTTTTCCCACATTTTAGGTGGGAAAGCAATTTCCATCTTTTTTTTTTTTTTAGCAATAACAACAAATTCTATCAACTATTGTAAAAAGAATTTTCACTTTTGCTGACAATTTCTATGCAAAACAAAGTCAAACGAATATAGTAATTTTTTCTAATTGTTTAATTTTTTTTTTACTTTTTGGTAATTGGAACAAATTCTAGACGCAATGATAGAAAAAATTATCACTTTAATGGACAATTTCCATAAAAAATGAAGTCAAACGGATACCAAAGTTTCAACATTTTTCAGGTTGAAAATTATACCAATCAAACACGATTAAGTACAATTCCCAGTAAACAAACTCTAGGCAATCAATTTCTAGTAAAATATTTTCTTTCCACCTATTTTTCACCTTTGCAATCAAACGGACCCTAAATGTACTTTTTCAAATATGTGAGATGCATTGCTAAGATGTCGAATCCCCCTTATAATACCATTTTTAGTGTAACAATTTGAAATCATTCATGTTGGTCAATGTTCATAATTTAATTGAAAGTCTCTCTCGATAGTGATCAAATATATTCTCCTCATGTGACCCTTATATCTCTCGATGAAAGTTGCAAACATGATAAATACATTAACAAGCACCAGAACACCTATTGAAACCATATAAAACATAGATGTATATCTATATCCTTTATCGAACTTTACAATGTTTATTAAATTGTGCTTAAATCATATTGTCTCTCTCGATAACAATAAAATCCACTAACAATTCAATTGGTGATCAAACAATTGAAAAGAATGATAAAAACAATAATAAACATCCACAAATTAAATTAAATTAAAGTCAATTAATTAATTAAAAACTAAAAATATCATAACAAGGGTTCATCTCATCTTAACAATGTATAAATGTAGTATAACATATTGAAATTATAAGAAATAATAGTGAAAAGACAAAACCCGGATTTTTTATAAATTGAGAAGATGAAGATAAATCTTGAAATCTGGAATCTTTTAAATGGTTTCTTGATAAATCTCCACTTGTACCTTCTTTTCTTTGCCCAAAAATATGGTTTAAATCTTCTCTCAATTGAATTCTTACAAGTCCTTTTTAATCCTCTAACAAAAATTATGAAATCTCATCATTTGATGATAATAATTGATGAGTATTGAAATATAATATACACATGAGAGCTCCCAAATATGTATTCCACTGTTCTCTATTTGTAGGAGTCTAGAATTGGTTGAAAATAACGTCCAAATTGATTTCTAAAATAGTTGTAATCGAATAAGGAAAGTTGTCTTCGCGTGCGGATTTTTTGTCTTTGCATAGCAGTTAGTATTTGGTCATAACTTTCTCTTCCGATATCCGATTGATATGATTCAAAGTGCGTAGGAAAGATAACTCAAAGGGATGTAACTTTGGTAGAAATATGATTTTTTCAATTCGGACGTCTACTATGCCACAAATCGATTTCAATCTTCGACTAGAAATATGGAATATAACTTGTGCGATTGGAAATTGATGTTTATCATATTCCATTCCTTTTTGAGTTCTAATTCCATCCAATTATCTCATAAAAAATTTTCAAGTATCATCTTTTGGTCCGAATCAACTATTGTGTATTTGCAATTTGGTCCTCTGACTTTGAATTTTGCCATTTTCACCAATTTTCGTTTCTTTCTTTCGATTCCTCATTCAACCATTGATGGTGTGTTTGATCCACATTATTTTGGAAGAATGTATTCTGGAATAGTAGATTGATGAAGAATGTGTGGTTGAAAAAGAAAGAAAAGTTATTGATATGATGAAAAATATTATTTTATTGAAGAATGTGTGGTTGAAAATGAGTAGAAGAATGAGAATGAAAATTTTACTGTGTACCAAACAGGGGCTGAGTTTTACCTATATAACACAAAATACAACAATTTAGGATATATTTTGTCAAAAGAACTACCAAATATTGATATTTTAGGACCTCAAATAAGTGTATTTATCAAATACCCCCAAATTTAAACATTTGTTTGTCCTCAAACAAAATTATAACCTAAATAACAACAAACACACAAGCATGCAAAAATATTTGGTTAGAGAATCTACCTTTTTATATCTATATTTGAAATTATAGTATTAAATCTACAAACTATTTCAAAGTCACAATACCAAACTAATATACACTCTTCCAATACAAAATCGACGTTTGTGTGTAGAAAATTAAGTAGACAACCATAACTTTACAAGTTGATTCAATTCCCGACCATCTGTGGTCAAATATATCCTCTTACATCTTGTATGATTCACACACCCCCAAACTAGTTCATTTTTCACTCTTTTCCCTGTGTGTAATCTAAGGTTGAATTTTTCATTACTATCATCATCCTTTCTAATTGAGGTGGACTCTACTAATTGTCAGTCAACACATCAATAAACAAGGATTCTCCAATTCTTTGATTGCTTCGACTTCAAAGATTCAATTAGGTTAATTATCCTTCATCAAAAGTTAAATTCCTTCAAACAAGTGTTTGAAGTTTAACCAAGACATTTAGCCTATGTTTGACACCCTTTTTATTTCTCATTCTCATTCTCTTTTTTCATTTCAACCACACATTCTATCAATAAAATAATATTACACATAAACCCAAAAATTCTCCTTACTTTTTAACCACACATTCTTCTATCAATTACTATTTAAAAACCAATTTTTGACCCAAAATGGTGTCAAACATAGGCTTAGTGCTATTTTTTTGTGCACTTTTTTTTTTAAGTTTTTTTTTTTTTTTGGCATTCTCTCCCTTGAACTTTCTAAATGACCTATGTAACGGGCTTTATGTCAATGACTCCCAAGTAAGATGACTTTAGGACACTAGATTTTAAACACCCTTACATGCTTAATAACCCAGTCAAAAAGGTTTCGAAGAATATATTCACTTTTAAAAATTTATGTCTTGATGAGTGTAATACCCCTTATCAAACACCTATCCAAGCAAATCGACCTCCAACTTAAGATTTTCACCAAATTTTATCTCATTAATCTAAGACAATTCACACAAAAGTTTTCATATATGGAATCCCTGTCCATATCCGTATCTTCCTACAACAGTAAAATCACCCCTGAATTGTGATAAATCTGGTATAAGGATAAGTAATTTATTATGGTTTGGTAAAACATTTATGTTTAATCTATCAACCAATCCAACATATAAATCAACTCATAGCATCATGCTGTCCAGCTTAATTATTGTGCACATATAATATCAAATTTTGCAAGGTTAGTCTCAATCAGTCTAATATGCAACATATCCACATTTCAAAAATCAACACCAAATCTCAAATTTAATATCATTATCAGCTAGACTATCTAACCCATACAAGCACATATTCTAAAACAAGAAAATATAAATTTTTGTTCTATTTTTTTTTTTTTGGGAAAATTTTAAAATTTTATGATTTTTATATTATATACTAAAGTAATAACGAAAAACAAACACAAAAACACTAAAATAATGCACAAAAAGTAAAAACTCAAAGTTTTTCCCACCCCAAACTTCAAATCGACATTGTCCTCAGTGTCATAAAACATAAGTAAAAATATAAGGGGATGAGGAAAGAAAAGGAAGAAAGCACTCCCCGATTTTTTTATAAAGGTGCGAGGCACTATATGTGACGGCTAGACAATTTTCTTTATCATGCTTTTCCCTTGGTCTATGTTGATTTGAGTATTTCACGACGTCATGTTCCTGCACATAGCGGTCAAATCAAACACTAAAGATCAAATAACCTAGAACATGTTTTATTTTGCCTAAACAATTGAAATAACCAACAATAAATTCAAAAGCTAAAAAGAAACATGATAGGACGGTGATACCCTATAAATTGAAACGTACCTAAGATTAATGCAAGCTAATAATCAAAATAAATTTATATGCAATTCAGTACAAAAAGCATAATAAATAAAAGTGTTAGAAAATTGAGTTGCCTCCCAATAAGCGTTTTTTTATAGTCTTTAGCTCGACTTTAGTAATTGAATCACGGACACCTAAAGAACGCTTTAGATGCCTTGCTCATTTTCATTCGTTTAGTTTTGATCCACTTTTTATTTAATCTCCAAAACTCTACCTTGCTCTTTTCAATGTAATAAGACTTTTCTATTTCATCCGATTCAATTTCAACTATGTAGACTTCCACTCCTACATCGGGCTTAATCACAAAATCAATTTTTTGACAATCAATAAAGTCAGAAAAATGTGACTTGATTTCATTCTCATTGATTGCCATATCCTCATTTGATTATGTTGTGATCAACTCGTCATTCTCTTTAATCCCTTCTTCCATAGTCGATATATCTTCGAGTTGTATGATCGATCCACAATCTAGATCCATAGTCAATGAGAAGTTGGTCCTGCTGACTCTTTTGAATGGATTGTACCCCCATTGTTGAAATCCTTCTCTATACATACAATCTCCTATCAACATATTATTTTCATCCAACTTGGCAAGTTCTTTAAAGTACTTTGAAAATACCTTCTTGTTCAATAGGGGAGGGTCATCTCCCATAAGTTTGATGTCATATCCCAATCATCAGGTACAAAATCTCCCACAAGCATGTACTCTTCATCAGATTTTTCAATTGCTTATTTTTACAGATCAAATATTTTCGAAATCTCAGAAGTTTCAACTTGTGTAAGAGAATAAGCATTTCCCAGTACAATGCACCGCGTAACAATTTTCACAACTTGGATATTCTCCAAGCATATCTTGACAATCCATGTAGAGATTTGTCATTGCAACAATTTTGTTACTTTATCAATATTAGAATAATGGATAAATATCTGAAAAGTACAAAGAGAGAATACCAACACAAGATAGATTAAAACTGTAGGGGGTTAGTTAAACGATATAAAAAGGAAAAAAAATTGTTAAAAATTAAAATTAATTAAAGTAGTAATCAAATTAAAAATAAATAAGCTATAAAAATTCAAATTAAAGTTAAAATTAATTAGAACTAATTAAATACAATAGTCCCTGACAACGGTGCCAAAAACTTGATTGTTTGATTTTCCACAAGTGAACGAGATCGTGAACAAGTAATAAAGTGATGAATAGAGTGTCGAACCCACGAGAACTACGTATTTGATCGAGTTAAAATTAATTACAACTTTAATCGAATAACAAACAACTTTTATGATTTTTATATAATAATCCCTAAATTATCAACTAAACTAATGAAAACAAGTAAATGTATTTTTTTCAAATATGTGAGATGCATTGTTAAGATGTCGAATCCCCATTATAACCATTTTTAGTGTAACAATTAAAGTAACAATTTGAAATCATTCATGTTGGTCAATGTTCATAATTTAATTGAAAGTCTCTCTCGATAGCGATCAAATCTATTCCCTTCATGTGACCCTTATATCTCTCAATGAAAGATGTAAACATGATAAATACATTAACAAGCACCAGAACACCTATTGAAACCATATAAAACATAGAGGTATATCTATATCATCTATCTAACATTACTATGTTTATTATATTGTGCTTAAACCCTATTATCTCTCTCAATAACAATAAAATCCACTAACAATTCAATTGGTAATCAAATAATTGAAAAGAACGATAAAAACAATAATAAACATCTACAAATTAAATCAAATTAAAGTCAATTAATTAATTAAAAACTAAAAATATCATAATAAGGGTTCATCTCATCCTAACAATGTATAAATTTAGTCTAACATATTGAAATTATAAGAAATAATATTAAAGTGAAAAGACAAAACCCGGACTTTTTATAAATAGAGAAGATGAAGATGAATCTTGAAATCTTAAATCTCTTCAATGGTTTCTTGATGAATCTCCACTTGCGCCTTCTCTTCTTTGCACAAAAAATTGGTTTAAATCTTCACTCGTTTGAATTCTTGCAAGTTCTCTTTAATCATCTAACAAAAATTATGAACTCTCTTCCTTTGATGACAATAATTGACGAATATTGGAATATAATACGTACACGAGAGCTCCCAAATATGTATTCCACTGTTCTCTATTTGTAGGAGTCGATAATTGGTTGAAAATCTGGTCCAAATTGGTTTCCAAAAGAGTTTTAATCAAATAAGGAAAGTTGTCTTCGCCGTGGATTTTTTGTCTCTGAACAACAGTCAGTATTTTGGTCATAACTTTCTCTTCTGATATCCGATTGATACAATTCAAAGTGTGTTGGAAAGATAAACTCCAAGGGATGTAACTTTGGTATATATATGATTTTTCCAATTCGGACTTCTACTATGCCAAAAATCAATTTCAATCTTCGACTAGAAATCTGAAATATAACTTGTGCGATTGGAAATTGATGTTTATCATATTCCATTCCCTTTTGAGTTCTAATTCCATCAAATTGTCTCATAAAAATCTTTCAAGTATCATCTTTTGGTCCGAATCAACTATTGCATATTTTTAATTTGGTCCTCTGACTTTGGATTTTTCCATTTTCACCATTTTTCGCTTCTTTCTTTCGATTCTTATTCAACTATTGAGTTTTACCTATATAACACAAAATACAACACTTTAGGATATATTTTGTCAAAAGAACTACCAAATATTGATATTTTAGGACCTCAAATAAGTGTATAAACTACACTTATCAATGAACTTTTGTAATTTCGTACTGATGTTTGAAGAATATATAGGGACGCTTGTATTTCACTTCAATAGATTTATTCATGATATTTATGTGACGACATTGCTAAGAAAGTGTTATTTCAACTGTTCTTGTCAATTGTTTTGCTGTTCATTTCTACTTTAGTTCTTGTCTTCTGGTTTATCAATGTTGCAGCTGACTAAAGTTTTGACCGTTTCAATTGGTGAAGGGGCATAATGTAGTGATTGAGCAAAGTTGGGGTGCCTCTAAAGTGACAAAGGATGGTGTCACCGTGGCAAAGAGCATTGAACTCAAGGACAAAGTAAAAAAAATTGGTGCGATCCTTGTAAAGTGGGTTGCCAATGCCACGAACGATGTTGCTGGTGAAAGTTAGTTTTCAACTTAGTTCAGTTGTGGATTACTGGTTCTCACTGTAAATATTATATGAGACATCCATAATGAAGTTTATGGATCCAGTACTTGAACGTGTTCTATCAAATACATGCAAGTACTACATGTACTACTGTCCTAACCCGTGCAATATTTACTGAGGGCTGCAAGTTAGTTGTAGCTGGCATGAACTCAATGGATCTTAGACGAGGTATTTCCATGGCTGTTGATGTTGTGGTTACAAACTTAAAGAGCAGAGCACGGATGATAAGTACTACGGAGGAAATTGCTCAGGTTTGTCTATTCTTATGTTCCCTACTTGCTTAATTAGTGTTAATGATTTTTCAAAATGGTCTTTTGAGGACATAATCATATAGTGTTAATTAGATGAAATTTATTGAAAGGTTAGAGGCCACTGTTTAAATTTAGTTAGTCATGTGAGCTGATTAATGAAGTATTGTCTTTACATTAAAGTGATTTACTTTCACATAAAAAATATTGGTAGTTCATCTGATACTCACTATTAATCTAATTATGCACTTGTAGGTTGGGACAATCTCTGCCAATGGAGAAAGAGAAAATGGAGAGCTGATTGCAAAGGCTATGGAAAGGGTTGGCAAAGAGGGTGTCATCACCATTCAAGTAAGTATTCATTATATATGTTTCAATGCTTAAGGGTGGGTGACCTATGACATTTGATTTCCCACTATGACAATTTTTACTTTGTCCTTTTATATGTAGATATGGTAGGTGTTCATAGTGCATTCCTTGGTTATACAAAGACGTAAATGCTTAAATTTACTACTGTCTAATCGACTATGTTGTTGGTCTCATAAGCTTAACATTTGCCGTTAAGTTCAACGTTCCAAATATTCTGCTCCTCTTGACATTGCTTGTTGACAGTGAAGATAATCTTTTTTTACCCGCCGGCCGCTGTACTTTTTTTTGGTTCTGCTACTCAGAGCATGTTTGGAAATATAAGCTGACTAAACATGCTTTTTTTTCCTATTTACTACCAACTTATTATCCATGTACTCTGTACGATCCACAACGTATAAGCAGTACCAAACAAACAGAGTCTGTATCTTAATTTTTATGTACAAGGTGTAAATTAAGGTGTTCATATGTTGTTGTAGGATGGAAAGACGTTGTTCAATGAATTGGTAGTAGTTGAGGGAATGAAGTTGGACAGAGGCTATATTTCTCCGTACTTTATCACAAATCAGAAGAACCAGAAATGTGTAAGTCTCTCTGCTGTTGTTACTGGTCTAAAATGTTTATTACTGAAAGAATGGACTACTTGCTGGATGAAGGTCTATTAACAAGCTATCTAACAACTGCAGGAGTTGGACGACCCTCTCATTCTTATACATGAGTCATGAGATGAAAATTTCTTACTTAAAATGCTATCGTGAAAGTACTAGAGTTAGCTTTGAAGGTAAATCTGTCAAGGCCCTCTTATCTGAGCTATTGATATTCAAAATCAAGATTATGTTGCAGTTGTATGATTGATTTTATTTTGCCATCTGTCCAGAGGCAAAGACCTCTAGTGATAGTTGCCGAAGATGTGGAAAGCGATGCACTTGCAACTCTTATCCTTAACAAGCTTCATGCTGGAATTAAGGTACCTTAACTGCTTTTATCATGGAACTTAACTTTCCAGACATTTATGTTGACTTCAGCTTAATTTCAGTATTATATCTAAAATGTGTGCAGGTTTGTGCTATAAAAGCACCTGCGTTTGGTGAAAATGGGAAGGCTAGTTTGCAGGATCCTGCTGCTTTAACAGGAGGGCAGGTGAGTGGAGTATACTATTTCTACTGCTACACAATTTTACTCTTCCCACAGGGCTTGTTAATTGGTTATTTTACCTTTTTAGGTCATAACAGAAGACATTGGATTGAATCTGGAAAATGTGGAGTTGGATACGCTCGGCTCATGTAAAAAGGTAAACTATATTGTCATTTTGATGAACCTGGATAATACTAACACATTTCATTCTCTTGTTATGGATCTGCTTTTGTGCTCAGCGATTCACGAAAAGTTTTTCTTTTCTGCTGTTTCTGTTCTAGGTCACAATATCTAAGGATGACACTGTTATTCTTGATGGAGCTGGTGAGAAGGAAGCCATAGAAGGAAAGATGAGAACAGGTTTGTGTTGCTTCATTCACAGACCTAATTTTAGCATATTAGGACTGATCTTCCAACTAGTGGTTAATTAGTTATGATGATGTATTTGAACAAAAATTATACACCTTTAGAATTCAGCCCATATATCACTGTTTTTACAGACTGCCATCTATACTTGCAGATTAGGTCAGTAATTGAATTGAGCACTTATGACTATGACAAGGAGAAGTTGCAGGAAAGACTTGCTAAGCTATCTGGTGGCGTAGTTGTTTTAAAGGTATAATTTCCTATTGCAGTTCGTGCAAACATTACGAGTTTAGTACTTGACTATAGTTGTGCTATTACATCTGTCTGTCTTTTATGATATGTGATTTAGCGTCTCAAGTAAACTTACCAATTTTCCCTTGCAGATTAGAGGAACTAGTGAATCAGAAGTCAAATACTAAGAGTTACAGATGCTCTAAATGCCACAATGGCAGCTGTTGAAGAGGGAATTGTACCTGGTAAATTCATACATTCATGTCTCATCTTCTGCCTTTTGGCTCTACTAATATCAGAAATGGCATATGATATACAATTATAATAATGCAGGTGGTGGTGTTGCTCTTTTGTATGCATCGAAAGAACTCGATAAATTGCCAACAGCCAACTTTGACCAGAAGATTGGTGTACAAATTATCCAAAATGAATTGAGGGTATGAACTATCATTCTCAACTTATATATGATCTAATCAAGTCGTGAATCTTTTGCATGGATATTTGTATATTTTTTGCAAGCAGGCTCCAGTTTTTTATTGTTCTGGCATTTAAATGCTCATTTTCCTTGTGCAAACAGGTAAATATGTTGATATGGTCAAGGCAGGAATTATCGATCCATTGAAAGTCATTAGAACCGCGCTAACTGATGCTGCCAGGTGAGCTGAACAGCTTTGAAGCAACTCTTTCTCTTTCATCAAACTATAAAATATGCTTTTGTGTACCTATGTTGACTGTTATTCTGTCATCTGCAGTGTGTCATCTTTCATGACTACAACGGAAGCGATTATGGTTGAACAACCAAAGGACGAGAAGCCGGCCCCTGAAATGGAGGGTGCACGTCATGGGTGGAATGGACTACTAAAATGCTTAGGAAAAAAAAAAAAAAATTTAATTTTTTATGGTTTTTCGATGAGTCACTTGCGGGAGAACAAGGCATCATTTGTAATCATAATGAGAAACCGACAGGAAGAATCGGATTAGGTTGTTTGGGTGGAAATCATTGCATGCCAATGTACAACTTTGTACTTTTAAGACTTGTTTTTCTAGTCCTTGTGGTGCATTGATGTCATTTCATTTAATGATTTCATTTAATTTTATTAATGGCTCTCATCAAAGAACTACTTATTTTGATAGAAGTTTTAGAAATTTTAAATAAAAATTGATGAAACATTTTGTTGAAAAATTGATAAAAGTAATGTGGCTTGCTCGATAAACTAATTATCTTAACTGTAATTAGGAGGTATCTTATGAGCTCTAAAATGTCGATGAGATAGTAAGATTGCACCTTGACATCTTCCACTATGGACAAGAGATCAATTTTAATGATTTTCATTTATGATGTCTGCATGAGTTGTAATGATACATCCAGACTATAGTCCATTGGATTTGGCATTGGCCTCGTCATGGTTCATGTTTATTGGGGCTAATATTCCTTCATTTCTATAAAGATGGATTTACTTTTCTTTTTAATTTGTTCCAAATCGTAGCTTTCGTTGGTAAAAGTATAGATAATTTTTTAACACGACTTTATTTAAGGCATGTTTGTTTCGGATTAAAATCAGATTTAATATAAATTAAAGTCAAACAATCAATATTAATCATATTTTTCATGGGTTCGATAGCTTTTCAACTACACATTTCAAAATTTTTTATCACAATCTACTAAAAATTTAATTTTAATCCTTACCAAACACCCACTTAATGTGTGTTAATATGTGTGAGAATGAAAGTAAGCAGGGGCGGACCGAGACCAATTTTCTTGTGGGGTCAAAAATGAGATTTCAAAAATATTTAGGTTAAAATTTTTTTTTTTTTTTTTTTTTATGACCCCATGTGGGTCCGCCCCTGAAAGTAAGGGACTAGGGCTAAACTCAGTATGATTAATGTCGGGGCTTACTTCCAAATTTGGTGGGTCACATAGTCAAGGGTGGTCACTGGGTACATGAGCCCACAAATTTGCCCTTCACACTTGCCAACATATGTTCTTGCCTACTTTCATCAAATCCAACATTACACCGACTCACTCAAGGAGACGCCACCTAAACCCAATCATTCTACACCTAACGAAAAATGGCTGTCAAGACAAAGAAAGTCACAATTGATCACCCCACAAGTCATCAATTGTATTCATCGAGTTTAGAATGGTGTTCAATGTACAACATATAGAAAATATACTCCGTCCTTCCCGATTCACTATATTCATGCACCAACTCAACTCATCAGCCGTCAGAGACGAAATTATAATTTTACATTAGGGTCGATGAAATTATTTCAAATAGAATCTTAGTGCCTGCTTGGGAGTTTTTTTCATCGATTTTCACGGGTTTTGGATAGCACCGTTTATGTGGTGTTGAAAAAATCGTACTTATCAGTTTTTTGGGCATCGATTTTGGATGATTTATTGTGTAGTGTAATTTTGACCGGTTCTCTTAACCTACAAAATCGGTGGGTTTTGGCCATTCTCATATTCTTTTCATATTTTACCATTTATAAAATAATTAGTTTCAAACAACATATTTTCTTTAAAACTAATTTGTAAATAAAAAATATATTAACTAAAAAATTATTTTTAAGCAACAAAATTATATTATAATTAAAAAATATTACTTATAAGATAAGAAAAATTACATAAAAATTTAAAATTTACTTATAAGTAAAAAATCACTTTTAAGTAAAAAAAAAAAACTGTTTATAAAATAAAAATTCACTTATAAAATATAAAAAAATTACTTATAAGTAAAATAATTCACTTAAGATTATTTAAAAATATAAAATTTACTTATAAGTAAACAATATTAACTTCAGATTTTAAGTAGATATTTAACTTTATTTAATTTTTAAGTTAAATATTAACTTATATGTAAAATTTTTTTATCTATAAGTAAAATAATAGTTATAATGAAAAAAAAAATTCATATAAGAAACAATAAACTAATTTTTTTTACGAAGGGATATATATGTAATTTTATTTTTAAAAGAACTTTTAGAATCAATGGATAATAAACCCCCAATTATATGTTGGATTGTTGTTCGCTAAAATTATATATTGCAAGTGCACGGGTGGCGTTCAAGTAATAAAGTGGACTTTTGAGTCCGAGTTGTCGATCTCTCGAGAAATTATTACTTTTGATTACGCAACTTTAATCAATTTAATTTTAACAATAAAAACAAATATACAATAAAATTTGATTTTGGAAATTAAGGAAAATTAACTAGAAATCTACAAAAATAAGAAAACATAAACACTAGAGAAATTTGGAGGAAAATCGTGGTTGAGATTCATGGTTTCGCTTAACCGCCATCTAATTAATTTATCCACATGCGAATTAATAAATTACTCATTTACTGTGTTAGACCCGATTTTTCAAATTTAGTTAATTACCCCTCTCGAGTGAAATTAACCATAATTGATTGATTAATCTACTATATCTCTATGTCGATTAAAACCAAACAATCGCATTAAATCTTTGTAAAAATAGTTCAATGGGTCACCTAATGTTAGTGGTATATCTCTATCTTCTACACAACCTAAAGTATTTACTATTTGATAAAAAATGTACAATATTCTCTCGAACGATGTACAAATCACTAAATTCAATCATTTGATAGTCAAATAAATAAAGACATTCAACACAATAATAAATACACATGAAAATAAGCATTTTAACACTAAAGAGAAAATATTTAAATTAATTAAAGTTATGTTAAGTTACTATCATAAATCCCAACGCAAATAACTAGCATATTTTATACAAATAACAAAAAGGAGAATATTTTATCTAATACATTACAAATATGACAAAATAATTGAAAAAATATAAAGTTATAGATAAAACCCTTTTTTGAAGTTTGGCATTGACTTCCCTAAATATTTCTCCAAATCCTTATATGCATTCTTTCTGTGCTCTTAATTTTGCTCCCAAAACTACAAGTAAATCAAAAGAAGAAGAAGGGAAAAGAAAAGGAAAAGAGGAGAGAGAAAGAAAATGAAAAATGAAAAAAAAAAAAAGAATTGAAGAAGATGAAGAAGCAGCAGCGTGCCAAGAAAGGAACCCATTTAGGGTTTTTAAATTGAGGTACTTACAAAAATGTCCTTAAAATTAGGGATATTTTGAAAAATCATATGAAAAGTTATTAGGAAGTAAAAATACTGTGTAAAATAAAAAAAAAGTGACATAATGTCACTTTTTTTTTTATAAAAATTGTCACTTTTTTAAAAAGTGAGGCAAATTCAAAAAAATGACAAACATAAAAAAGTGGCAAATACCAAAATCACACCATCTATTTGTACAACACCGTAATCATGTTCTTAAAATAATCAGCACGTCCATGCCAATCCACATGTTGATTATGTTAGGATAATATGATATATTATTTCATTTTTTTATCTTCTTAAAATGTGACAAAAAACTAAAATAAGTGACAATTTTAAAAAGTGATACAATGTCACTTTTATAAAATTGACAAGCAACTTTGGCATTCCTAGATGGTAATGCATAAAATTAAGTAAGTGAAAGTGTGACGCAATCTCACTTTTATAAAAAAGTGATTTTGTTAGTCAAAAAAATAATAGAAAATGATGACAAACACTATAAAAAATGATCAAAACTCAAAAAAAGTGACAGAACTTAAAAAAAGTAATAGCTAGTTAGCAATCAAGAATAGGAGGCGGAAAATGGAAAACAAATATTTCCCCATTTAGATCCATAACATTAATTCTGCGGAAAAGGGAAAACAAGTTGTGAAGAATCAGAACGCAAATATAATTCATAATCAAAAAATCCTACAAAGCATCAGTAGTTCTACAAGTTGCCACATTTGATACCAGGTTGAAAGAATGAAGAAATCCAATTAAAGAGGATAAAATAGCTCACCACCCAAGCAAACTCTGTGGGATACAGATTATCACCACCCAAAGAAGTCCGACAAGGGATACAGGGCTAGAATAACTCACCACTCTCGGAATTCACCAAGAGATACAAAGTTAAGAGGAGAAAGTTGAACACTTTTCAAATGAACTTGAATATTATTTCAAACTTGAATGCCTTCATGGGTTACATAGGGTGCCTTTTATAGTTGAGACTTGGAATACCAAAACAAACAAAAATGAATGAATCTAAGTTACAAATTCATGTATGCAATGAAAAAAATAACATTTAGTCTTCAATGAATCTTGGAAGACGAAAAGCTTCTTCAATTCTCGGGTAGAAAGGCTGAATGACCATTGTGAAGTAAAACACACATAACTCTTTGTAGAAAAGTCCAAATTGAGATCCGTAAAATTCGTTGGAATCCTAACTTCAAGACCTTTCCAATGGTATCTCATTTTCCTGGTAAAATTTGCTATATCATTCCAGATTTCGGTAGAAAGTGACCCCCTAGATTATGTGACTTGGAAATTAACACACTAATGAAATAATTTTGATTTCTCTAGGTTCAAATGTTGTAATTGATGATACTCCTGTATCAACATTGGTGTCGCAGATCAATCCTTGATGATGTCCATGACTCAAAGAACAACTAGGACAAGTTCTGATATCCCAAGACCCGGATCCGCCATGCACCCATTATTTGTTGGCCACAAGTTAGTTCATGGTGAACCCATCACTGCATGAACCCTACCCTTTGATAAAATCAAGGCAAATCTACAAGTTCAGTTTATAGGTGGACATGTGAGTGTTTATGTGTGTATATTCTATGTATCATACAAAAATCATGACATAATTCGCACAAAAATGCATTTGGAGCAATTAATCAAACACTTGATATGCACGGTAATTGAAAGGAGTAAAATTTTCTCGTGATTCTATGCTAAATCCAAATATTCCACAACCAATCTACAAAACCAACATCAACTACACTCATACTCCCAACAAAACTCAAAAAATTCCAATCATGAGCAAAAATTTAAGACAGAGAAGAAAAATTTCGAAACCCCTAAAGTTGAGTCAATTTACCTTTGATTTCTTGAAATCTTTATGGATGGAAGTATGAATTCATGGATGAATGATATTGGAATATAATAAATCTTCAAAGCCCACAGAAATTTGGAGAAAAATGGGATGATGTTGATGAAAATTTTGAAAAAATCGTGAGAGAAGCCAGCTCTCTGTGTCTGTGTGTGTGTGTAATTGAATGAGGTTGGTTTTGGGAAGTATAAATTACGGTGATTAGAGGTTTATATTTATTTTAAGTGTATTAATCTAATTAGTTTCTTTTAAAGAGTGGGAGCCTAATTTTCCCTTTTAAATTTTCACACAGTTTTCCAAAAATTGCAACTCAAGCCCATGAGATAATTGTATGTCGGGTCCATCAACTTTTATCTTATACATTTTGATCCTCAAATTTTGACTTTCATATCAATTATGCCCTTCATAAATTGCATCCAAGATTTTTCAAATTTCTGCTTTATTCACTTTGGTCCCCAAATTCACAATTTTGCACACTTCTAATATACTTTCCTCCTTTTGTCTTGTTCCTTTTCTTTTGAGTGATTTTTACCTACCAAAAAAAATAATAATTACATAATTATGAGTATAAATTCGCTCATTTTTATCAATAATAAACATATTTATGTATTAAATAAGTATGCAAAAACACACTTATCAAATACCTCCAAACTTAAGTTCTTACTCGTCCCGAATAAGATTATCTACTAACACAATCAAGTAATACACGATAAAGATTAACAATACTAGATAGCTTGTCATAATAATCAACGAATGTAAAATTATATAATCAATTCACAAATATGCTCCAAATAATGTTAGAAAAAATAATTTAGGCTCATCCAATGTTTAATCGGTGCGTGTGTGTATAGCCACTTTCAATCATTATCAAATTGATTTCAACCTGACCCTTTATGGTCAAATATTTTATTTTCCACTCGTGAGATTTACACTTCTCAAATAGCTATTCATTTTCTTTCCTCGGGTGTAAATATAAAGTTTGCTCTCAATTCACTCATTTCTTTTTCCGCTCTAGTTTGATTGGGCCTAACCGACAATGCCAAAAATCTATCCACGTGATAATTCTCAACTAAATGAGTGCTTTGACATTTAAGCTTATACTAAGTAATTCAAACCAACTAGTTATCCATGCCCCAACATCAAATACTATTGTACAATTTCATCAAAGTTTTCAATAAAAGCTCATGATTGACCCCACTCTCTTAAACTTTCTTATTGACCCTTGTAGCAAACTTTTGGTCGATAACTCCCAGTTGTTTAGACCCAAGGGTACCAAGTTTCGGGATACCCCAACGAACTTAATAACTCGAGTAAAAAATGCTACGAAGTGAGGCAAGAATCAATAAGTGAAACTTCCCTTTTTAGCATCACAAAATAAATAGGGCTTAGATTCTTAACATATGGTCATCACCTAGTTTATACTTAGTAAAAGACACTTCACACAATTTTTTTTTTCAACATGCATGGAATCAACATACTTCCAGAAAATATCTTTCACCGGCTCGACAACCTCCAAACTTTTCTCACAATATGGTTAAGTGAAAAATAAGAGAGGGTAAGATTGATAAAGATTTAAACACAACTCACAACCTAATTCTTACAAATTCAAAAACCTATCCATCATTAAAAAATTGTCACATCTAGATAACGAATAATCATGACTATTGTGCTCAAAGTAACTTGAGATCTCACATGGATAAGCCATTTTTTGAAAAAAAAAAAAAAAAAAAAAAAATTAGGCACAAATGACATATTTGGTTAGATCTCATGAATCAACAACAATTTTAAACATCAAACCATGCTAAATTGGCAAGACTATCTAACATGTCAACACAAAATCACAACAATTTCAAACTATGCTAAGCGGCAAGGCTATCTAAGATGTCAAACACAAAATCACAACAATTTAAGCATAATCACCTCCAAACTTAAATCACGCATTGTCTGAGTGTGTAAAGAACAAGCTCAAAGAGGATAGGGGATAACGAAACTTCCCCGGTTGGATATTTGGTGAAGAAGTACCAATGCTCTATTTGGACTTGTGATGCTATTAATGAACTTAGGCAAGTGTCCTTCTTGTACACAATTCACCACTAAACTTGTGAGGAACCATAGATACGCGGGACTTCAAAAATTACCTACAAAAACAATGATAGCTAGTCAAATAAAAAAGAAAGAAAATGCATAAAATTAAATAAAAAGATTAAAAGTTAGAAAATTGGGTTGCCTCCCAATAAACGCTTTTTATAGTATTTAGCCCAATTTTGGCAATTGAATCACATGCATCTAAAGAAGACTTTGAATGCTTTGCCCATTTTTTTGTCGTTTGGTTTTGTCACACTCTTCATTTAGTCTCCAAATTTCAACATTGCTCATTTCCATATAATAGGAATTGCTTATTCCATCCAATTAAAATTCAACTATGAAGATATTTACTTCTTCATCGGGCTTAATCACAAAATCAATATCTTGGCAATCAACTAAGTCGAAATAATGTAAGTTGATTTTCTCTTCATTGATTGCTGCATCTTCGTTTAGCTCCGTTGTGATTAAATTTTCACTCATTTTAGGCTCATCTTCAATGGTTGAACTTTCATCAGGTTGAATGATTGGTCCGCAATCAAACTCTATAAGCAATGACAAATCTTTCTTATTAATTCCGTCAAGTGGATTATATCCCCACTTTTGAAATCCATTCCAATATTCATAATCTCTCACAAGCATGTCATCTACATCCAACTTGACAAGTTCATGGTAATACTTTGCAAGTGCATTCTCATGAAAAAATGGAGGACCATGTCCCGAAATTTTGATGTCCTCAACCCAATCGTCAGGTAAATAATCTCCCGCGAGCATGTAACTATTATCGAATTTGTCTAGTGCTTGTTTTCTACATTTCAAAAATTACCTAAACCAAAGAAGTTTTGGCATTGAGGCATTGTGCACGAATACAAGCATTGCCCTGTACAATGCATTGCTTGACAAATTTCACATCTTGGACCTCCAAGCATATTCCATAGTCAATGTAGAGATTAGACATTGCAAACACTTTGTTAGTTTACCAAGATTGGAATAATGCAACTATAACTGAAAAGCACAAGTAGAGAATACCAATACAAGATAGATTAAAAATATAGGAGTTAGCCAAATAAAAAAAAAATAAAAACAAATAAGTAAATAAAAAAATTTGTTAAAATTAAAATTAATTAAAAGAGTAATCAAGGTAAAAACATTTTTCGATAACGGCGCCAAAAACTTGTTTGCTAAAATTATATACCGCAAGTGCACAGGTCGCATTCAAGTAATAAAGTGGACTTTTTGAATCCAAGTTATCGATCACTCGAGAAATGTTTGTTTTCGATTACACTACTTTAATCAATTTAATTTTAACAATAAAAACAAATACACAATAAATTTTGATTTTGGAAAATAAGGAAAATTAACCCAAAATCTACAAAATAAGGAAAAAAAAAACACTTGGGAATTTTGGAGGAAAGACATGGTTGAGATTTATGGTTTCGCTTACCATCACCTAATTAATTTATCCATAAGTCAATTAATAAATTACTCATTTACTATGTTAGGCCCCATTTTTCAAATTTAGTTAATTACCTTTCTCGAGCGAAATTAATCATAATGGATTGGTTAACCTACTATATCTCTATGTCGATTAAAACCAAACAACCACATTAAATCTTTGTGAAAATAGCTCAATGATTCACCTAGGGTTATGTGTATATCTCTATATCTTATACAAACCTAAAATATTTACTATTTGATAAAAAAAATGTACAATCTTCTCTCGAACGATGTACAAATCATTAAATTCAATCAATTAATGGTCAAATAAATGAAATACATTCAACACGATAAATACACATGAAAATAAGCACTTTAACACTAAATAGCAAATATTAAAATTAGCTAAAGTTAGGTTAAGTTACTACTATAAATCTCAACACAAATAACAAGTTCATTTGACTTCTCAAAGTATTTCTCCAAATCCTTAGATGTATTCTTCTTGTGCTTTTGATTTTGCCCCCAAAATTATAAGTAAATCAAAAGAAGAAGAAATGAAAATAAAATAAAAAGAAAAAATGAAAAGAAAAAAAAAAAAGAATTGAAGAAGAAGCTGCGGCGTGCCACAAAAGAAACCCATTTAGGGTTTTTAAAATTTCAAACAATTTTCCAAAAACTGCAGCCCAAGCATTTGAGATAATTGCACATCGGGTCCCTCAACTTTTATCTTATACAATTTAGTCCTTAATTTTGACGTTCATATCAATTGTGTCTTTCATAGATTGCATCCAAGATTCTTCAACTTTTCGCTTTGTTCACTTTGGCCCCCAAATTCACAATTTTGCAAACTTTTAATCCATTTCCCTTCATTTTGTCTTATTCTTTTGGATAATTTTTACTTACAAAAGCAATAATTACATAATTGTGAGTAGAAATTCGCTTCTTTTTATCAATAATAAACATATTTAAGTATTAGATAAGTGTGCAAAAACACTTATCAATCGTTTTAAAAATCGATTCTAAAACCGCTCAAAATCGAACCACTTATAAACCCACTCAAAACCGGTATTCTAAAAAATGCTCATAATCATTACGCTGAAACTCCCAAGCAAGCCCTCAGTGTTTAGTCACTATTCAAATCACATTTTCGAGTTTCAAAACTATATTGTCTTCAACGTATTTTGAAGGTTATTTGTTGATTTCGCTATTGCTCGAGATTAGAAATTATTATACAAACTTTTAAAGGGTTATTAGCACAAAACGTCCATACGTTTTGAGTTTATTGTGCAAAACATTCATATGTTTCATTTTCTACATTTTTACCCTTATTTACACATTTCATTGCCGAAACCATCATTATCATCTAATTTCTCAATTAAAAAAATTGAAATGACAAATATACCATCCTATTTAAATATAAGGAAAAGAAAAATAAAAATCTAATTGCAATCATACTCCCATTTTTTTTAAAAAAAAAGTGCAAACGAGTCCTGAATAAACTATTAAAAAAAATAAAAAACTGAAAATTTAGAAGTGCCGTGGCTATGAATTTGTTCCCTTTTTGTTCAAAACTGAAAATTTAAAAGTGGTGATGGTGGTGGTGGACACATGTAATGTGAAAGAATGATTTTTTTTTTTTTTTTAACTTTTTAATAATTTATATGGGATTCATTTGCACCTTTTTTTTAAAAAAAAAAAATTGAGAGTATGATTGCAATTAATTTTTTTATTTTTATTTTATTTTTATTTAAATGAGAGAGTATATTTGTCATTTCACATCTGTTTATTGAGAAATTGGATGAAAATAATGATTTCCACAATGAAACGTGTAAATAAGGGTGAAAATGTAAAAAAAGAAATGTATGAACGTTTTTTCCATTGACATCCAAACATAGGGATGTTTTGTGTTAATAACCCGACTTTTAAACAAAATTTTGACTAATCATTTTTTTATCGATAAATGTGAATTTTTATAGATCAAAATTAGTATACAACTACGCCGGACATTCCCATATCAAATTTAGACTTATCAATTCTTAAAATTAGTTTAGATTGACATATAAGGGTCCATTTGATTGGAAGAATGAAATTTGGTGGAAAAAAAATGAGTTTCAGAGAATTGAATTGTCTAGAACTTATTTTAATGAGAATTGTCAATTAATTTTATTTGATTGGTATAATTTTCCACTTGAAAAATATTGAAGTTTTGGACTTTTGGTGTTCGTTTGACTTTGTTTTCCATGAAAATTATTCATTAAATGGATAAAATTTGTTACAATTGAGTATATAATTTGTTTCCATTGTAAAAAAAAATATTAAAAAAAGAAGTTGCCTTGAAAAGCTTTTCTCATCGAACCAAAAACTTTTCCTCAAAAATCAAGAAAATGTGGAAAACTAAAAAATTGTGGAAAACCAATTTGAAGAAAAATTTAGACAATTAAACATGCAAAAATGTGAAAATGAAAATTTCCATGAAAAATATAGCCCAATCAAATAGGGCATAAGTAAACACACAACACTACGATTTTAGATTACAACCTAGTAAACTTGTAAAACTTGCATTTTATTATTATTATTATTATTATTATTTTTTAACAAATACGCAAGTTTTTATTTTTATTGTTTCTTTTGACAACAAATCAGCTAAATTTAGCTGCCAGAAGTTTGAATTCTCCTACCCTCTTTTACGAACATTGCAATTTGCAATTTCGTGTAGTAAAAAAGTCTTCATACATGTTATTCTTTTATTAAGCAAGCGTAATACGTAAAAGGTTGCTTCTGGGCAATAGTATAGTTTATTTGAAAATGGCCTCGAGCACCGCCTCGTTTTGTCCAACGGTAACTAGTGAATTTCCACCTAACAGGGCCCCCATTCTTTCTAGAATTCAAGAAAACTGGTTTAAGCAATTGTTCAACCCATCTTGTCTGCTTCTGTTTGTCCCATTGCTTCAATCTTCGTCAACACTCAAAGCACCTCTCACGCCAACAGATTTTACACCGTCATTCTTTTTTCTTTTTCAGTTCTTTGTGCATAGTATTTTGCATTGTCAATGCTCAAGCAAATGTCCGAACCAAAATATTTTAGCCCATGACACAACCATTAAAAAGAGATTTGTTTTTTTGGGGGGAAAATGAGTCTTCGATCAGTGATTTTTTTGGAGAATGTATGGTTAGAAAGTAGAAAAAAGTTTTGGGCTTAGCGTATAATATTCTATCGTAACAATGTGTGGTTGAAAAATAACTTTGAGAATTTATTTTTTTTCTGGTAAAAATGGTATCGGAGTTTGCAAATGATAATGTTTGAGCAAATGCCTGAACTGCTATGGGAGTTTTTACAATTGCCCCTCGGCCTAGAGCATCAGTAAATCAATGAGTGAGCTCGAGTTGAGTCCATACATCATTATCAACTCAATTCGAACTATTGGAATTAGAATTGAGCATATTAAACTTAAATGTGAATATGTGATATTGAATAGTGCAAAATATATATCAATTTTCTAGTTTGGAGAGTACCTTTATTTTTCATTTTTGAAATGGCAAGTAGAAAATGAAAGCAAAGAACTATATTCAATTCTAAATATTGCTAATATGTTCATTTGTAATATGTGCCTGTGACAAAGAACGCGGGGGAATAGACCTCATTTACTGGAAAGTCGACATGTTTGTTGTCGTTTACTATATGTTCTGGAATGATTAATATCACAAGAAAAGACAGGAATGTTTATTATTCATGTGACAAGAGGGGGTAGTTTAATAATAATGTAATTTAGATTAATTTATTCTTCCTTTGAAATATCAAAAGTGATTGCTGTAAGGAGCTTTATATTCTTGCTGTAGTGTGTGCCACTCTCAAGTCACTTGCTGCTCTGGGAACAAGAAAGTAAAGGTCAGCCTAGAAAAATTCAGTTGAACTTTTTCTGAGCTATTTCATCATTTAATTCTCACAATGTTGAGCTGCTGTGATTTTGAATAAATTTAACACATTTCTTGGGAATTTTATATACTGACTTGCATTTGTTGTGAACAATTTATTGAAGAAGCTGGCTGGATGGGTGGTTTAATAAGCTTTTAGACATTATACATCATCAACTTCTACCAATTTCTATGCTTGTCTGAGGATTTTATATTCTTAGCTCGACATAGCTTGAATGTGGAGCTTGATCATATTGTACACTTCCCCTGGTCTGTGGATCGACTTAATATCATGACTATATAAAGAACTTATTACGGAGCCATTTTTGTGTGCGAAAAAAATACTGTAACCTTCTTTTCTATTATAGTGAAAATCTGCAGCGGTGAGTGGAGGCAAGTAGATCCTACATTGAGGGAGATCTACTATAAATCTATGTCATTTGCATGTTTTCTAGTTGTTTTTATAATTGTTATTGCTTTTTATGTAGTGATAGAGTTTAGTCCTTAATAAATACATTATCTTGTCCTCCTCCGCGACAATGTTGGTGATTTGACTGTCTCCCTCAAAACTATGCAATCTTTATAAGGTTTTTTCATGTTAGTCCTTGAGGTGTACTTTCTTTATCCATGAGGAGAAATCACTCTCATTGCTTGTTTGATCATGATGTATCTTCGGTAGATGAAAAAAACTTGACGATTCATCCCTATTTCCCTTTTTGGGAAATATGTTCTTATACCAGTTGATTGAATTTCCACAATTATCCAATTTATTAGGGCTTGAACTATACCTTGACCATATGTAATGTAAATGACAACCAAAAATTGTGCTTCAAGGTTTATGAACAAATGTTTATGTAGTTTATCTTCAAGTCCATTGAGTCTCTTCGAAAGAGATTTCATATGCAGTTCAGTATTTCACTGGTATATTTTCTATTGAAGGTAAATAATTTTTGTCTTGTTGAAGGAATCTACAGGATGGGGGAGCATGGTGGAATGGATGAACCTAATATAGTAGAAATTAAATTGAGCGACACTGAAGCTGCTCAATGGGAAGAATTACCTGAGTTGTCAGTGCAGAAAAGCGTTCAGTGCTCAATAGAAAAGAAGAAGTCTTTACGTGCCCGTTATTATTATGGCATGGTTTTCTTGATAACAGATCTTATAGCTTGGCTCTTTCGTGACTACGGAGAAAAGGCTTCACCGCTTTTACATTGTAAGCCGGACTTTTTGCCACATTTATAATGAAGATTGAAGACTTTCTTGCTAATGGGATTCTGTATTAATTCATATTGTCCAATATGTAGTGATATATATGTACTACTGTGTATAAAAATGACACATTTTCTGGTTCCTTCCTTTCTTTGTTTTATGACGTTTCAAAGTCTTTTTGATAGATTATTTAAGTATATTTAACGGATCTAAATGTTTTTCGAAGTGTCGTTTTTGGCGACGGCAGTTCTCATCTATTCATTCCTTCGAAACTTTTTCACTGCAGATACAAAAGCTTGTGGAACAGAAGAAGGAGATTGTTTTCATACAATGGGAGTTCTTCGTGTGAGTTTAGGATGCTCTGTATCCTTCTTATAGCAAAATCCAGAGTACCCTTGTTCTTGTAATTAAATTCTACATGTATGTTCCTTTCACAGTCTACATGCGCACAAATTTCAGATTTATCGTTTTTTTTTTAATCCAAGCCTCTATCCTAGATTTCTACACCTGGTTGGTAAACCATTACAACAACAAACTAAGCCATGTCTCCAAAGAATTTGGGGTCGGCTACACGAAATCTATCCTCCACATCGTTTGATCGTTGAGCTTCCTTGACATATGATCTAGATATTTTTCTTTGTAATGTTTCTTACAACATTTAACACGAGAAAATTATATGAAACTTTCAATGCTTGGCATTCTGGATGGTGGGGACTGAAATTCCTTATATTGATGATATCATTGGCGATTCCATTCTTCATTCCCTCATACTACATTCAAATATATGGTATGATATTTACATATGCAACTCCTTCAGTTTTCTTAAGCAAACTTTATATTGGTAATTGTTGAAGTTGCAACCACAAAGCTTTCTTCAAAGCAATATGGAAATTTGTCTGGCGAACTCCAATTATTCCTTTCTAAAGTGTCTTCTGATCATTTTCTCTGCTTCTGTCCTGTTATGTAAAAGGTTATTCCTGTCCCTTTTGCAGGTGAACTTGCTCGTGTCGGTGCAGGGTAACCTTCAAATCCCTGAAAACTTCTTTGACCTGAAAATGCCATCAATCAAGTTCCTGAATTATCCCCTTATCAGCATTACTGTTATTCAAAACTGAAAAGAATTGTCTCGTGTTACACTGCATAAAAAGTAAAGGGTAGATGAAGAAGTATGACGTCAATTTTGTTTTAACTCATGGTGCAGGGTTTTTTTGATTCTGCAGCTCATAAGTGTCATTGAGTTTATCACTTGGTGGAATAACTATTGGATGCCTGATGACAGAAGTAAATCAAGGTACATGCTTTTCATTTCTTATACCTATGCACTTTCGAGAATTCATCGAAGAAGTGATACATAGAGGATCCAGAATATCGGGCCAATTTACCCCTTTTCTTTAAATTTCTATGGCAGCTGTTCCCTTGGATTATTCATGTCAACGCTATTTTATATAGTCTCCGTATGTGGCCTGGTGGTGATGTACATGCTTTATGCCTCAAAACCATCGTGCACTCTAAACATATTCTTCGTCACGTGGACTGTGATTTTGCTAGTCGTGATGATGGTTATATCCTTGCATTCTAAGGTATTCTATTTCATAAAAAAGAAAAAGGAAAAAAATCTTCAAAATTATACGAAGTTGTGGCAGATCCAATGAAGACAAACAAACTTATTAAACGATTGTTTACATCTCCCAAGTAATTGGTGCCATGCTCAATACAGGTGAATAGAGGCCTTCTCTCTTCAGGGATCATGGCATCTTACATTGTATTCCTTTGTTGGACTGCTATCAGAAGGTAATAATGGTATTCTCTATTGGTACCAAAATATCCCTTTTCATTTCTCCCCATACCGAGGTTCTTTAATGGGATTCTTTCATCTCGACATTCGCCCAACCTATAAATGTGGTAGGGGTCATTGGATTGCACTACTATTATGATATCCAGAACTGTCTAGTACTATTTACCAAAAATGCACTAGGAATGGTTAGGTGAGAACTAGGTGAAATTGCTGTGTAACATGTACGTTTCACGAGGAAACTCATATATTGGTTTGATATGCACAAATTGGTTTTTTAAGATTTTGTTTTATCCTTAAATTTTTCTATATATTTGCTTTCCGTCACATGCCACTAACTGTTACTAGCTTTCATTAAGTCACTTAATAGATATAAACAATTTCTATAACTGCATTTTGAGATCTATCAACACAAGAACTACCTTACATGAAACTTGGTAGTCAAATGTTTGCTTTCTAGCAAAGCAAGTTCATTGAACTTAAAATCATATTTTATGCATTCTAATTTCCTTTTTCCTGTTTCGTAAAAATTAATTACAGTGAGCCTGCCAGCGAAAATTGCAGCCCCCAGAAACAAGAGAATGCACATGGTGGTTGGACCACTGTAATTGTAAGACTTCACATTCTCTTTGATTTACATTTTCTTTTCACTCTGAAATCTATCCTTCAAACAATTTCCTTTCTTGCAATTTTTTCTACTAGACGAGAGTTCGTAAATTTTCTCGACTTTTAAGTAATTCTTCACAAGGACTCATCTGTAATTGGTTCCTTGCTATCTTTGTTTATGCTTCTGCCTGTAGGGCTTCCTCATTGCCATATGTGCAATTGTCATGGCTACATTTTCCACAGGGATTGATTCACAAACATTTCAGGTGATTTAAGCTACTTCTAAACAAAGACAAAAAAATTTGTAAGCAGAATAAAGAGTGATAGTTACTTTTCATTATCATCATTTTATACTTCAAATGCATTGCCTGCTTGATGTAGATGTACTGTGTACTCTTTTCTTGTTATATTTCCAGTTTTGGAAAGATGAAGTTCAGTTAGAGGATGACATACCATATAAATACGGATTCTTTCACGTCGTATTTTCTTTGGGGGCCATGTATTTCGCGATGCTATTCATCAGTTGGAATTTAGAAAGCTCGACAAGAAAGTACGTTATAAATGTTCTTTTCAAACTTATTGGATAGTTCGCATTTTTTCTTTATTAACCTGTTATCTAAATCAGATGGAGCATCGACGTTGGCTGGGCTAGTACGTGGGTGAAGATCGTTAACGAGTGGTTCGCAGCCACCATATACTGTAAGTATCTCTCTTGTATGAGCATCGATGTTTTACATGTTCTTAAAATTTTAGGGTCAGTTTCGTTTAGAAAATTGCCTAAGATATTTTGTGTGAGGATCGATGAATTTTTCTATAAGAATTAGAGAGTATATTGTTGAACTTTGAACCATCTCATCCAAAATGTTAAACCATTAAGAGGGCGAAAATTAGTTGCTTGTCCCCATAGAAGAATGATCTCTTGATTTCGAGCTTTAGTTATAATTTTATAGTGCAACGAGGTTTAAATCCGATTAACATGTAAATCTCTGAATGCAGTGTGGAAACTGATTTCCCCTGTTGTGAGACAGAACAAGATCACGAATCATGAAGTGTCCATCGAGGAAGTAAACAAGTCAGATGCAGCATGATTTTTGTACAATGTAATCTAGTACATGTTTGGCTAAGTATTTGAGCTGCTTATTTACCATCTTATTTCGCAGTAAAAAATAAGCCAAGAAGCAGTGCTTATAAGCTTAGCCAAACATTCTAATTTTTTTTTTTTTTTTCTTTGTGACGATGACTAGGTGGTCATGCTATCAATTTACGGGCCAATGTACAAGCCGAAATAAATGTGTCCATTTTGTGAAATGCATATTCGAATAAACATTTTTCATGTATCAATGTTCTTCCATTATATTGCGAATAATTCTTAGTTTATACAGGCCTCAATTTTTCCTCAATCAAAATTTCATGTCATTTACAAACCTGAAGTTACAAAAAAATTGATTCCCGATTTATTATTTTTTATTAAACTAATTTTAAGAAATAAATTATTAATAACAATTCAATACAATGACTAATTCAAGGGAAAATTAGAAATTTTTCTTTTTAAAAAAATAAGGGCATATTCGTCCAAAAATTATTTCTTACAGTAGTAATTATATGGGTGGATGTATTCCCATTTTAAAAAAATAAGGGCATATTCGTCCAAAAATTATTTCTTACAGTAGTAATTATATGGGTGGCTGTATTCCCATCGCAATTTATTTTTCTTCCACTACATTTTAAATTCATCCATATTAAAATATATTTTTAATAAATACACCACCTCAATTAAAAAACATTTTTAATGTTTGGGAGAAAATATATTTAGGAATAGTGATTTTTTGGAGAACAGACACATTAAAATTCTCATTCTCATTCTTTTAATAATTTTCAACTACACATTATTCAAAAAATAATATTTTTCAACACATCAATATTTTTTCCTTCTTTTTCAACCACACATTCTTCATCAATCTACTATTACAAAATATATTTTTCCAAAATAATGTGGCTCAAACACACCCTAAGTAGTAACATTTGGCAAAATTCATTAACCATTCAAGTAATTAACCCTCAATTCTACTATCCCTCCTTTTCTGTTTCTTTAACCATACTGAATGAAAAAGAAGATTTAGTCCATATTTAGCCCTCATTTCTAAAACTCGTTTTTCTTCGAACTCATTTTCAATCACATATGTCACGGGATCCACAACTTTTATTCACTTTTCAACTAAATACTTATAGTGGAATTTATAGTTGTTCACTATAAATACTTTTCGACTAAATACTTATAGTGGAATTTATAGTTGTATGAGGTTTTGGGAACATTAAGATTTCCATTGCATGCTTGTCCAAAGGGTATCCTTGAACAACTATAAATTCCACTATAAGTATTTAGTCGAAAAGTATTTATAGTGAACAACTATAAATTCCACTATAAATTCCACTATAAGTATTTAGTTGAAAAGTTAATAAAAGTTGTGAGTCCCATGACATGTGTGGTTGAAAATGAGTTCGAGGAAAAAATGAGTTTTAGAAATGGGGGCTAAATATGGACTAAATCTTCTTTTTCATTCAGTATGGTTAAAGAAACAGAAAAGAGGCATAGTAGAATTGAGGGTTAATTACTTGAATGGTTACAGAATTTTGCCAAATGTTACTACTTAATAACTTAACTTAAAAATGTATTTCAATGGTCACTAAATTTCTTCAACTGTTCCTACTTCATAGCTGAACTTAAAAATGCATCACAATAGTCAATGAACTATGCACCATGTTACACATCCATTGATAAGTGTGTTTTGCACACGAGTTTTATACCAATTTAACTTAATTATTGGCTTAATTTTATGATTATAGAACGTTTTTAATGCGTTTGCTAGTGTTGTTTTAAATGTGTAGTTGATAAGTGCATTTTTTGTGTACTTATTCGGGGCCATTTTACTAAGTTTTTGTATCGTTTTACTATTGGATTATACTTAACTTAGGTTATTGGTTATCTTATTTCAGTTTTGGACCGGTTTCTAAGAAATTGGGAAAGAAAGAAGGATAACTCGGCCAATTGATGGAAGTTTGGGGATCAACAAGCATTTGGGTAAAGGTTGGAACACTAAAATTGAAGCAATTTGATGTGAAGGATCAAGATAGAAGAAAGAATGAAAAAAATGGCAAAAAGGGAATTTAAACATTTAGCCTAGGCAAGGTTGCCCAACTATAATGGTTGGGCGCTCGCCCAACCATCATAACGGGCAACAGAACCCAAAAAAATAGCCTGGGCGAGCGCCCAGATTTGTACTAGGCAGCCGCCCAGACCAATCGGGAGAAAAATTTCCGTTTTCATTTTTTAAATAAAACTCTTATGAAAATAAATCGGGGGAGGTATTTTTAACCCTAGGGCCGTCCAAAAAAAGGGGAGGAGACATTACAATAGAAGAAAAACCCTGGAATACATCAAGAGAAAGATCTTGGAGCAAGGATCAAAAGAATATTTACAAGAGTTCTTGGATCTAAATAAAAAACTGTGATTTTGGTGATGTCTTTTTTTACTTTAATTTCGTATTTTCTTATTTTCTCCATGTTAGGCTAGATCTATTTGTGCTAGGAGATCGATGAACTTTGCTATGTAATCTTAGATTTTAGTATTACAATTATTGACAATTAAACCATGTTTTGGGGTTTGAATGACTTTTATTCATTTATTTGTTTCCACAATTATTATGCATGTGATTGTGTGAGTGTGGTGGTCTATTTCATGCATTCGAGAGAAGGGGAATAGACTTGACGAGGTATTAGTCATCGTAAGGTCCGATATGAGATAGAGATATACCTCTATGCTTTGGTAAATCTTTAAGTGATCATAAAAATACATGCATTCTTGTGAATTTATATTCGTCATAGAGATATAGTCGGGTGATTTACATGAATAGGTCCAGCAATTCTCGAGAGAGCGTGTTGGATAGGTTAGGATCATTGATTTTTCAAACTATCAAACATGTTGTCAATATTGTAGAACTAGATTCCAAGGCGAACATTGCATGAGGATTCGTGATCCTAGTACTCGTTTGTTATTATTAAGAAAAATCAAAATTGCATTCGAACATTTAATTGCATTTAGTTGGTAAAAATTAGTTGAGTTTCATAGTTTAGTTTAGTTTCAAAGCTTTACAATCATCTTAAAATCTATAGATTCGGTTAAGGTTTCCGTAATTAGAATCAAATTAATTCAATCTCTGTGGGAACGATATCCGGAATTCTCAATTCCACTTTATTACTTGTTACGAACCGTACACTTGTGGGAATTTAAAACGAATAAATATTTTTGTGAACAGTAGTAAAAAGGTGAAAAAGGGGGTTGAAGTGTACAAACAAGCCATAGGGAAAATAGACACGACAATGGCGTTCAAGGGCCATACAAGTAGCACTCAAGCACTGGAAAAGATGAATACCCCCAAACTTAAAATGAATACATGAGATAAGACACTACTTGTCTTCGACGTCGTTGGTGTCATCTTGAGGTGTGGCTGGGTTTGCAGTGTGATCAGGTAGTAGAGGCAGCTGAAGGAAAGCTTGGTCAGAATAAATTGAAGCCAGGACTGTGTTGAATTCATTTTGGTAATAGAATTGCTCATACATAGTGTTTTGCATCAAATTTAGTTGCAGTTGTATCACATTAAACTATACTGCAAGGTTCGTGTTGGGGTCGCCAAGCGGATGTGGTCGACATGATCGAGATGGCCACTCCGTAGACTCGGGGGTGGTGCACTGGGGACTTTGACCGGCTCATGAATTTCCATGTATGTTCTCTTGTAATCACCAGCTTTGGGTGCACGACCTCTTCAGACGGTTGGGTGATAACACCACCTTTCAAGCAAAGTTTATAGATCAATGATGGGTGCCCTAAGCCACCTATAGTGGAACCTCGTGAGGTATGAAGAATGTTGTTGTGGATAATCCTGCCAACATCAATGGACAAGCCACGTTGAATGACGTAATTTAGGGTTGCCTGGTCCTTGGTTACCTCTCTTAGATTGATACTTGGCAAAAATTTTGCAGAGATGGAATGATGCCAAGCCTTGTACCACGACGCCATACCTGAGGCTGGGAAGTTAATCACATCAGCCTCCGATCACGTCCAAGAAATTCGAGTTTTTGCCAATATTCCAATGACCTCTTTAGGATTGACTCCTGCTTCATGCGGTCGAGAATATTCACCCTCCTCAATGTCTGACAGATTATAAAACCTATTGATGGAGGTTATATCAAACAATATCCATTTACCCCGCACAAATACTTGAAAATCCCTGTGTTCCTTCGCATTAGCATAGAATTCTCTAACAACAGGGATTAAAGCTGGTCGTGGCTGCTTGGCAAGGGTTTTCTGTTTGCGTTGTTCAATTTGTTTCTTCATGTAGCTCTCAAATCCCCTCTTCGATATACAGTTCTTGTGCACAATAATGTTGTTATATCTTTCGGAAGTCTCAGCACTAATGAACTTACTCCTGTCAAATGAGCTAGAAGAGGAAGCTGCGGCCTTTGATCGTTTTTTAGGCGTCATTGTACATGTGTGAAACAATAAGAGGAGAACTCTTAGCAACCTTGGTAACAAATAGAGAAGCATGATATAACATGACTCTAAACTACATCAATTTATTCAACATGTCAAGTACTAAGATGTATAGAGTCCTCCCACAAGATTTGTGCCAAGAGACATACC
Source organism: Fraxinus excelsior (assembly GCA_019097785.1). Taxonomy (NCBI): domain Eukaryota; kingdom Viridiplantae; phylum Streptophyta; class Magnoliopsida; order Lamiales; family Oleaceae; genus Fraxinus; species Fraxinus excelsior. The sequence continues at coordinate 30,476,378 of CM032634.1, read as the reverse complement.
GTGTAATGGTGAAAAAATAGATATAAGTGGTAGGCAAAACAATGTCCACAAATCTCATCACTAAAAACAATTCCACATATAGAGAAAACAATTTAAGGACTTGGTTATCCTTAAGTAGAAATGAATGTTTGCATGAGCAATTTATCAAACACATTGGGTGGCATATACACATTTCCTTCAAATTTATGCAATAATTCGAGACCTAATTCACCAAACCCACCACACAAACTACACAATACTCTGCAAATGGGTATGTCCAATAGCAAAAAGAACAAAGAGAAACTGGAAACTTTACCTTGTGTCCTTAGCTTGGATGGAAGCGAGAAGAAAGCATACTAGCTCAATATTACTGTCAAGCCTGTGTATGTGTGTGTTGGTGGTGAGTGTCCAAGAGTGTGTGTGGAAGAAGAAAAAATGATGAGAGGATGGAGTGGGGAAAGAGAAGAGCAAAGAAGAAAAAGGGAAATTAGAAGTGAGGAATTAAAATTAGGGATGGGGGGAGTGCCCTTTAAATGACAGATTGAAAAAAAAAACTGTAATTTTTTTTTGTATACTGTGTGTGATACTGTTACCTCAAATTTGTCACTCATAACGTTATCATCCTCTCCATCTTGATGATTTGGGTGTTAATCTCCCTTCACTCTTGTTTGCACCCCCAAACTTGAGTAACATTATCTGGACTCTAGTGTGCTTTCTTCCGCTTCCATCTAAGCTAAGGACACAAGGTAAAGTTTCCAGTTTCTCTTTGTTCTTTTTGCTATTGGACATACCCATTTTCGGTGTATTGTGTAGTTAGTGCGGTGGGTTTGGTGAATTAGGTCTTGAATTATTGCATAACTTTGAAGGAAATTTGTCTGCCCCCAATGTGTTTGATAAATTGCCCATGTGAACATTCATGTCTACTTAAGGATAACCAAGTCCTTGAATTGTTTTCTCTATATGTGGGGTTATTTTTTGTGATGAAATTTGTGGACATCGTCTTACCTACCACCTATATCTATTTGTTCACCATCACACACTATGTCTCTTAGCATAATTCTTGTGGGAGGACTCTATACATTTTAGAGTTATGTCATATCGCCCTTCTCTATTTGTTACCAAGGTTGCTAAGTGTTCTCCTCATATTGTTTCCCACAAGTACAATGCCGCCTAAAAAACGATCAAAGGCCGTGGCTTCCTCTTCCATCTTATTTGACAGGAGTAAGTTCATTACTGTCGAGGCTTCCAAAAGATATAACAACATGGTTGTGCACAAGAACTGTATATTGGAGAGGGGACTTGAGAACAAATTGAACAGCGCAAATGGGAAACCTTTGCCAAGCAGCTACGACCAGCTCTAATCCACGTTGTTAGAGAATTCTATGCCAATGCGAAGGAACACAGGCATCTTCGGGTATTTGTGCGAGGTAAATGGATGTCATTTGATAGAACTTCCATCATTAGGTTTTATAATCTGTCACACATTGGATGAATATTTTTGGCTGCAAGAAGCGGGAGTCAATCATGAAGAAGTCATTGGAATTTTGGCAAAATCTCGAATTTCTTGGAAGCGATGGGAGGCTGATGTGATTAACTTCCCATCATCAGGTATGACGTCGTGGTGCAAGGCTTAGCATCATTTCACCTTTGCCAAACTTTTGCTGAGTAGCAATCTAAGCGAGGTAACCAAGGAACATACAACCCTAAATTACGCCATTCAACGTGGCTTGTCCATTAATGTTGGCAGGATTATCCACAACAACATTCTTCATACCTCGCGAGGTTCCACTACAGGTAGCTTGGGGCACCCATCATTGATCTATGAACTTTGCTTGAGAGGTGGGGTTGTCACCCACCCGTTTGAAGAGATCGTGCACCCAAAATCGATGATTACAAGAGAACGTACATGGAAATTCATGAGCTTGTCAGGGTCTCCAGTGCACCACCCCCCTAGTCTGCAGTGTGGCCATCTCGATAACGTCGACCACATCCGCTTGACGACCCCAACACGGACCTTGCAGCATAGTTTAATGTGATGCAACTGCAACTAGATTTGATGCAAAACACAATGTATGAGCATTTCCATTACCAAAATGAATTCAACACGGTCCAATTTATTCTAACTGAACTTTCCCTCAACCGCCTCTGCTACCTGATCACATTGCAAACCCAGCCACACCTCGAGATGACACCAACGACGTCGAAGACAATTAGTGTCTTATCTTACGTAAGTATTCCTCCCGTTCTTGATATTTAATATTGGGGACAATGTTCATCTTAAGTTTGGGAGTATTTATTTTGCCTATGTCATTGGTGTGATTGTGCATATTTATTTTGTGTTTTGTGTGATTGAATATGATATATTCTCAATTATTACCATTCATTATTTACTTATTTTTATCAAATAAGATTTAGAAAAATTAGATTAAATCCTAAAGTATAGTTCTGCATCTTGGGTATAGACAACCTTCCCAGGACTCTGCTAATGTGCTCATCTAGCACAATGACATCAAATCTTGTCTATTTCCCAACCATTCTATGTAATTCCCAGCAATATAATCGTACTACTATCAACCACAGCTTTCAGTATGTTTCTTTCGACTCCAGACAGGAGCCCCACCCGCTGAATTCTAGTACATTTGATGATCTGATTCAAAGTAGAGCAGCCTTCGCCTCGCCATTTCTCCCAAATGATCCAGTTCTCGACAGCATTGATCAGGAAGTTCCGGAACGAAACCTGGCAAACCTGTACCTTGTGGCTGGTGTTTAGGTGAATCTGAAAACGAGAGATGATCAGTTTGGGGAGATGCTGATGTTTTGAAGCCTGGTCTGGGAGCAAAAAGGCTTGAAAAATGTCTTGTCGAACTACTATCAAATGAAACAATTCGATCTTGTCAATGTGTAGATGAATAGACGAAGGTAAAGAAAAAAATCGTCTGCAGCCCAGTTCAGAAATTTGTTGTGTATTAACAACAATTAGCAATTCATTTATACTAGTAAAAATAGTTCTATTTTTTGCGTGCAATGTCTTGTATTTTTTGAATTTTGTTTGTCAAGAACGCAAATTTTCGAAAAAAAAGTCGGCAAATTTCTTCTTCAAATTGCATATTCTGAACTCTTGGGCTTTTTACACCTCTAATGGTATGTGTCATTGAATGCCATTAAATGATACTACGATTTTTTTAAACGTTCGTAAAGTCTGTGATCCTCAATTGAATCGAAAGTTGATTCTTACAGGAATTATCAAATTTATCCTTCTCGAGCAATACTTGTCAATAGAATAATGTTGTCTAGTATCAATGTTGAACACTAGTCTTAATGTTAGTATCTTATAGGTTTTAATAAATGAGTCATAAATTTTCATATTTAATTGAATCTATAATTTAATGTTACAAATATTGTTACATAGATTGATGTTAATCGACGGTACTGAATATCATTATTCTTGTCAAAATTGTCTCTTGCTCTCCTGAAAGAGGCGCGGATTGAAAAAAATATTCACTCATGGTGAAAGGAAACATTCGATTTGTAATACATCAATTATTTGATTCACCAATTGACAAAGAAAGCTCATATAAATAATATGGATGAATGAAGAATAAAAAATAAAAAATAAAAAAGTTTTCATTATAAAAAATAGGTGGTGTCTTTTTTTATTCTTAAATCAGGTATTAATATTTTAAAATATATTCTTAATTTTTATAGTATATGATTTATTGTTCCCAATCCCGCTAGATGTGGTAATCTATGTCTGAACTTTAATTTCTGAAATTCGAATTACAAAATGGGATATTTAATGTATCAATATTATTTGAATAGAGAAACATTTGTTTATTTTCCTAGTGTCATTGTGAGAGGTCACGTAAGTCATACGTATGAATTACAAATGTCATAATTATTATATTTCATTTTAACGTCACACATGTTAGAATAAAGTTACTTGGCAAGGTCACATGAGCCCAACCATATAGCAGCTCTCCACATGATTACATTCACATTAATATAGTGAGTAATGTTATTCATCATCACTGTGGTTACAAACATAGTTTATATGACGTTAAATGATAGGTGAAATTAAATAAGTCATTTAATTTCACATTTCATTTAACATATCACTTAGAGCCACCTAAATTGTGTTTGTAACATCAGTGAGGATGAATAACATTAATCTAATATAGTGGGTATGAATTTCGAACGCTTTCCTAATGGGACATGCAAAATGACGATTATAAACTATTGTGACATGTAATGAATCTTTGGAGCAATGATTTATTCTTTGCTTATAAATTAGGCAGATTTATTAGGAAGAAATATGATAAGAGAAAATAATTTAATATTGCAGTTTAATATGATAAGAAGTATTTTATCAAACATGGTCATATTTTCCTTTTTTTCTTTATTCTTATCACTTAATTTTTCCAGTTTATAATTATCAATCAAATTATTCTATTTTCTTTTTCATGGATCAATATTTTTTTACATTCAATTCTCATAACCAAGTTTCTAAGTTGAGAAATAGTTTAAATATCGTGAATTCTGCATTTGAAGAAGCAAGAAACTATGCTCCATGAGTGAAATTCACAATTTCACTTGGCAATACCATAAGCAATTCACAATTCACAATTAACATAACAATATTATAAGCAATTCACAGGACAATATCCCATCAGTTTCTTTATATACTGCATAACAGCATAAGCTTTAGGTTCAAGGTTAAGGGCTTCATTTGCTCACTTTCTTCTTCTTCTGCTGCTGCTGATTGTTGAAGAATCGTCGGTGCCAAGTGGCTAGTGGTGGCGGTCTAGACTCTCGCAGACTCGCGGCCTAGGGTTCGAACAGGGACGGAGGTGAGCATAGCAGCAACAGGTTCATGTTAAAGGAGTGGGTGATGGACAAATGGGTATGGATTGGGAGAAAAAGAGGATCAACCGGCACTGAGAGTTGGATGCGGGAGACAGAGGTCGGAGGCGGAATTTGGAATGAAATGGAAAGAAATTCCCATGGATTTTGAATTGAAATGGAATGGGTTGTGCCTAAGCCTAATGGACTGTCGGTATTGGGTTGGATCGAAAAGGTTTTGGACTTCACTTTTTAGTTGGACATTAGAATTCCATAAATAAATAAATAAAAATTGGGCTGTTGGGTTTACAGCGTGCAATCGATGTGTGCCGTAAAATTTAACTTTTTTACGGCATGCTATCAATGTATGTCGTAAATACTTTTAATAACTGAATTATTACGACGTGTATTTAATGCATGTCGTAAATAGTCTATTTTTACGGCATGCCTTACATGTACGCCATAAATGCATGCCGTAAAAAGTAACATTTGTTGTAATTGATGATGTTTTAAACTAAGCTTAGTCGCCTAGTGAATCTAGCGGCACAGAGAAGTTATCAATGAGATATGCATTGTGTTTTCAATAATGTTAGGAAGAAGAATTGGAGTGGTTGTCAAACAAGGACGCATTCCTGGAGGTGGAGACTTAATTTAATATTTTGTGTGAAGATCTGAAACTTGTGTTGAACCACTAGGGACCGGAGTCAAAAAATTGGTTTAGTGGGGGCATAATGTAAAACTTTAAATATAATATCTCTAGAATATTATGACGTTCTTAAAAGTTTTACTTTAATATTTAGCTCTTACCTACTTCTAGTTCAGTTGATTACAAATGATATCTTTGACATTTTATAGTTTCACTTTCTTTAAATGGATGGTGAAGATTGATTCTATTTTATGATTCATATTTTTTCTCTAGATTATTTATTGTTGATATGTTTCTATGAACTTTTATTAAACTATTACAAATTTATCACATGTTCTTAAATGGGACATTACAATATCCTTTTGATGTTCTTATTTATTTTAGAATACTCCAATAAATTTTCCTCTATGTGAAGTCTTCCACAAATCTCTACAAAGTTTGTCAAATATATAGGTTGGGCACATACATTATTATCTAGTTTTAAACTTTGATCTCATTTGCATCTCATACATCAAAAGGATATTGTAAAAGCGTTGATCGCATGTACTGGTATTGAGTTATGTAACTATCGAGAGTGTAACACATACCGCTACCACAATTGAAAAAATGTGCATGTTATTAAATAACTCTAACTCTTGTCTTGAAAAAATTAAATATATTATGAGAAAAAGTTAGTAGAATATAATGTTACAATGTCGATTGTATTTGAAGACCCAATTGTCCAAAAAAAAAAAAAAAAAAAGTTAAACATATGAGATAACAATTTAGATTATTACTTTTAAAATATTTTGTTCATTTCAAATGGTGATCAAGCAATTATTATTATTATTATTATTATAAACAAATATATCTGTTGATCCCAAAAAATAGTCTTGTGACGTGACCAACAGAAAATTAGAAAGTAACGTTATTGTAAATTGAATCGCAATAAACTCGAGTCGAAATATTAGTCATATTGATGAATCAATGAAGGGAATGATCCACAACATTTTATAGGTTGTCGTTACAGTGATTTTGTGCATAAAAAAGGGGGGTCGGTCATTGCAAGATAATATCCCAAAAATTCAAGGCTTAAAATTCAAAGTATCTGTTTTAAAAACTTTGTCAATTATTATTCGCTAAAGATTGTGATGTCAATAAATTAAGATTTTACTAAAAGATTTCAAGAAATCACATGCTTCTAGTTAACTAGTTCAGAAGGGGAATCCTTAAATTATTAGTGGTTTGTGGTTGTGATTCTTAGCCCCTGTTTGTTTGTCATTAAAATGAAAAAAAAATAGTCATTGGGCTCCTATTCAAACCACTATCTTTGACTTTTTATTTCTATGGTGGGGCTCAGGTTGGCCCACTAACGATCCAAAATCTTCTAAAAATAGGGGCTAAAATGGCAAACAAACAGGGGCTTAAGTTAATTATCTTTTCAATTATAATTACAATTGAGTAATTTTTTTGTTGGACCAATTTATTGATTGTTCTTGATTTGAAGTCACTCAAATCACTATTTGTGTCGATGTACCATTTGTATAGAACTCGTTAGTCAAGAAAGCCGATATATAATTAAGTACGTAACAAAATGTTATCTATTGTGTTATGTTTAATTTTATCCAACTATCGATTTTTGAATACTAAACACATCTTGATTTGAAATTGACGAATACGAAGGCTAGTTCATATCAATTAGACACCACAACCAAAGGATTAATTTCTTAAATACAAGCAATATACTTCTTATTCATAAAACATAGAGTCATGCATTATGGCTCTCTAAGGAGAGCCTACTGAAGTCTTCCTAGCTTTTCATGGCAAGCCACTAGCCTGACCACCACTACCACCTCCCGAACCTGAGCCGCCTCCACTTCCACCACCTCCACCACCACGACCACTACCGCCGCCTATTCTTCCCCAACTAGATCCTCCTCCTGATCCTCCTCTGCTACCACCTCCTCTGCTTCCGCCACCTCCAACTCCACCACCCATGTAAGGAGCAGGTGGAGGAGCACCCCTAATAGGAGATGGACAGGGGATTATAGGGTTGGGGATGACTTGAGTATTGAGCAAGAGAAATGGTCATCATAAGAAAGAACGCCAAGCAAAATAGAAGCAAACGAGCCATGATTATACACTTACAGTTTTTGTTCATGATAATACATATCTATTTATATATGCATGCAAATGAAAAAAAAAATCATGAAGTCATCTATACTTATGATATGCTCTTTCTCGTGTCCTAAATCCCAAAAGCCATATATTGTGTCGACAATCTTTGATATACCTCTTGTTTATCCTCAAAGACAAAACCAATCTCTCGTTTATTGTACTATACACTCATGTCTTGTCGGGTAAGCTAGGGTTTGTACACTATTGACACGCATTGTTTAAAAAGAATACAAGTTAAGATTTTGTTCAATGTATTATCGAGTGAACCAAATATACACTTAATGCAAATAACGTTGTACAACTTTTTTTCAATTTATAGTACAAAATAAAGCTGTTTTGTTGTATATAAGAATGAACCGGTGTACCTCGACATTGTTGGATCAGGATCACACGATATTAGACAAGCGTTACTTATTATTTTGTTTACTCAACGAAGTAAAGTGCAGAAAATACAATCAAACACAATCGATATGTTTCGGCCTAAGCCCCGGAGGTTCGGTGACCACATCAAACACCTACATCCCCCGTTGAGCATCCATTAATATGGATTATGCTCGGTTCCACTATAAAGCCCAAATCGGCAACCAAGATTACAAGAATGTTCAGAACAATCACAAAGAAAGTACAAGAACACTTATCTCTCTCAAGTACAGTAGTTGATCCACTCGAATCACCAAGAATCGACTATCAGAACAGCACAAACACAACTACAGCCACTCCAAACAGTACAACGATATTCACTCAGAATACCTCCACTAAGGAACTTTCTATATCACAATATCATATCAAATCAGAGATTTGATTATGGAATTATCAAAGGATATCAGAGAAGAAAGACGAGCAGCCAGAGAGAGAATGGAGATATGAAAACCCTAGCCCAAAAGTAACCTCCCGTCTGTTTCGAATCAAGAATGAGGAGTCAGGGTAATAGAAGTCTCCAGAAGATCATCCAAGGGCCACAAGACATCCACGTGTCAGCCATCCAAGTGAGCCTCAGAAAATAAGTGAAGTTGCATTTTCATAAACACGCTTTTGCCAAATTTGGGAGCACCCAAACTGAACCGGGTTCGATTCCAACATTCTCCACCTTGCTACCAGAATTTGGGCTATAGTGTAGTCCAGAGCACAATGTCATACTATTTTCATTTACTCATAACACACCTGTTCAATCATCACAAAGAGTCAATAGATAAAAGTTTCAGACAGTTCAAAAATTTATTCAAAGGGATAATTTTTGTTCCCATGTCTGAGGGATTTATTTGAGTAGGAATTTTACCAATCTTAATGATTCCTTTGGAAATGATATCTCTTATGAAGTGATATTTAATATCAATGTGTTTTGATCTATCATGAAACATGGGATTTTTGCTTAAATGAATTGCACTTTGATTATCAGATAATAGAAGAATATCATTTTCAGAAAAACCAAGTTCAGAGATCAGACCATTTAACCACATTCCTTCTTTTACAGCATCTGTAGCAGCAATGTACTCTGCCTCAGTAGAGGATAAGGCAACTACCTTTTGTAGTTGGGATTTCCAACTAATAACAGTTCCACACAGAGTATAAAAATAAGAGGAAGTAGACTTTCTATTATCCTTATCCCCAGCAAAGTCAGAGTCTGTATAACCTCTTAAAATAACACCAGTGTTATTTGATTTAAACATTAATCCCAAGTTTGAAGTGCCTTTCAAATATCTAAACAACCATTTTAGGGCATTCCAGTGTTCTTCTCCTGGATTACTCATGAATCTACTTAATATACTAATGCTAAAAGCAAGATCAGGCCTAGTGCAAATCATTAAGTACATCACAGAGCCAACAGCATTAGCATATGGTATTTTAGACATTCTAGCATATTCTTCTTCAGAATCAGGACAGAATTCAGAAGAAAGCTTAAACTGATTTGCAAGAGGTAAAGTAACAGATTTACAGTCATTCATATTGAATTTTTTCAGAATGTTAATCACATAATCATGTTGATTAAGGGACAGAGCATTTTTCTCTTTATTTCTCCATATTTGCATGCCTAAGATTCTTCTAGCTGGCCCAAGGTCTTTCATATCAAATTCAGATTTCAGTTTTAATTTGATATCATCAATTTCAGCTCTATCATAGCAAGCAAGGAGCATGTCATCCACATACAGTGCCAAGTAAAGGGAGTCTTTACCTCCATTACCTTTAAAGTACAAACAAGCATCATATTGACTTCTATTAAAGCCAAGTTTTAAAACAAAGTTGTCAAATCTTTTATACCATTGTCTTGGAGCCTGTTTCAAGCCATATAAGGATTTTTTTTTTAACAAACAGACAATGTTATCAGGATTTCCCACTTCAAAACCAACAGGTTGTTTCATATATATGGTTTCATCAATATCACCATATAGGAAAGCAGTTTTGACATCCATCTGATCAAGTTCCCATTTAAAATGAGCAACTAAGGCAAGTAAACATCTAATAGTGGAGTATTTAACAACATGGGAGAAAATTTCTGTGTAATCAACACCTTCCTTTTGAGTAAAACCTTTAGCAACAAGCCTAGCTTTGTATCTGACATTTTTACTATCCCCTTCCCCTTGTTTAATTTTGAAAATCCACTTACAATCAATCAGTTTCTGCCCCTTAGGTTTCTCTACAAGTTCCCATGTTTTATTTTTCAAAAGTGAAGACATTTCATTTTCCATGGCAGCAATCCAGTTTTTCCTTTCTTTACATTTTATGGCATCATCATAAGAATTTGGTTCACTTTCAGAATGTTCTTGATATGTGAAGAAAGAGACAAACTCATCATTGTCAAATCTAGTAGATGGTCTGATTTGCCTCCTTTCTCTGTCCCTAGTGAGCTGATATTCATCAGTGGGGGCAGGGAAAGCAGCAGAATCAGATTCAGTGACATGATCATCTTGTTGATCAAGCTCAGTCATAGTTTGAGAGTCAGTTCCATCTACTAGTGGCACAGGATTAACAGATTCAATTTTAGGAGACTCCACCTCAATTTGAACATCCTTTTCAGTCAGGTTTTTATCTTTTCCTTCTAGACATGGCATGAGAGATTCATTAAATACAATATCCCTTTTAATGATCACTTTATACCCCTTTCCAGATTTAACCCACAGTCTGTAGCCTTTAACATGTTCATCATAGCCTAAGAAAACACATTTAATAGATCTAGGTTCCAATTTTCCAGCATTTTGATGAGCATAGGCAGCACAGCCAAAAATTTTAAGGTGAGAATAATTCACAGAATCATCAGACCATACAGATTCAGGCACATTAAAGTCCAGAGATTTAGTAGGACTTCTATTGATCAAGTATGCAGCAGTTTTAACAGCTTCCCCCCAAAAAATTTTAGGCAGACCAGAACCAAGTAGCATGCATCTTACTTTATTTAATAGAGTCCTATTCATCCTTTCAGCTATGCCATTTTGTTGGGGAGTATAGGTAACAGTTCTATGTCTCATGATGCCACTTTCTTTACACAAGGTATTAAATTCATCATTGCAGAATTCTAGACCATTGTCAGTCCTTAAAAATTTTATTCTGTGATCTGTCTGATTTTCTATTTGGGTTTTCCAATTTTTGAAAACAGAGAAAGTCTCATCTTTTGTTTTTAGCAAAGAAACCCAAATCTTTCTAGAATAATCATCAATGATCAATAGAAAATATTTAAAACTAGATAGAGTACAGACATTTGCAGGACCCCACAAATCAGCATGCAGGTATTCCAGTATTTGTTTTGATTTATGAGTTCCAGTGGGAAAAGGTAGTTTGGCTTGTTTTCCCAGAATGCATTGTTCACATGGACCAAAGTCACCAAGATTTTGTTTTCCAAAAACACCCTTTGTTTGTAAAAAGTTTAGAGCCCTTTTTCCTATATGACCAAGTCTATGATGCCACAATTTTGCAAGAGTGAAGTTTTCAGAAATGACAGATGCAGTCAGACCAAGCAGAGATTTTTCTTTTAGGAAATAGAGACCATGTCTCTTAGGGGAACTTATGATTAAGTCATTGCCTCTAAGAATTTCAATGTGTCCTTGCCCCAATTTTATGTTAAACTCCATATCATCTAACATACCTAAGGACACCAGGTTTCTCTTTAAGTCAGGTATATATCTGTCCTCCTTTAAAAACAACACTTTACCATTTTCTAAAAGGAGTTTTATGGTCCCTATCCCTTTCACTTTACAGGTATAGTTGTTACCCATTATGACTTGCCCTCCAGTGACCCTTTTGAAATCAAGGAACCAGTCTTTATTAGGGCACATGTGGAAGGAACATCCTGAATCTAGAATCCATTCATCACCCAGAGGTTTTTCCATGTTTACCAGTACCATCCCATAATCAGTTTTAGCTCTATTGTAAATCAAAGCATTACACCCTTCATCAGACTTATTGTTTTTCAAATCATTTTTCTTTTTGAAACAATCTTTTGCAAAGTGGCCCAATTTTCCACAATAGTAGCATTTCTTCCCTTTAGCATTAGCTTTGAACTTATGCTTATCATTGAATCTATTTTTATTTTCAGAAAAGGGTTTGGGATGAAAATTTGATTTTCCAAAAAATTTTCCTTTCACAAGAAGACTGTCACCAGAGTGACTGTTGCTTTGTTCAGATTTCAATTCAAGGGCTTTGTTTCTCAAAGAGTTGATTATAACATCTGTAGTCAATTCTACTCTCCCATATTCTAAAGCCACCTTGATGTCCTTATATCTGTCACTTATGGAGTTTAACAGGACTACAGCTAACTGATCTTTTGAAAGTTTTTCATCACAGGTAGCCAAGTCTTGGGTGAGTTTTGTAAATCTATTTAGATTTTCATCTAGATCAACAGAAGGATCCATTTTGAAGGAGAAGAATTGTTTTAACAAAAAACACTTGTTGGGAGTAGACTTGGTCACATATTGGGCATTCAGTTTGGTCCAAAGTTCAGAGGCAGTTTTGGTCTCACCAATGCATCTTATCACATTTTCAGTCAAGTACAGAAAAATAGTACTCCAAGCAACTTCTTCAAGTTCAGATTTCTTTGAAGGGTTCATGTCATCAGGCCAACTTTCATCTATGGCCTTTGCACATTTCATTTGCATAAGAATAGCTCTCATTTTTTGACTCCATAGAGTAAAATCAATTTTTCCATCAAATTGACTAACTTCAAATTTTGCAGAGGCCATAGTTTTTGAAAAAACGACTCACTTATGCAAAGAAGCAATTAATAATGCAAACAGTAGTCCAAGGATTTCAAGTATGATTCACAGTCAAGGAGCATACATCAAGTTATTTGAAAAATCAGAGGCAAGATGCAACAACTAAGATCATAACAGAGTGTAACCCCTTTGTTTCACAGATTTCTCCTCCAGGATTCTCCAGGTGCACACCCGTTCTCGATCAGTCTCAGATTCCCAAGGCCTCACAGGAGCCTTTGGACAAAGACTGGGTTCAAGGGGGTATTGTACACGGTAAATCAAGGGAAAAAACTCAGGAAACCCTAGTTCTAGAAACAAATATTCTAGCAGGAGTTAAGTAAGATCTCACCCAGCGAGTTTAAAACTCAATGTCGAAATTTTTTGCTTAAGAGCAATCCAAGAATTTGTAACCTTGCAGTCCCAGCCGTTTCTGCTTCAAGATCCAGGTATCGTGTTCTTCAACCAGAGGCTCTGATACCACTGTTGGATCAGGATCACACGATATTAGACAAGCGTTACTTATTATTTTGTTTACTCAACGAAGTAAAGTGCAGAAAATACAATCAAACACAATCGATATGTTTCGGCCTAAGCCCCGGAGGTTCGGTGACCACATCAAACACCTACATCCCCCGTTGAGCATCCATTAATATGGATTATGCTCGGTTCCACTATAAAGCCCAAATCGGCAACCAAGATTACAAGAATGTTCAGAACAATCACAAAGAAAGTACAAGAACACTTATCTCTCTCAAGTACAGTAGTTGATCCACTCGAATCACCAAGAATCGACTATCAGAACAGCACAAACACAACTACAGCCACTCCAATACAGTACAACGATATTCACTCAGAATACCTCCACTAAGGAACTTTCTATATCACAATATCATATCAAATCAGAGATTTGATTATGGAATTATCAAAGGATATCAAAGAAGAAAGACGAGCAGCCAGAGAGAGAATGGAGATATGAAAACCCTAGCCCAAAAGTAACCTCCCGTCTATTTTGAATCAAGAATGAGGAGTCAGGTAATAGAAGTCTCCAGAAGATCATCCAAGGGCCACAAGACATCCACGTGTCAGCCATCCAAGTGAGCCTCAGAAAATAAGTGAAGTTGCATTTTCATAAACACGCTTTTGCCAAATTTGGGAGCACCCAAACTGAACCGGGTTCGATTCCAACAGACATTCCAACTAAATTGACTGAATCACAAATTAAGTTGCTTATGAAGCCAATTGCTACATACTCTACAAATAATCATGCATATACATCTAAACTTAAAACAGCATGAATTGTCGTACAAGATCCAGAATTTAAGGTGATGCAAACGTTTGCACCAGTTTACCTGGTCACAATGTCCTTAGATAAACGTAACGGTGAAGGAAAATTGTCTTTTTTCCGAACTTGTTTGAAGGGAGTAAAGAGAGAAAATAGGAAAAAGTGGGCGTGGGCGCGATTTGGTATGGGTCGATTTTGACTCCAACAAGAAACCAAACCTAAATTAGTCGTTTTAGGTGAATTTCAACTCATATCAACCCGCTCGGGCTCTTAAACTGAACTGACCCAAACTAAATTGGTTCAGTTCGGTTAGTCGGTTTGGACTTTTAATCCAAATTGAATTATGTGGAAATTACACAAAATCAGAATAATAAAAATTCAATTTAAAAAATCAGATATAAACTTTATTTATACAAAAATCAGATATCAATTCAAATATTTAATACTACCCAAATCCTAAAATCCTAAAATTTGCCCAATTTGGATAGCTGACTTCATGGGTTTATTCCGCCCGAATCACTTGGAGTTTTGGGGAGATGTTTTGTGGTAATTGAAGAGGACATCATGAGCTTTCCAACGGTATCCGAAATCGACAGTTTTGGTGATCGAAAGTTACCAAAAAATTGCCTCAAACTTGCCTAAAAAATCTGAAAATCTAGGCAGATTTTCACAATTTTCGGTTGCCGACTTCGTAGGTTTATTCCAGCCTAATCACTTCGAGTTTTGGGGAGATTTTTGGTGGTAATTGAAGAGGACATCGTGGGCTTTCCAACGGTATCCGAAATCGACGATTTTGGTGGTCGGAAGTTGCCGAAAAATTGTCTCAAACTTGGCCAAAAAATCTGAAAATTCAGTGACCGTTTTGAAAGAAATTTCAAACTTCAGTGACCGTTTCTGAAATTTTGAAACTTCAGTGACCGTTTTGAAATTTTCAGATAATCTCAGTGTCCATTTGTGAAATTAACCCGTAAATTTTGTTATTTGTGACCGACGAACAAATTGTAACCGTAAAATTATTTGTGACATGTAAATTTTGTTATTTGTGACCAACTATATAGAATTTGTGACCAAATTATATGGAATTGTGACCTTAATATATTTAATTAATAAAATATATGTTTAATTAATTAGTTTATAAATAAAGTTTTAAAAAATTTTGAGATTTGAAATTTTAAACATTAACAAATCTGAAAATTGAAAATTTAGACTTTATCTCTTAAATTTGATGATTGAAACTAAGCCTCTTACCCATGAGATTTTCCCTTGAATTATTATTTTTTTTAAAAAAAAATTGTTTGAATTTTGGGTCCGCTTATATTACAAGAACTAAAATAATTAAATAACTTTATATTATAAGAATTATTAACTAACGAATAAAATCAAATTAATAGAGACAAATCAACAAAAAACTTAAGAATATATTTTTTTTTATGTATTATGTAGCTTGACTGCCTAGTAGGGAAAAATGCTTAAGTACAACGTGATGAGCTTATAAAAGGAAATTCTCAACACTATTACTTACTAACAATATCATAAATTGGAGGGAATTGAGATATCGTTATAAGATTAATGTTTATCTTTTGATTTTTGTTTTTCTTAAAAAAAAAATGGTAAATGTGTGAGTGGATTGGGTTGGTTTGGTTAACCAGCTGTTTGAAGCTTCAAACTTGATTGAATCGACCTACCATAGTTTTGTTAAAAAAAAAAAAAAAAACCAATTACCTGTGTCAAACCGAGGCCGGCTCGGTTTGATTGGTTTTGTCGATTTTTCGATTTTTTTGCTCAAGCCTAAAAAAAAAGTAACAAAAGATTTTGTCCCTTGCGGATGGCTCGTGAGTTGTGATTCTAGACGAGAATGAGCTTATAGCAAATTTAGCTATAAGAGGAATCGTTACCCAAAATTAAAATAATAGATCTCAAGTAAGCTCATTACTAGAGTAAATTTAGCTACCAAATAACTCGTTACCACAAACATTTCATGGTATCTATTAATTTTTATCGACTTTGTTTGCTAAAAATCTACGTATTTCCAATATGTGCTTATTTCACCAGTAGAACATTGGTAAATAACAAGAGGTAGGCAAGACAAGAAATTAACTAGAACGCACTAAATTCCAGAATTCAAAACACAAGAAATACACTTAAGACCTTGGAAATAAAACTCCAGACAACAACCTAACTTAGACGAAATTATAACACCATGCAAACAATTTCAGACCCGACAGTAAACATGAACATACACTAATCAAGAAAAAGACTCTTAAAAAATAAAATAAAATAAAATTTCAAGGCAAAATGCCGCCGGCACCGGCTGCACCACCAACTCCGCCACCGATTCCGGCGCCTTTAAAACCCAGGCCACCAACTTTTCCAATCCCGCCGCCTAGACCTCCAGCACCACCAGCACCTCCAAGGCCACCGGCTCCACCAACTCCTCCAACACCACCAAGAACTGGAAGCACAGGCAGCACCCCTGCAACGCCACCAACACCGGCACAGCCGCCCACGCCGCCGAAAGTGATGAAGTTTTTCTGATCATCAACGCCAGCAGCACCCACATTGTGTTTGTTTTCCACATGGGTTAGGGTGTTAGCATTAGGGTTTGTGTCTTTTGTTTCGGTAGGAATGTTTCTTGCAGTTGCATGCACAAGTACAAGTGCCAGTGCAAGAATAAATATTACGTACAATTTTTCCATCTCTCTCTCTATGTATGTATATATTTTCTCTCTATATCACATACGCAAACACACAGTGAAGAAAGTGAGAATGAATGTAGAGAAAGAGGTGGTATTTAAGGGCATTTTCGAGGCTGAATTGGGTGGAAGACAGTTGAGAGAATTGATGGGAGTATACAGTATACTGGTATAGTAAATGTTGGCATTTAACTTCTGCCCAAACAGTCTCGATAGTAGCATTTCTATGATAACAGAAAAAGAGTGAATTATGGTCAATCCACCACAAAACAATGGGGAATACCGGAGTAGAGTATTTGTAATTGGTAAAACAAGTAGTTTCGAAAATCTCTTTGGTAAATAAGTAACTTAAAAGTTTGAGTTAGTTTCTCATTATAATCCAGGAAAAGAATCTCTAAATCGGGAAGTGAAATAGAACATGAAATCATAAGCTCCCAAGCAATGGAAGTAGCCACGTATGTGACCGGGGCACTCATAGGGAGCGACAATTGGTTAAGGGACCCCGTAAGAGATGTAGCTAAAACGAGTCTCAATTTCCATTTATTTAATACTCCTTTGGTGTAATAGACATAACAAATATCATTTCTAGTCTTCCTTCATCTTTTTCTATACATGAAAAATTCAAAAAATCATTATGTAATAATTCAGATATTGAAATAGAAAAGAAACAAGGGAGATTTGTGACGATTTTTCTGATTTATCCATGACGAGGATCAAGTTTGGATGAAATTAAGTAGAGATCTAAACCGATTGATGTTAAAGATTAATAACATAAGAGTCGTGGTTAGGGGTGAAATATCCCTCCAACTCAGAGGTGTTTAGAAGGAAATGTGTGAAAGCTGGTTCTTATGATATATTTAGGGTGTGTTTGAACCACATCATTTTGGAAGAATGTATTCTGAAATAGTAGATTGATGAAAAATGTGTGGTTGAAAAAGAATGAAAAATTATTGATGTGATGAAAAATATTATTTTATTGAAAAATGTGTGGTGGAAAATGAGTAGAAAAATAAAAATTTTAATATGTACCAAACAGGGACTTAATAAAACTGAATTGAACAATTTAAGAATAATATTATGTCATATTAAATTGAGTTGAATATGATTAAAGAAGAGATATATAGCAAAAGTTTGAAATATAAATTTTCTAAGTGACTATCCAATGTAACATTAATGCCCATCACTCCACCTAACTTTGATTTCAATGCCAGCCCATGCAGCCCATATTGCTTACACTTGTTAGGATTGTCGCATGCATGCATGCATATTAAATGTTACCGGTACAAGTTTTTTTTTTTTTTTATTTTTTTTCAATTTTGGGATACTTCTTTTCTGTGGGAAATATTGGAGTTTTTTTTTTTTTTTTTGTTATTAATTTGCATAAAAAATGGAACATTAAATGGATATTACGAGTATAACTGGTAAAAATTGTAGAGAATATGATACGTAAAAGAATTATATTTTCATTTTGTTATTGAAACATTTATTAGAAGTATATATAGAGTAAAAGTACAATGAGAAAAGATAACAATGCAGTATTAATTTAAGTTACAATGCAATAAAGAATTACACTTCAATACCTTTTACTGGATTCTGTGGCTAAGTGATGATGATGAAGTGGTCACACGATCGAGATAGGATAAGGCACTCGACTCTTGATTGCTATTTGATGTTTCCCATGACTTGGGTTTGGTTGGTTCAACTTTGGGGCCATTTAATGGATCGGTATGAGTATTTTAATACTTGAAAATCACTCATTATACTTTAGGTAAATGGAACCATTCGAGGTCCACGTAATTACTAAAATAAAAATTGAACCCGAACTTTCGATTTTGGTTTGGTTCGTTTCTACCTGAGGTAGAGGTTTAAGAGTTGGTGGCCAGGGGCGGACCCACATGGGGTCATGTGGGGTCAGATGACCCCACAAAAAGAAAATTGAGTTTTTTTTTTTTTTTAACCTAAACATTTTTAAAATCTTATTTTTGACCCCACAAGAAAATTGGTCTCGGTCCGCCCCTGTTGGTGGCATCACTTATTTCTCTGTCATTGGTTGTAGATAGGACACAATCATGCTACATGTATATCAAGTTTGACATCATGTAAGTTGATAGCTTTTTTTTGTACATTGATTTTAACAATATTGTTTTCAATCATAGGCCAGATTTCCCTATGTATAGGTGGTTGTCAACAAGGAATGTACTGAAAACATAACTCCTATAAGACGAGAGAGATTGGATATGGACCAAAAAGAAATGGACGATGACCAAGGGATGAAGGATTGATTTATACTAATATACTATGTAGAGACTAAAATACAAGAAAGAAAAAATGATCATGGTCGTAGAACACGTTCCATAGAGTGGTATTTCTATCCATAAAGATCTCTTACCAAGGTACCGCGATTCCATCTAACTTGCAAGTTTTTCACCATTTTCTCGAGGTAAATAAGGATGAGGTCTTGATCTGTGGGTTCGAAACGATACCTTTGGAGGAAGATTCATCTTGATTGTTACTGGTTTTCTATGGGATTATATATAATAAAAAATAATTATTGAATATTTAATCATTTAAATTTGATATGTATTTCTTGAATATTTATTTATGAATATAACCTATTGTAATTTTCAATAGGCATTAATATTTAAATAAATGAAATGTAAATAACTAATTAGCATGAAATCAATTGTGTATGTAGTGAAAATTAAGAATTTTTAGAAGAATAAGAAAACTCATTTAACCAAAAACATTGGAAGCTTCCTGACAACCAAAATATAATTCCGAGAATTTTGTAGGAATGTGTATGTTACGAATAGAGCTTCTTGAACAAGGTCACATATGAATTTCTAGCAACCGGTAACTTTTGATATCGGAAATTATGGTCGAAAACTTAATGCGAATATAGTCGAGGTGTGTAAATAACTGTACCAAAGACGACAAAGCAACAATATTTATTTTCTTTTTAGTTTCTTCATTGGTTCAAGACAGTGGCGGAGCCACGTTCAGTCCAGTGTGGGCAGAGGCCCACACTGAACTTTGGGCTTTTTTTTTTTTTTTTTTTTAAGTTAAAAGGAGAAGAAAGGTTTTCCATTTTTAAAATTGAAGAAGAAGAGATGGTCTTAAATTGTCCTTAATCAACTCCAATTTGATTTATTCTTAGTTATATCACCACTCGAAATGGACATAAAACTATATAGTAATTTATTTCTCTCATTTACCTAAAGTGGATTTTGCTAAAATGCATTGATAATAAAACACTTCCGTGAAGAATGTCGTAAATACATTCTTAGGTTCAAAATAACGTATACAAAGAATGAATTAATAACGTATTAAAAAAAAAAAATTCGGGGGCGCTACCCCCGAACCCCGGCGGCCTCTCACCCCTTCACCTCTAGGCCTCCCCTAGTCCAACGGGCTGGCTCCGCCCCTAGTTCAAGATTTTGTATTTTATTTATATATAAACTTGCAGTAGGGTACTTAATTCTTAACGAATATACGAAAAAAATATATATATAACGACTTGATTGAACTAAATAGAAAAATAAAGTGACCCAAATAAAAATATGTTATAAGTTGAGTGATCACTATTCCCATGTTAGATCACGAAGAAAACTGCAGTATTCCTCCTCAACCACAAATCCAGCGAATTTTTCTCAACGATAGAGTGGTTTTCCAATTGGCAGTTCCTCTTCATATAACTAACAAAGACCAGTTAAATCAAAAAATAAAAACAAGAACAAGGGAAAATGGCAAATTTCAGAGCTTTATCCAAATGCATTTCCAATGAAAAAACATTCTTAGAAAGTGCATGGATTTTTCGGGGGTTCGTCTCTGCCACAAGACCATCTCACAAAGCTGTGAGTTTGTCCAATTTTTTATTTATTTTTTATTTATTGGAAAATAAGTATATGCATACTGTCCAAATAAACATATAATTAAAAAAGCCCCTTTCTTTTTCGATTTATTGATGAATATTGACGTTTAAAAGGCGAAGATTGATAAAGAGACATGTGCAAAAGTGATTGAAGCTGCAGAATCAGTGAAAGATGGCACACAAGAAGTGGTTCAAGAAGTAAAACGTGTTGGTAAATTTGTCACAGACAAAATCGCTAAAACTGCTGGAATTGTAAGTAATTCTCTAAATTTTAATAATCTTTCTATTATTAATTATTTACACCTTTTGCTTATTAATTTTCTATGTAAATAATCACTTATGGTAACTTCTGAATTATATATTTGGTCAGGTGATTGCCGATGCAGCCAAAAAGGGACTTGAGAAAGCTTCAGAGACAGCGGATACTAAAAAAGGAAAAGATGTTTGGGACACTGCTAAGGCCGCCACGGAAGCTTTCAAGGACAAAATAGATAATAAAAAAGACTAGTGTAATGTAGTTTAGGACGAAATCTTGGTACTTCTCATTTCATTTCTTGAATTGAAGTCAAGTTACGATTGATGTATTTGTTTTTACTTTCGATCCAATCACTTTGAACCCTGGACGAAGTGAAAGTGAACTCTTGAAAGTTGTATTTTTATTATGCTTGACTTTATGAATTTATTTAGTATTTAAATAATAACTTAAATAAGTTTTTCATTAGTCCCACCTGGTTTGGTTATGTTCAAAGTAGCTCCAAACACTCTTTTTTTTTTTTTTAGCAAGGACAAACATGCTATAGAAAATGGAAACAAAGAAGATAAGAAGAAGAAAAACTAAGTGAAAATGAAATCCGAGTTAAGTGAATATTTTCTCCTTGAGACAATATTACACTGCAATAGTGCTAACGGACTACGATACTTGTCTCCTAAGATAAAATGAATATAACTTATGGTAGAAGCATTTCAAATCATAAGTAATAGTGAACTGAGAACGAGATTTTTCTCTATACGAAAATGGTTTTAGAATGACTTTTGAAGAGTATTTTGGAGAGTTTTTGATATAATGCTCAATGCAAAGGATATGAGATGCTTAATGGACGTCCAAATGGTCCTTTACATAAAAGAGGAAAGGTTGTGATTGAAATGTCGCACCCCAAACTCAACAACATTTGTTGTTACTAATCTGTTGTTGGCCCCTCGCTAGAGCGACTGTAACACCTTTTCATCAAAATTTCTCTTGTTCACCTGTCGTTAGCGTATCGCTCGAGAAACAGTCTTCATCGTTGAGCTCGCTCGAGCTATAGGCAATCGATAGAGTTAGCCATTTTTTAATTCGTATATCCTCTTTTCTATCCAATTTTGGATCGCAATTTCTCACTCATCCGGTATTGATTTAAGATTCCAAATGTATCACGAAGATATACTTGACGGATAGAACAAGTTAGTCTATTTATATTCATATTTGACTATCGAATCAAGTCTGAATATTTGATTGAATTTGACACGAAAGTCACTTTTCCATAATTTATTTTCATTCTCTAAACCAAATTTCAACAAGACAACATGTTTGACTAAGCTTAAAATATTTCCTTATAGGTAAAATAAATAATTTTTGGTCGATAGATGTCAAAAATATCTAGTGCTTGTGTAAAAGTGATTTTTCTAAGAATATAGTTTAAAAATAAGAAAGAGACAAAAAAAAAAAAAATGCGATATATATATGGAGAATAATCACTTTAAGAAAGCCTAATTTTTGAAGTTATCTTGTGAAAGGACCAAAACATCACATGCACATAGTTACATGTTGCTCAAAAGGACCAAAATATCACATGCACGGAGGTACATGTTGCTCATCGTAACAAACAAATTCTCCACCATTTCATATGATTATCTACACAAGGATACACGAATGTCTAGTAGAAAAGATCGAAGAATAATCATAACCTTACATATTTCTTGTGTAGTGTTGGGTTTTGATACCCAATAAATTCGAATTATAATGATAAGTCGATGTTGAGAATTTTATCGATACCAAAGTGATGGCTCGACCCATAACCAAATTTGAACACTTTAGGATGGCCCACGAGTTTAGTCCAAATAGTGGTTAATGAGTTGCATCTTGTAAAACTCGACGCTTAATAAATTAGCAATCATGTTTGAAGTACATCATTTTTTACATCACCCCTTACACTTTACCATGTGGTATCATTCAATTAGACGATTTAAAAAAAAAAAATCCAACCAATCATTTTTTTTTAACAACACGACAAATGTCATTTATAACGTAAAAAAAAAAAAACGTATCAGTGACATAATTCATAAAATAGATAACGGGTAAGAGTCGAAAGTCAAAATAAATTTTAAGTGATGATGGAGAACGTGTTGAGAGCCCATCATAAGTAGAGTGGTGCTACATGTACATTAGGGGGTGCCATAATGACATCTATAATGGACATATGGCACCCCCCTATTGGCCAGGCCAGCACACCCTCTAATAGGGGAGTGTCATGTGTCCATTATAGACGTCATTATGGCACCCCCTAATGTACAAGTGGAATAACCCTCCTAAGTATATGCTACATGAGTTGTTTTCTAACATCACTGCACATATCAAACACCCATAATGCAAAGGCGTTTAAAACCCCAAAAAATTTCCATGAAAATTTTGACCGTACTTTAAATTATTTAAGGTCCGTTTGATTGCAAATGTGGAAAATAGGTGGAAAAAAAAATATTTTACAAGAAATTGAATTACCTAAAAATTGTTTTACTAAGAATTGTAATTAATTGTGTTTGATTGATATAATTTTCCACCTGAAAAATGTTGAAAGTTTGACTTCATTTTTTATGAAAATTGTCCATAAAAATGATAATTTTTTCTACCATTTAGTATATAATTTCTTCCAATTGCCATTTTTTTTTAAAAAAAAATACCATATCGAATATCAATCGTTTGACTTTGTTTTACATGGAAATTGTCAGGAAAATTTTTTTTTTTACCATTTTGATAGAATTTTTTCCAATTGCAAAAAAAAAAAAGCGCCTAAGAACCTCGAAAATCAATTCCATCTAAAACAACAGAAAAGTTTTCCTCCAAAAGTTGGAAAATGTGGAAAGGTGAAAAAAATTTTGAAGAAAATTTTGCTATCAAACAGGTACAAAAGTTGAAAAATGGGCTATCAAACGAGGCCTTAGAATTTTTACTTTTAATTTTTCTTTTAAAAAAATAAAGTACAAAACACTTTCAAAGAAATAACTAAAATATTTTCAAAAATAACTTCTTAATTTTAGAAGCATTTTTTTTACATTTGAGACGTTGTATCAAACCTTAGACATCCTAGAAATTTTGCACATGTTTGATGGTCATTATCATATAAAAATGAACGTTTTAAATATTGATTTTTGAATAATGTGTGGTTACAAAAAGAAAAATGCTTTTAATTTATGTACAAAATATTTTATTATTTGAATGTGTAACTTAAATGAGTAATGATATTCAAAAACACAATCCTTTATAATAGACAAGTCTGTCACATCGAGTTTAAATACGAAGTCAAATGATTTATTTAACTGAACTTATGAAATGTGATTATCTAGATTGATGTTTTAACACTATTGATGTTAAATAACATTATTCAATTAAAATTGAGTTAAAAAATAAATTATTTTATTTTATGTTAAATTAATTATTGTTTTCGCTCTCCATGCCATTTCTCGAATGAGATCATGTTTGATACACGTTAAAATGGAAAGAACATATTTTTTTGGGTGATATGACGGTGAATATGTGGTTGAAAAGAAGAAAAGTTACTGATATAATGAAAAATATTATTTTATTAAAAAAATGTGTGGTTAAAAATGATCAGAAGAATGAGAATAAAAATAATTGACCCCGAATAACCAAAACCCTGCCAAGAATCAATACCCTTTTTTTTATTCCTTTATTTTACGCCTTTACCTGAATTTCTTGGCAAATCAGAACAAGAAAAAGAAAAGTGGCGGAAAATGGCAGCAACAGGGAGGGCGGCGGTGCTATTACAGCCGGTGACATTTGTAACGGGCAACGCCAAGAAACTCGAAGAAGTTCGCGCAATACTCGGCAACTCCATTCCCTTCCGTTCCCTCAAGCTCGATCGTACGTTATTATACGTCTATGTTTATGTATGCCCGTGTTTGTGTGTATTGATTTAATTCATTTTGTGTGTATTAACAGTGCCGGAACTACAAGGAGAGCCTGAAGACATTTCCAAAGAGAAGGCTCGGTTAGCTGCTAAAGAGGTAATTGACGTTCATATGACACTCAATTATAAACGTGCACACAGTATGGATGTAATTATGTTTGTTTTACAATGCCCCAGCGTATGGCACAACATCTCGAAGCATGGAGTATAATTTAATCTGAATTTTTTACAATTTCTTCTGTCTGTGTGGCGCAATGCTTATTCAAATCTGTGGACCTCGAATTCTGCAGTTAATATATCTCTATCTGCTGAGGGAAATTAAATATCAGATCAAGCTATAAAATATTTCAGCATTTCCATTTGTTTCGTTTGTTTATGTCTCTTGTGTGAAAATTTGTATTAATTTCTCTTTGGAGTGGTACTGTGACTTTTAAGTTTAATCTAAATATAGTTACACATCTATTATGTTATTTTCTATATGCAATATTAAAAACAATAAATTTTTACTCATTTTTATAGGTGCTCGTGTGTCCAGGTATATTTTTTTATGATGTTTGAGCATGCACCATTTTATGTGACTCTGTATGACTTCATATACATTAGATGGTGATAAACCAATAATCTATCTTGAGGATTTGATTCTGTCTTTTTTGTGTAATGGAAGATGAG
The DNA here is from genome assembly GCA_019097785.1 of Fraxinus excelsior. Classification (NCBI taxonomy): domain Eukaryota; kingdom Viridiplantae; phylum Streptophyta; class Magnoliopsida; order Lamiales; family Oleaceae; genus Fraxinus; species Fraxinus excelsior. Next base: position 30,450,881 of record CM032634.1, on the reverse strand, counting down.
TGGGCCAGTACTCGTGGAGGATACTTGTCTTTGTTTCAATGCCCTCAAGGGCCTCCCAGGTAGTTAAATTTAGAATAATTTCATAATGAGGTTGTATATATTTCTTTTGTATTACTGATTTCATTTCTTTAATCAATAATTATGTTGTGTTTATTAACATTGCCGACTTTTTTATCTCTGTACGTTGTGGCTAATAAATGCATGTTTTCGGCTATTTTGCAGGGCCTTACATGTAAGTTGCCTACTTATCCTTCTTCTTAGGCGAACTTCCTTTCCATCTTTTAAGGTATTGTTCAACCACCACCCCTCCCCACCCTGGGCTAAAAGGCATCATGAAATCCAAATTTACTCATTTTTATGTTTTATGAATCTAAATAAACTATGTGATGTTGTGTACCTTATTATTATTGAAGAATATCTTCATGACTTCATCTACTAAGCCTCCGTTTGGGAAGAATTTATAAATAGATAAAAATGAGTAGTGGATAACTGTATAGTGAGTGTGGTTGAAAATGAAGTTTGACTCTTTATAAATCTTTGTCAAAGCGGAACTATATGATTAGTGTTTTTTAATTCTCTCTGCTTTAATTGATTTTTCCTTTACTAGGATATGATTTACATTTTAGGTCATTGATACATACAATGTTAATGAGAGCATTGCTCTTCGATTGACCATGTTAGATTCATGATCTGACATGTCTGATTTGGTTCATTCAAGCTTAGCAAGATTCAATCTCTATTGAGTTTGAGCCACTTAACTAGTCATAACTCATAAGATGTTTAATTATTTTAAAGACATATTGATTCGTTTTTATAATTATCACTGTACCAAATGTATAGTATTTGAGAGCTCTTATTTGCTTCAATTATATGGCGAACGGCTTGGACTCAATTCTGTATCTCTCGTCTGGTTAATAGATTCACTTTCCTTCTTTCACAATCCTCTTCCCTAGTTGCGGTATCTTTTCTAGAATCTGCGTAATATACTTCCTTAGATACAAATGAGAAATGAAAAAGAAAACATCTGCTTTCGTATTTGAATGATAGAATTGTCACTGGCAATGAGGCTTTTGAACTAGTAATGTTCACTCAAAGGATATCCTCTATCCCTCACTAGGTCTTTATTTTGATTGATTTTTGAAAACTATTGACTACATTCCATTTATTTGCAAGAAATTTTTGAGTCAATTACATTATGGAACTCGTCCTTCTTCGAAGTGTAATGTTTATTCTGATCTTGCCAAAACTTTTAACTCTGCAAAAGATGCCATTGCCCAGATAGTATGAATATATTATCTTTCCTCAAGATTGTATTAACACCCTAATTCTTATGTGTTTTTCTGGGCCCCACTTGATTGGAAAATTTGCAGCAAGTGGTTTCTTCAAAAGCTTGGTCATGAAGGTATTGCCACATTCCTTGGTTTCTTTTTATATATAATTATTGTATTTTAACCCACCCCATATATTTATTTTGAAGCTGCTTATTTTTATTCTCTTTTAGGTCTGAACAATTTATTGATGGCATATGAGGATAAATCGGCTTATGCTCTCTGTGTATTCTCTCTTGCTCTTGGGCCAAATGCTGATCCAATTACCTTTTTGGGAAAAACACCAGTATGATTCTGTGCTTTCAGAACAAAGCATATTATTGTTTTGTACTTAATATTCCAATAAAATAGATGCTACAACCCAATCTTCTTCCATACTAATTGGTTAATTGATACCGAATAAGGCTTGAGGATTTGAGTGATACATAAGAAAGGAACACTGGAAGTGGAAGAAAATTAGAAGTGCGAAAGGTAAACATGGAAGAGATCAGGAAATTGTGAAGGAAATGTAGCAATAATATTCAATTCTATTACTGCATACAGTGCAGGTTTCTCTTACATGCATTTGTATAGAGAACTTGATCCACTTCCTGCCCAATCATAATTTTAACTTAAAATGTAAATATAATTTGAAATTACAAATAAATGAAATAGAGCTGGTAATGTGGAGTGTGAGAGGTGTGTTTGGTGCTATCCAAGTGCTTCAAGTCAACTGAAAATGTGTAAAGACTGTGTTTCCCTCATTTAGTCAGAAAAATTTATCATGCCTCTCTTTGACTTTATTTCTTGACTGTTGGTGGGGTATATCAACTAATGTTTTAGATACGTAAGCAAAAATTCTTGTTGCTGAAGAGTAACCACTTCTAGAGTGGCAAGGGATTAAGTTCTGCATTCTTGGGATGAAATTAATAAGGACAAGTCTCATCAGTAGGCTCGGTTCCCTAACTGTAAGCGATCTTTCTTACAAGACTCTTGACTTGATCTATAAATTGAGACCTGTCTATTTAAGCTGATACAAAATCACTTCAAAGCTTTTGTTGTGATAGAGATAAGTGAAGAACCTGATTGCTAGGACTCTTTAATGCATCCGAGGTGTGCAGAACTTGAGCCTCTTCAACTTCTGAAACTTTGTGCCTTCTAAAAAAAGAATGAAACAAAAAATAAATGAAAGCAAAAAAAGGAACAAAGGGGTGCAACACAATTTCCTAGGGGGTCACCCATTCACTATTAATGTCGTCCAAGCACGCTTAACTTCGGAGGTCTGATGGGATCCAGTGCGTTAGTGCTTGTATGGTTGCATCCATTAGTAAATGTGCTCCGAGCTTATTTTATGTTAATTCAGTGTTTGGAACAGTCGTAAATTGTGGAGCGATCCGGGTTAGTAATTGTGGGGTACCGACTCTAGCAAAACAAATGGAAAAAAATGTTCTAGCTGTTAATGGATCAAGTCCCAATTTTACTTTTATAGACTTGTTATGTATTTAATGTAAGCATCAGAATAAACTTCACTTATGCTGAAGAATGAAATTTGTGGTTTTGAATACTAGATTACAGTTTTACCAATGTTACTCTTATGAGTGAGATCCTTATTTTTCTCTTTATTTTCTAAGGGTAGCTACTCGTGAGATGATAAAATTCTTTTTCGCATCATAATAATCTCCACTTTTGCTTTCTTAACCTTCACCTCCAGCACAAAATAAAAACATTACAAGTTCTGATTTCTTTATCTTATGAAATATGGAAGCTGTAATTGATGATCAGAAGGCAGGCCTTTGATAACTCTCGCTATTCACTAATTCTGACTGTAGAAAAGTGCTACTATATATTGATCTTTACTTGCCAAAGAAAAAAGAAAAAAATTAAAGAAGACTAAAGCTTGATGTTTATTCTATTTTGATGATGTTCATTAACTCACCGTATAACGTACGTTGTGCTTGTGTTTATTAGACAAAAGAAAGCCATGTTCATTTATATTCTAAAGGTTTTTTTCTCATTTAGTAGGTCATGCTTGTATATGATCCCTGTTATGATTTGCAGTTTTTAGGTATTAAGTGCATCTCGAAGAGATTCCCTATTTATAACGAGCATCTTATGCATAATAGAGAAAATATTTAAATTTAGAAAGTAAATTTTTTATGCACTCCAACAAGCTCTTTATTTTGACTGTTTATTTTGTTTTTTCCAATAAACATTGATTCTCCTCATATCTTATTAAACATAATTTTTTTTATATACTGATGGCCAATCAATTTAAATGTGATTTGAATTATTTAAATTGTAGAGTATTCAATTTTGACACTTGTTAAATGCTATTATTGAGAGTAAGTTTGATGGCATTAATTAAGAATAGAGAGTAAGTTTGACTCTCTAAATTTGGAAAGTCAAACTCACTCTTCATTTTAAAGTTAAAATAGAGAGTTTCTTGAAACTTATTTTTAAGCATCAACTTTCTAAAATAGAGTGTTGCGTTTAAGAGAGTCTTTTGGAGATACTCTAAGAAAGGTAGACACAGTGTTGAATATTTGATAAATTTGCAATTTGTTGATGATTTACACCACCTTCATTAGACATGGATTTCCTATCATATAAACGATCTTGATTTGTTGGATTTGTGGTTTCTTGTTTTTTTTGGTGACATTAAACAACTTCCCTTTCTGTGGAAACTTTTGTTTTGCTTTACTAATTGTTCAAAACTATTTGTAACATGACAATACAAATATTTAGATCTTTGACTCAATAAATTTTGTTATTATTTATGTGAAATCATCCCTTAGGTAATCCACATTCATCATCAGTTTATTAATTGTGAAATACCCTACTGAAATTTACATTGTTGCAGTTATAATGTAACTATTTTATTTATCAATTGGTTCCTCCATGAAGTTTTTGATTGTGCAAGTATCTATTATCTATCCCTGGATAATAGATTTACTGATAGGATCCGCTAATGGAACCCTTTGAGCAGCCTCTAGGGTGAGGTGTGCAAAATTGTAGAAATCAAGACTCACTTCTCTGGGTAGAGTTCAATTGTGTTACTGAGTTTTTGCACTTTCTAAATGCAGACCCTGACCATGCTTCATATAGCATTTCTTGAATTTCATTTTTCTTGCTATTCCATTTCCTGCTCTGGCTCTAGTCTATCTTTCTTTCCAGCTTCCTGTAGTAATCTATTTTAGAAAGCTAGTTATGATTTAGTTCGACTTTCTTTTGCCCTTTCTCCTTCCAAAGGTAAATGTGGTGGCCCTTTTTTCTCTTTACAAATAGTTTCCTCAAGTATTCTGTCTCAGAATTGATCTTCCATTTAAGTAGGCATGCTAAGCTAAACTTAGTGGTGGACATGGACATGTGTTGCATTCTTTTACATTTATTGGAAATGACATTGAATGGTGTTTCCCCTGAATGGCTTACGCTATCTATTGAATATTTTTATTTCAAAACAGTTGCAACATTAACAGGTCAAAACAATTTCACTTGTTCACCTTTCTAAAACTTATCTATTGTGTTCCAACAGTAATAATAGCGAAATAAATCATTGTGACATCCTGAAAAGATAAGCTGAACTTAGAAACTGTAATGGAAGTATTCTTTGGTTTTGACATAATGGTCCACTTTACCAAAGTGATTTCAGTATTGGATGATTTCCTAACATATTTCCAAATAGAATTGCGTTAACCATATATGGACTTACATCTAGCTCAAGCTTAATTTCAAAAGGTTCAATCTGGTTGAACTTGTGCTTAATTTTGAAGTTTGCGTCTTGCCTTTGAGCTCAAACCAGATTGAAAGTTTGGACATCAATAGCCAGAATTTTACTGAGTTGGGATCAGGTTATTTACAACTATAGTTTTGCTGTCTGTACTATTATAATCTTGATTACGGAGGCCATTTAACTGAAGGATTTTATAAGATGATGCTCTTTCTATACACGGTGGGAAAATCGCCATATTCGCGATTGTACTTGTACTTGGAGCATTCATACTCACATACACAATACGAAAGATACTGTAAGAGGTTAATACCCTTCCTAAAGTACAAGGTAGAGAAATAAATCTTTCTAACTGAAAAAAAAAATATACTCATGCTGCAAATTTTTTGCATTCTGATATAAATGCTACTGTCACATCTCTGTTCATATTCTTGGAGCAGACAATACTTTCCCATGTGGATAAGATTCGCCTCAAGCTAGAGTATAATTGTCCTATTTAGATACTGGTCCATTGGATTGAGGTAGGAAGTTCCTATGAAAACCTTTCAATGGTTATAGATTAGTTTAAATTATTACTGTAAGTAGATGTTTTGGACGATCCCCCATGTTCATGATTATGCTTGTACTTCGTACCTGTACCTTTTCATTAAATACAGTAGGAACTTGTTGGGCTATGTTGTATCTCTATGCAATTTGTTGTCAATAATTTTAATAACTTAATGTCAATGATTTGTTATAAATGTAATATAGTTTTTCTACAAACTGCGAAATCAGATATTGACTAACATTTTGGAGGATGTCTGAGTGCACATGTATTTTGTGCATTGAGCTGGATTGTGGATAGACACAGAACTAACAGCAGAATTGCCGCAATTTGTGGCTGGCGTTGCAGGGAAAAATAGTTCCTCCAAGGGGACCAAATGATTTTGGCTGGGATCCAATCTTTCAACCTGATGGCTATGACCAAACGTAAGCACATCTTCCAACTCTGTGCCTCGATTCCTGTGAGTTGTAACACGTGGTTTAATTTATTGGTGACATGACAAGAAGATGACTATTCATGTTTCAGTTACGCTGAAATGCCCAAGGAAGAGAAAAACAAAATTTCTCACCGTTCCCAGGCTCTTGCTTTGGTGAAATCCCACTTTGCTGAGGCTAAATATACATTTGAAACGGAACCAAGTATCCAACAGTGAGATACATGCTTTCTTGGAACCATATATTTCATTTTATAAAAACTACATGACATTCAATAAACACGGTCAGTTATTACTTTGCTGGTAACTTTGAAAATATTCGGGGTCATGATTGTCATTTAATATTGTTGAGATTAAATGAATAACTTGTGTTAATTTCTAATGTCAAATTCTTCTCGAGTAACTTCTAATATTATCTTACATTCGATAATTTTTAGTCATATGAAGATTTTGCAGGTTTTGCCTGAATTTCAATAGATTTATCATTTAACCTTGTGATTGTCAAGGTTTCCCTAGTGGAAATTATACCCCACCCCACCCGAACCTAAAAAACCAATCATCCTGTCTGATATCTAGAATGATTACCATTGGTTATGTCTGTTCACTGTTGCAACCTAATTCCTGTATGTAAAACCCAACTGACTAATCTGGAATGGATAGAAAGGCTGAATATTTATGCGAGAGGCAAGATGATGTCCCATGAAAGTGAAGGAATACTGCAGCAAAATATTGAACTTTAGGTAACTTAGGTTTGTACACTTGTACTGATTATGACAGCTGCATTGGGGTGTTGATATACATGTACATATAACATGGCTATGCATGTGTCCTAGTTGGTGAATGCATTAAGAATTGGCCCCCAGTGTTATGGGAGGCCACAAGCAAAAGCCTCACATGCTTTGTGGACCCAACCTCACATGCATGATTACTGTGTTTGAACCATCTTTGCACGTGAGTTGGATACTCAGATCACCTTCAATTCCCAATTGTCAGCATTTCTTGAGGTGCACAATCACATAGGTTTGATATGGTATGCTTGATACCTTTATAGAGTGTTCGTGTAAAATTTTGTAGGCTTAATAGCACAAAAAATCCTTACGTTTGGCATGTAGTGTGCAAAACGTCCCTATGCTTCAATTTTTTGCATTTTCACCTATATTTCAACGTTTCATTGCGGAAACGTCATTTTCATCTATTTTTAACGTAAAATGACTAATATACCCTCCTATATAAACAAAACAAAAAAGAAAAGAAAAGAAAAATAAGAATAAATTACAATCTTACTCCTAACTTTAAAAAAATGCAAATTAGTCCAAAATAATTGTTTTTCATTTGTGAAATCTATTTTGAAAAAATAAAATAAAAATTTGGCCAAAATTTTGGATCTGAAAACATTGGCCACAAAGGGACACCACCGAACCCAGAAGCAGTAGCGGCGAGCGCCTCTGCTGGAAATGGCGCTGCTGCAACGACGAGTGCCTCTGTTAGAAATGGTGCTGCTGCGATTTCCAGTAGCGACGGTCGTAGCTGCTGTAGCGATGAGTGCCGTCGTTAGAAATGGCGTTGTTGCGTGTTCCAGCACCGATTGTCGCTGCTGCTGCAACAACGTTGGCCGTCGCTGCGAATTGCAGCGGCGAGCGCTGTTACTAAAATCGGCAGAGAACGGGTGGAGGTAGGGGCCTCTCCTGCAATTTGTGAAATTGCAAGCCCCCGTCTGCAATTATGAAAGTTAGGGTTAAGTTTTTAAAAGGGGGACCTGTTCTACAATTTATTAAATTTGAAGACCCTGATCATAATTTTTATTAAAACTTCAGTCAAATTAAAAACTAATTTGCATTTTTTGTAAAGTTAGAAGTAAGATTGCACTTTATTCTTTATTTTTCTTTATTTTTTTTTTGTTTTGTTTAAATAGAATGGTATATTGGTCATTTTATGCTAAAAATAGGTGAAAATGACGTTTTCAGCAATAAAACATTGAAATAATGGTGAAAATGCAAAAAACTGAAACGTTGGGACGTTTTGCACATTACATGTCAAATGTAGAGACGTTTTGTGCTATTAAGTCAAATTTTTAGTTACTTTTTAGGAGGATTATTATTGGGTCCCAAGAAATGTGGTTAATAAATAGATAATAGTTGTAAATGTGTAGTTGAAATTAATGTTTGATTATATAAATAAGGTAGTTTTTTAATGTTTGAAGATCAAATATATGAGGTGGATTGGACAACATTGAATAATATTATGAAAGAAAAGAAGAATTTAGAATATTGTAGCAAAATCTTCACGTGTTGCTCCGTCCTTTGTCATTGAGCATACAAGTGTAAAGTTTAGAAATAAGAATATTTTTGAAATGATGAGGAAAAGTAAGAGTTGGTGGGAATAACTTTCTCCACCAAACAAGGGGCGTGGAACATTTATCTCTTGAGGTACATATGATTAATATACTGTTATTGCTTGTCTTGAGTTTATGGTGCTTTTATGTGATATGTTGCATATGTGATTTGACCTGTGATGAATCTTTTTAGGGTGGCGTGACAATTAAACTCTACAAAAACATAAAAAGGAATTTCCTTATTTTTCATTTTATAAGTTCAAAAATAGAATTAAAAAGAAAAAAAGAAGAATTAATAAAATACGAATTCTTATACATAAAACAATCCATTGAAGAAGTGAGTAAATCCTCTTTTCAACTTAAACCCTGTCCATAGCTTCTTTCCTTACATTCGATAGTAATTTTTTCATCTTTTGCGCCACGAATTTTGAATACACACACACACGGATTAGATCACCTAATCGTGCTTAGGTGGCAAAAAAATTACACACTAATGTAGTGTGTCAACTATGCACAGTGATTAGGAGATCATTACACACACACACAGTGTTTATATATTGTTTATATTATTTCGAAAGTCCCCCAAGCCAACATATATCATTAACAATTTATCTTCTCATCATTTCCTTCCTATCATATGTCTCCCCCTAGTGATAATGATATTCAAGGCAAGACCTCACTTTTTAAGAAGTTGTGAATATCCTCTGCTGGTAATCTGTCATTCCTATAAGATCATAAAGAATAAAAACACTCATGATTAAGGTTAATGCTGTTTTCACATGCAGTAATTATCAAAATTAACAGCATAAAGAGTAAAAACCGTACATAAGAGAGACGTATGCGTATTTATCTACAAATAGTACTGGCAAGAATTCAACAAGATAAGAACTTTGCTTGTATGCATCATCTGTTCCAAAAGTCTCTGCAACTTTTGATAATTCAAGTTTGGACATTCACACTATGGACTGTATGACTTAAGAAAAGCTAAAATACAAAAGAAGAAAAGAAAAATTACAAAATCATCTTAAAGTTCCATAAAAGACTTAGACAACACCAAGTAGACTGATGGCTCTTACAACAGATAACAGTAATATGGTAGGTTTAGGAAATGGATGAGACTGAGAAATCTTGGCCTTAGACAGAATATGAAGAAAAACAATGAGGATTTGAACAACGCTTCAGCGCCTGCTCCCAGAATACCGTTGTTGAACTTTCGACTGGAGCAGGCCGAGGTTGCACAACAATGGCGATAATGGGATGAAGAGTAGTGAATAAAAATGTACACTTCCAATTGTGGAAGTAAAACAGATAGATGGCAGAGACAATGGATGTGATATCAATATAGGGTAATGTTTCGTAGTAAAAGTGGAATCTTTCTTTACGTAATTGGGTGGGGTTGTTAGCACTGGCGACCGCTGCGGCAAGTGAGGGCACCAGCGCCGGAAGTAATGGAGCTAATCAGTGATGAAGACTTGGCACCTAAGCTTGAAGCTCTGGCATAGCTTGCTGAAGCTCCGGCCCCGGATGGGGTGAAATATGCCCCATTAAGCATCAGGTCACCTTCAGATCTCCAGTTCCAACCCTTCCATCGACTTTCAGCAGTTTCAACTCTCTTAGTCACCTGATCAAACCAGTTCGACATAAATTTTGATCAAATTGTTCAAGTACGGATTTTATTGTTGTGATTATCATGAATCATAATACTGCAGTACCTCTTTTGCAAAAGGGTTGACTGGGGCAAGATATCTGTTGCCTTGGCTGTTGATGGTTGGCTCTGCACTACCACCAATGGCGTACATCTCCCAATGAGTGTAGTCGTTGTTCACCACATGGAAATATCCGTGTCTGCACCTGCATTTTCCGTACATAGTTCTTGTATTAGATTTCTGCGCCATTTAAGGCAATAGATGCCTAAAACAATGCCATTTAACATGAAACTTACTCATTACCTTGGCATTCTTTGAATGAGACCCTCTCCAAAATGGTTGTAGGCAATGGTTACTTGCATTTGCTTGTCTCTCACATAAGAATCGCTGTGACCCAAGAGTATAACCTGTTTCCATTTAACACACAACACCGTCAGCATCATCCAAAAGGGTAAATACTAACAGCAAATACTGAAGAAAACCCGGGATCCAAGAGGGGGTGGGGGTTCCCAAGTTGACACACCTCGTTGTGGTGGGTAAAGAAATTGTTGGAGATGGTAATGGCAGTCGAGCCCATGACAGCATCAACAAGGCCGTCAGCACAGTTAGAGAGCGAGTTATGATCCACCCAAATATGGCTTGACCCGAAGATGGAAACGGCATCACCATCAGCCTTAGTCCTCCAGCCATAATGTGATGGTGAACTCCTTACCATAGCATTTCCAGTTGGTTTACAATCATGGATGTGCAGACCATGAATAATCACATTAGTAATAAACTGAATCGTAATACACGCTCCATTAGCAATGTGCACATTGACTCCACGCCCATCAATGGTCTTAAAGCTGTTCATGATAAGTTCCTGCTTCAATGTTATAACCATGTCACGCTTGAACACGATCCAGAGAGGCTCCTCTTGGATAACAGCGTGGCGTAAAGTGCCAGGTTTCGGAGTAACAGCATCGTTATCACTAGGATCAGTGACTACATAGAATTTGCCATCCCGACCCCCAACGGCATTACGCCCAAAACCGATACCACAGTCAGCTAGGCGCTTGCGATTTTGTTGCCAATTGGGATCACAACGCCAACAATCATCGATAGGGTTGCCTGTTGCACACGAGAAAAATCCAAGCTTTCGCCTCTCAGTACTGTTTTTAGTGATCCTGTGAATGCACAAAGCTTTTCGTCATCAGCGTTTCATGCATTTCACATGCATGCACGAACATGATTACGGACAACACAACTATAATAAAATATCAGACACGGGCACCACAATAAAACTAAATAATCAAATGTCAACTTTTAATCATTCAACTACATGGATTAACACCTCAAGGAAAAGTTGTTTAACTTCTGTATCACATTGTTCTTATTAAGCATACAATCAAATTATCAAGACCAACATTGACCTCTTAAAAAGTCTATAGTAGTAAAGGTGAAACTGCAAAAGAATCATGATTATTAAACCTTTCATAGAAAAACATCCACTCAATAAAAGTACTAAAATATGTCATCATTAACAAATGTTGACTAGCGTATGACACGGATCTTTGTATCTTACTTCAGCAACATGTAGATGAACTGAACTTAAACACATGATAGACCCAAAATGCAGAATATGATTCTCAAACTCGACATTACAAAGTTTTAATTTCTTTTTCTTTTTTATCATTGTCCACAGTGAATATTTAGGCCATGTGGTTTAGGTTCGGTTGATGGACCACAATAAAGAACAATGAATGGTATTTGGCCACTAAATGCTCATAAAGTGATTTTCAAGAATTCTTAAAAGAGAAAATTAAAGGAACAACCAACAAAATGAGACAGATCGAACCCACATTTCAACTGATGCTGCAACTTCTTCTGGGTTATCCACTGCATGTTCATTCAAAGCCTCCTCTTCAATTTCTCCTAACCTGAACCATCGATATTTATAACACTTAAACATACAAAAATACATTCGTACAACATCGTACAACAACAATCAAACTAAGGTTCATTCTTAATGAATTTGGGTCGTCTACGTCAATTCTTTTTCGCCTCCGTTTAAAATTATAGTGTGCATTAATTGTTCACATGGGATGTCAGCAACCGACACTTATAATATATTATATTATATTATTTGGCGGATCAAAAAGTGGGTTCGCACTGCCAAAAAGACACACACACACACAGATTACTGTACAATGCTCAAGATAGTGGTGAGAGCAATGTATACATACATCTATACATACAAATCCTTACCGTTAAAACTGTCAAAAAGTGCCCTTTTTAGAGAGAGGGAGAGATGGTCAACTAATAACTGACTTTTGGGTGAGGCGACACGCGGTCATGGGTAGTAAAAGTACAAAAATACCCATCTGGATTTTAGTAAGATAAAATTGTTGGCGTGGAATAAACTGAATTGTGAGGGGGTAATTATGGAAAAAGACGGGGCTCGGGAGCCAATGATGATTTTCTATACAGAGGAATCCGAGGAGACTATTGAAGGATTGGTGTATTAACGGAATAAACGGTTGAGATCTGGTAAATATTGGATCAGAACGGCTAGGATTCATTGTTTTGAGAGCGAATTAGAGATCCAACGGTTTACATTTAATCTGTTCTAACAAGAGAAATAATATGGAGGGATTTGGGGAGAATTTATTAATCCAATGAGGGTTGAGAAAATGATTAGGTGCCGTTTTACTGAGTCGACTCAGTAATAAAAAACTTTAACAAGATTACTGATTTAAAATGCTGAGTTTTCCAAACCTTGCCGCCATTGTTGCGTTCTCTGAGCTCTGCAACTGCTCTTTTTCGACAGCACTGTAAAATCAGGTTAAAAATCAGAGCTCCATTAGAAGAAATTTCTAAAATTCTGCTCAATTAGGTGAATTTCTAGCATGTGAAGGACAATATTACCAAAAATAATAATTCACATTCAACCAAAGATCAGAAAAGAACAAATGCATAGAGTGTGTGCAATCACGCTCGGTATGAAACAGCAAATTCCGAACGGTGAAAATGCATAAGATTCCAAAGCGTTTAAAAGCAAACAAACCTAATTTTCGAGGCTTCATCTTTCTGAACTCTGGCTCCAACGCCAATGAAGAGCATTAACAGCAGCAAAGAACACAGAGACACACATTTCTTCGAAAATCCCATTGCCAATTCCACAGCTCTGTATCTCTCTATAGATATACGGCTGTGCCTGTGTGTATGTATATAATGGAGCAAAAATTTGAAGAGAAAAAATGGAAATCTCTTACGATAAGAGGAGAGAATGCAGGGAGGGACAGGTGAGAGAGACGACGTACTGCAGGCAACGTAATGGCCCGTTTTATAGACCGTAACCACAAACCGTTAAAGTTAACGACCGTTAACTAACTAAACAATTTTCATTGACCATGGTTAGGGTCGGCTAACTGTGGTTATGGTTTTACTTACTCCATCATTTTTTACTTAAAAGTTTTTAAACCAACTTACCAACCGCTGAAAATTGAAAACCAATGTATTTTCCCTGTCACGTGACATCCTCGTCCAGTCACGTGCTCCACCCTACCCCTACTCGACTTTAGGTATGAGTCCTCTATTTGAAGTGGTGTCCTTCTTTTCATTACTCATTCAATGTCTCATTTCACTCTATGTTAGAACAATGTTATTTTTTCACGTCTCCCGCCTTCGTACTTCAAATCGGCCTTGAACTTTAAGTCGAACTTCCCTTATTGTTCTCCTTATTGGCAGTGATTATGGATTAGCTTAACCACATTGATAAACGACCTTTTTTCATAACCTAATCATATCCTGAATTTGCGTGTAATGATACGACCTCCAACTATGAGATTTGACCGTCAAGTCGCAACATGGGATATGTGGAATTTTGTCTACTGAGGTTGAATCCCTACGTGAATTTATTGCGTGTTCCAACAATTTGACCAAAAAGTTTAAGTTGAATGATGGTATCAATAAAGTTCGAGACATTTGTGAGGATTAGAATTAGTGACACGTGTTGATAATGTTGTTTTAAAGTTTCAATTATGTAGGGTCGGGGTTTAACCATTTTTCATCTGAAAATTAATTAGTGACCGATAAGAGGTTAAATCTTCGATCATCATCATTTGAATGATACAACATATGAATTTGAGAGCGACATTGTTACTCCTTAACATATGATATTCAATTAATACAACAATTTTTTGGTCAACTTGTCATGCTACGTTTTTCTTCTTGACTAGAGAAGGGGTAGTAATGATCTGTCTCGAGCAACTATTTACGGAATGAGGAATGTTGGGGTGCCGGCCCATTTTGCCCGACCTGGTACGGGTCCTCTCACAAACAAGGGTGGGGTGGGTTTTTTTGGGTGTTTTTTTTAATGAGGTGGGTCCCTCATGAGACCCACCTCATGTGAGAACTCAGCTCTGTCAGGCCTTTTACAGGTCTGGCAGAGCAGCATTTTTGTTACGAAATTACCTGAACTAGGTATTATATTGTTATTGTGGGTTACAAAACTAGTAATACCCAAACAAACCCTAAAGTAGCTAGGTTGATTAGTTATTAGAGTTTACAACTACTTTTTAACTACCATAGACAAAGGATGAAGTATTACATTGCCACGTAGGATGAGTCCGTTTACGGAGGGAGGTGATACGGGTACCGTTCCAATTAGGAACATAATTCACGGGCCACAGCTGATTCTACGGAATTATTAGATTACTACAACAAAGGCAAATTTTGTATTTTTCTTTATATTTTATTAGGGTTTATGTTGAAAATTGATTTGGAGTTGAGTTTAAGGCTTTTTTTTTTTTTTTTCTGTTTTCGGGGCTCGGATGTGAGTAGACATTAAATTGTCTTGTACTCAATTCGAGTAAACAGAACTTGAGTCGGATTGAATTTTTGCTCGAGTTGTAGGTTTTCTGGTTGATTCCTACTACGTGGCTCAATGTCTCCTACACGCTTCATTTGGGTTTTACGTTTGAGTTTTTTTTTTTTTTTTTATTAAGGTGGATAAATTTATTTATTTTTAATGAGATTATAATTTAAATGTGGATAGAGCAAAATTAAATTGATACTTATAACTTTATAGAGCCATGTATTGGATTGAATTACACCTTTTGATATTATTCTTTCCATGCAAATACAAAGTGGCTCCCATCATTACAAGATTTCATGCTTGTAACATATTACACATTCCTATATTTTTACTCTTCCTAACATGCCCAAAAAGGTTCATACACCAAATAATGATATTTTCATCCTACCACAAAACATAACCCCATCCATGGCATGCACCATTCAATGATGCAAACTTACATATAAATTTCGTCTATCGAGTAAAAATTCTTATTGTTCAAACGCTACTTATAGTAGTGCATACCGAGTTCCATTGTTGGGGTAAAATTCTTGTTCAAAGCGTTCGAGGAAGCCGCCTTCCACTACTTTAACTAACGAGAAACAATTTTCTTTGTTGTGAAAGAAATGATCGTGACTCAACATGTGTAATATACATGTTGATGTCGTTATAGCTTGTGTGTGTACTTGTGATTTTGTATATGCAATGAGTTTGTCACAGTATTGCTATTTAACGTAGGTTTCAATAATCAAAATTTTGAATTATTTCATATTGTAGTACTAGTTTTGTATCATAAAAAGTGAACTAAATTAATCATGTTATGCCACAATACATAATAAAGAGAGAAAGGGAGTGGGGTTAGCTTGCTTCAGTCACTTTTTACTTAAATAACACGTTTTTACATAATGAAAAGTAAAAGCAACATTTTGTAGGCTATGTTTGCCTTAAGCCAATACAAATACACCTTCCTATGTATTTTTTATAATCCTTCCCTCCCGAATGAGAATGATAATTTCCCCGTGTTCTTTTTTCCTCGCATGCATGTTAGATTTGTTAAGATTTGAGGTTCCATCTTAAAATGTCAACATTATTAAGAGGAGTAGCATAAACCTTTATAAATTGATATATGTTTTCATCTTTATTCGATGCGGGATTCTATCCCTTAATATGTCCCCTCAAGATGGTGGCTCATTTGAGCAGACCAATCTTGAAATTCGTGTGCTCAATTTTTTTTTAGTCTTAATCAGATCGAATTGCTCGTTAGAACTTAATGGACTCTGATACCATGTTAAGATTTGAGATTTCATCTTAAAATGTCAACCTTATTAAGAGGAGTGGCTCAAAATTTTATAAATTGGTCTATGTTTTCATCTTTATTCGATGTGAGATTCTATCCCTTAACAAGATTCTTATACACTTGACGATTTTAAACTTCATTTAAATCATAGTCATTCAGTAGCGGTTTCTTAGAAAAGTGTAATCGATTATTAACTATTTTTCAAATATCAATGCTCAAAGTGATTTTTCACTACAATATAATACCCTCCTTGAATAAAAGTTTCATTTTTAGTAGTTGATATTCCAAAACGACTAAAATCTTAGATACTAGTATTTTCTGCCATCGCCCTGTCCCGATCCTATTCTTGAATTTTCTAGATATATAGAAATTGATAAAGTGAAAATGTCGATGTCACAACAAAAGCAATGTCCATGTCGCCCTACCATATACATGTAGCACATGCTACTTAATTTGAACCATACAATTTGCTCAATAATATATCAAAAATGCATTGGATATTCCTAAATGGATCTATATTTCAGTTGATCTAATACCATTAATTAATGTATACATACACTGCAAACTCCATTTAATTGGTTGGTTCATGTAAAACCTACCTTGCACCACCCCATGTGGAAAGTGGAACCATAGGGACACCCCATCCATCACATCAATTGCTTTAATTCACTTCTTATATTAAGACGTGTCATAATAATTGCCAAAATTAAGGAAAAAAATAGTTTAACAAGAGTTTTTAATTTTTTGTACCGATTCACGTCTTAGCATTAATGAGTTAAGGATAGAAGTATATAATTTGCATAAAAGGAAAGTGGTCCAGAGAAATGAATTCTCGCTTTCAATGGAGCCAAAGCTCTACCTTGGGAGGAAACTATTGGTTCCTATTTATAGGAAAGAAGATCACACCACTTGATCGACTCATGTTTTTTCAACTACAGTGTCGTCCTAGAGGTGCGTGCCACTTATCCAAGTTTTTGCTGCTTTGATTAGTTGCTAAGGTCGGCCTCGTCGGCTCATCATTACGTCTAGGCTTCAGCTATGCCATCAGGTAATGATAGTCGATATCAAGTAATCATCGCTCATAGCTGATTGGTTGAAGAAGAGGTGCTGACGTTAAAATTGCCAAGTGTCAGTCCAGGAGTTGTGGATGGAGGGCGAGATGGAGCAAAAGGGATTTAGGCATCATTATGTCTTTGTAGAATACGACGGTCGCAGGTCCGAGTTGATCTCACAACTAATGCGTCCAACCTTAATGTTTGGAGTATGCAGAGTGATCTGGAAAATATTTATTTTAATGTTCAGGTCGGAACTCGGACTCCAACATACAACATCATGAAACTCGCGTATTTTCAATTTTTCATTGAATCTTTTTTAATAATGAAATCGTATATAAGAACTCGGAATTACTTTATGAAATACCTGATATTGATAAAAAGGAATTAACGTGCTATTTTCTTGACGAGAAAAAGTTGTTTCCCTCACCAATTTAAATGCTTGACAATAGCAAGTTCTAAGTTGTATCTAATCTTGACATAATTGTCTTTTCATGAAGAGAAGAAGTGGACCATTGTGTTCCTATTTAGCTTGTGCTAGGCAGCATATACACATCGAACTTGAAAGCCAGAGTAAGGAAAATAGTTTTTATGTCCATACATGTAGGTACACAAAAAGGCATAAATGTAAGGCCATCGTGCATCCACAAAGGTATCAATTGTGACAAGAATTTAATAGCCTTGCCAAACCAATTGTTAAGAATACACCAGGACAAGATAACTCGCGTGTCTCGATAAATTAGACTCTTATTGTACGCAGGGGCGGACGCAGAAGATAAAAGTTATGGGGCACACTCGAACTTGCAAAAAAGTTGGGATAAATTTTACACTCGAAAATTTACGTAAAAAAAAATCATATCCCATGTAATTTTGCATTCGAAAATTTACATGGGATATGAGTTTTTCGGATGTAAAATTTCGAAAAAATTTTATGTCATATTCCATATAAAGTTTCCTAATAAAATGATGAAAATTACATTGAGGTGTATCACAAAAATAGTAAATGTTAATGAAATAATTGATTTTTTTTGAAAAAAAATGCGAGTTAGACGTTTTTCTTTAAGACTCACGTTTAACGTATTTTTAACTATTTTCGATATCTATTTGAACTATTCAATATACCCATAATGTAGTTATCGAAATAAGCTTTGAGATTACATAAACAATTTGTAGATTTGATTAGCGTACAATCGTCAGTGAATTTTTAAAATTAGCATGTTATCGAAATTCAAATTTATTGTAATTTTGCCTCTGTTTGGTAGAAATTAAAATCAAATTTGTAGTAAATTTTGATAAAAGTTAAAACAATTATGGATTCTATGAAATATATTATTAAAATTTATTGTTAACTTTGATTCAGATTAAAATTTAGATTTCAATCGATACCAAACATGAACTTAAAAAAAAAAAAAATTCAAAACCTAGTGTGGCACGTGCCCCCACTAAGCCCCACTGTAGGTCCGCCAGTGATTGTACGTGTTTAATAAATAATATTAAATATTTTTATTAAATAATATCAACTACGTGTATTAACAATATTCAACAATCATTTGTTTCTCTTTCTCATATTTTGAAATTTGGAACCGGATCCACTTCGTGTGGCGGATCGGGTCTTGAGAAGTCCGGTAACCCGGAGATGGAACTCAACTGTTAACCAATCAGTTGTATCATTAGTTGACCTATCTTGTCACTTTCTTATTCCCCCTTCCCCTCCTAATTTACTTGAAATTAAAGCAACGCGACATAGCTGTAAAATGTACTATTTTATAGTCACTTTTAGCGTACGAACGAGGTGCGCACAATGTCATTTCTTCGAGCGTTAATTTTTTTTTGAAAGAGAGAGTTCAATATGATATCGAGATAAATATTGGACAAACCCTGATCACAGATTGTACAGACGTATTGCTTAAAGCTCCTCGTAGGTATAGATCTCCTATAATAAACGTGTCTTGTATTGACTTAGACCCCTTTTGATTGGCAAAGTTTTTTAAGGAAGTAGGAAAAAATTTTCGTTTTTCAACTTTTGTAGTATTTGATTGGCGAAATTTTCTCGGGAAAATATTTTCCAACTTTTTAAATTTTCCACATTTTTTAGGAAAATAAATTCTTGATGTTTTGGTGAGAAAATATTTTTCAACTTTTCAAATTTTTTTGTTTTTGTGATTGGAAAAAATTATAGATACAATGGTAAAAAAAAAAAAAAAAATCACTTTTATTGACAATTTTCATGTAAAACAAAGCCAAACGTATGATATTCAGTATGATTTTTTTTCCAATTTTTTTTTTTTTTGGCAATTGGAACAAATCCTGGATCCAATGGTAGAAAATATTATCACTTTAATGGACAATTTTCATAAAAAATGAAGTCAAATGGACGCCAAACTTTCAATATTTTCCATGAAAAATTATACCAATCAAACACAATTAATTACAATTCCCAACAAAACAATTTCTAGAAAATATTTTTCCTGTAAAACATTTTCTTTTCACTCATTTTTCATCTTTTTAGCAAACAGACCCTTAGAGTTAATTGAAAGCAAAATTTAATTGTTGTTTATTTTGTGCACTAACTTAATTTTTTAAGGATTTTTTTTTTTTTTTTTTTTTGAGTGGGTGGTTGGGGGGGGGGGGGGGGGGGGGGGGGGTGTGTAAGTTTGAAAATGAAATCCTTTCTCGCGGAGTGATTGACGGTCCACGCCATCACATTTGGCAAACAAACCTTGCATTAAATGAGGAAAAAGGGGGTAAGTGAACATTCTATAATTGTACAGTGTCATTTATCCAATCAAATCTTTCTATATATAAAAAGTGGCTATTTAACGGAATTTGTTGGTTTAACGGAAAAACTAACGGAATTTCTTGATTTAACGGAAAAACTAACGGAATTTCTTGTTTTAACGGAATATCTTTTTTCACCCCCTCTTACTTTCAAAATTATAATTAAATAATAATAATAATAATAATAAATTAGCTTTTGATAATTCCTTCAAACTAAAATATCTTGGAGCTAACTTATCCGAATCGATTTTTTCTCGAATCTGATTTATGTATCTAATTACGATTTATCCAACGAGACCAATATTCATATATTTACGATAACTCCATCAATATCTAAATATTTGACACAAATAAAATATAATTTGATAAATGTATCATTTAGTCCCTAACTTTCAAAATATTAAAATATAGTATATAAAAATTGAATTATATTTTATGAAAATTTTCGGAGTATTACATTCTCACCCCTTAAAATATTTTCGTCATCGAAAATTTACCCCGTCACTTACCAATACTAAGTCTAACACATGATATACATATATTATCGTAATACATATCATACTTTAACGATAAAATGAATTGCATTATTACTTAAAAAAGAGTAAAGACTTAAGCCATGCAAAAAGTTTAAGCCTCCGTTTGTTTCTCATTAAAAATCCATAAAAATGAAAAATATGACCGTTATCCATCACATCAATCTATCAATTTTGAATTTCTATCTCTTGTGTGGGGTCCAATAACGGCTATATTTTTCATTCTCATTCTACATTAATGAGAATCAAACGGAGTCTAAGTAAATTCATCTTCTTACCCCTTAACATACCTTGAGTTTTCTGTTTGTGATTTTGGGTTGGAGATGACAGAGAGAAACACTTTATTTAATTATTTATCAATTACATAAACATTACATCATTAATTATTTAATTAACCAAAAAAATTACATCTTTATTAATAACAAATTAATTCTTAAACAAAACTATTAAATATAAACTAAGCAAACGTGCATTGCACGTTGCTTGCACCTAGTATTATTAAAAAATGTATATAATTTTTTATTTTATTTAGTTTTCATGTTTTCTTTTATATATTTTAAATATGATAAATGTCAAAAGAAATTAGGTTCTAAATGAAATGAAGCTGGTCAACACCATCTCAAACTCGATATAACAGGTCAAAACTACTAATAATTTGATATAAATAAATTAAATATTTAAAACACAATTCTAAGGTTCTATGGCATTGTCATTGTTTAGTCTCTGTTTGATGACCATTATTTCAACTATTTTTTTCTTTGTGCTTATTTTCAACTAAACATTCACACAATAAAATATTCTACGTGTAAATCCAAAAAATTTTCTTGTTTTTAACCACATGTTCTCCCAAAAATAAAAATTGTATTTTACCAAAATAATAATTGTCAAACAGGGCTTAGAGTAACACAAGCTTTCATATATTATTTATAAATTTATTATTTAATTGTGGAACTTCACTTTTAATAAGTCAGTGGCTCGTTTGAGTGCTCTGATCGTATGTTCATTTGAGATTGAGACGGTTCGAATAACTCATTTTGGGTGTATTCGGTTCCAATTAAAATTGAAAATATAGTCATTATTGGGCCCCACTCATCAAATAAAAGTCAACAATAATTGCTAGTTTTTCAATTTTAATCCGATTTTAATCCCTACCAAATACACTCTTTATCTTTATTGATTCCGATCCTATGATTTGGGTTCTCGCCCTTAAAATGTCAAAATTGTTAAGATGAGCAAAGAAAAAAAAATAAAAAATCAACTCTTATATATTATTTCTTAGTTCGATGTTTAATCAACGTTGGATTTCATACTTAATACTTGCGCTAACAATCAATACTGCAAAAATCGAAACAACCACCTATATTTTTAAGTAAGCTCAAGTAATAGAATAGGAAATTACTTGACGTCTAGAGCTTTCAAGATCTAACATTTAATAAAAGGGTAGTCGAATAATAGATTGGGTAAAGTCATTTGTATTGAAAATGCGTACACCTACGTATAGGTGATTGTGTGGCGGAAAATGAGTGGCTGGATTAATTGTGTTTATTATGTAAGATAGTCTGTAATTTTACCAAGTATAAATAACTGTAAACGATTGTGAATGTACATATAGCATGATTGTAGCAGATTACTTGACGTGTGGAGCTCCCAATATCAACTCAAAATTGTCCCAATGAATTATATGTCAAATTCAATTTTGACTAGAACCAATCAATCTCCTCCAATCAGGGTCAGTCACTTTCAAAATTAGCTTGTGAGTATATTAAATTTATAGGCATGTGGATAGTAGGGCCACGTAAGGGCCTTTCTTATCCAGTGCTAAATAATATGGATTTAATTAAAAAGAAATGTTGTCCCTACTTTTGGTATATATTTCTGTTGGGTAGGAATCAGAGAATAACAGATTGATTTAATGTGCCCATTGTCCCACCTACTATGAATCTCAAATATGAGCTTTTTTTTTTTTTTTTTACTCCACCTATTAATTAATAGGATGACAAAAAAAGGAAAAATCGTCGAAATTGAATTAAATTGTTTGATTCAACAAGAAAAAATGAAAAACATCGAACAACAAAATAAAGTGATTCAAAAATAAATTTGACCTAAAAGTTGGAGTTTCGATTGGATTAAACTAATTGATTCAACAAGAAAAATCCCAAAGCGATGTACGATAAAAAAACGGTGATTCAGAAATAAATTTGACCTAAAGTTTCAACGTGGGTTGTTTAAAGAACCCAATAGTGAAATCTCGTAAATAAACCAGACACGACTTTTTTGGTTAAGAATGAGGATAAAAAACAGCCAACTCTCTTGTCTAACCAGCTAAAGTAGTTACGTATTGACATATTTCTTTTTGTCAAAACTCTTACGGAAGATATTTAGAGAAATAATAATAGTTTCTCATAATTAATAATTGATAAATAATAGATTTTTAAATAAATTTTTAAGCTCATAGGAGAAAAAAAGTACTTCCACACAAACACAACCTTAACTTTCAATTTGCAGATGTCATACAATTCCTATGATCAAACTTCTTTCAGACTTTTTCAATGTTAGTTTAACAAATCACTTCTTATTTTCCATGTACTTAGGGCACGCACAATGACTGACAAACAACCCCTTTGCCAAAATAATATTTTTCGACTCACAATCAAATTTGATGACATTTAATCAGAGTGTTTAATTTTAACAAAGTATTGTGATGGAACGATGTATGTGATTTTTACCCAATTAGTGATGTGTACGAGAAAACTTTTTCTCGTGTTGGATTCACAACAAAATTTAAGGGACACCGAAATATATGAATATAAATAAGTGAAAAATAATCTACTCTTAAGGGTAATTAGCACATAACGTCTTCACATTTCATTGTTATTGCGAAAAACGTCCATATCTTTCATTTTTGACATTTTCACCCCTTATTTCCACATTTCATTGCACAAAAGGTCATTTTCACTTATTTTCTCAATTAAAAATTATGAAATAACAAATATACCCCTCTCTTTAAATAAGAAAAAAATAAAAAATAAAAACTAATTGCAATCATAATCCCAAATTTTTTTAAAAAACACAAATAAGTCACAAATAAATTATTAAAATGTAATTAATACATAATGTCCATATCTTTCACCGTTATTGAAAAAACATCCATACCTTTCATTTTTTTACATTTTCGCCCTTAATTACATATCTGGTTGTGTAAATCATCATTTACATCCATTTTCGTCCAATTTTTCAATAAAGAATTGTGAAATGATTAATATACCCTCTTATTTAAATAAAAAATATTTTTTTTAATTTCTAATTCTTTAATGATTTATTTGAGACTCGTCTGCACTTTTAAAAAAAAAATTATTTTTTTTAATAATTTATTGAGGAATTGTTTGCACTATTTTTAAAAATTTGGGACTATGATTGCAATTAATTCTTTAATTTTTTATTTAAATAGGAGGTTATATTCGTTATTTCACTGTTTTTTATTGAGAAATTAGATATAAATGGTGGTTTGTGGAATTAAATATGTAATTAATGGTGAAAAATGTCAAAAAAAAAAAGAAGAGAAAAGTTATGACGTTTTTCACAATAACGGTGAAAAATATGGACATTATGTACTTATTATCATTTTAATAATTTATTCGTAACTTATCTGCGCTTTTTTTTTAAAAAAAATTGAATTGTAGTTGCAAATAATTTTTTTCTTTTTCTTTTTGTTTTATTTAAGGAGAATGATATATTTGTCATTTCATAATTTTTATTTGAGAAAATAAGTAAAAATGACATTTTGCGCAATGAAATGTAGAAATGAGGATGAAAATGTCAAAAAAATAAAAGATAATGACGTTTTTCACAATAATAATGAAAGGTATAGATGTTATGTGCTAATGGGAAAATTAGCTCTGGTGCTCTAAAAACTGAAAAGATTAGATTAATGTCTTAAATAAAAATTAAACTTTATATAAACCGTATTATTTACGTCCTTATGAAAACCCTCAACCCTCTCCCACGTTATTCATTCTCTCCCACATCTCTCTCTGTCGTCCTCGCAACTCCGCCATCTTCTTCCATCTCCTTTTCAAGGACCTCTTAAACATTGAGCCCTGAAAACCCCAAATCGCCAATCGCAAAAATTCTCACCTGATTCGTACTCCGAAATCAAAAACTCTGACTCTGAATTCTATGGAGAATATGGGTTGAAGAGGAAAATAATTGTTTATGAAAAACCATTCTTCAAAACTTTATAAGGAATTCTATTGTTTATTGCATTTTCAGTCATTAAGGAACCGAATTTCTGTTTTCGACACACATGAGACTAGTATTCTACTCTTGTTAAAGATGGAGAGGCAAGTATCTAGAGCATTTAATATCCTTCCTGACATTTTCTTCTCTTCATTAGGTTATTTTAATGTGGATTTGACTACTATTTCCACTTGTGGGGTCCACATCACGTATAGAATTTATTTAAGGTATTCAATTGACACTATAAACCCTTTTGATGTATATTGGTCTCTGGTCAGCATATTGTGGTAGGTACTTGAATTTCAAATTGCATTTTAATTAAGTTGAAATTTATATCCCAGAGTATTTCACCCCTGCCACAGAAAAAAAAAATGTAAAATACGTTCTCAAAGGGAAATGGATTATCCAACCGAATTCTTTATTGAAATGGCTGGATGTGCGTGGAAGTGAAAATTGCTTTATAAAAGGATGATTTCTTATCTTACACGAATTTAATTATAGATGAATTTTTGTCAACAAGAAAATCACCATTATATTATTTTTGTCACTTTTGTTTTTTTGAATTTCGTCACTCTTGAGTGTTTATCACTTTTTTTTTTAAAAGATTTGTGTCACTTTTTTTTTTTCGTCACTTTTTTGAGTTTGTCACTTTTTTTTAATTTTGTTACATTTTGATTGTCTGTCAATTTTTTAATCTGTATAACTTCTTTTAATTTGTGCCACTTTTTTGAATTCGTCACGTTTTTTAATTTTCTTCCTCTTTTTTTTTTTTTTTTTTTTATTTTTTTGTGTTTTACACTTTTTTCAGTCGCATTCTTTATTTCTATCACATTTTTAGTGACAAACATCATTTTTTAATAAAAGTAACATTGTATATCATTTTTTAGTTAAAAAAAAGTGACGATTGGTCATTTTTTCAGCATCACTTTTTTTTTTTTACTATGTCACAATTGATGTTACATAGTATTTTTTAACTTTTAAAATATGTTTTATGTGATTTTTCAAAACACTCTTATTTTTAAGAGTATTTTTGTAAGAGAAAAATGCATGGATCAGGCATTAATTATCATGAAATAAAAAATCAGGCCTCAAAGTTTAGAATTTCAAAAATCAAGTTTTTACATGATTTAATTAGTTATATTTAACAATTATGTTAAATTAAATATTTAATGGTAATATAATATAATTACCCCCACCTCTACCACCCTACTGCACCGATGATAGTTCCGACGACAGCGACTGCTCCGGCGACTATTTCCCACCGCGCTTAATTCTAACGATGAATCTGGTGACCATTTCGTCGCCACTTAATTCCGACACTAGTTCGATACCGACAATTGTTAAGGTCACAATTATATTCAATTTGGTTATAGATATCTTATTAATTAATTAAAAATTAATTTTCGATCACAACTTATCAAATTAAATGGTCGCAGTTTATTTTCGAGGTCACAATTAACTTCATCGGTCACTGATAATAAAAAAAAAAGTATAGGTCACAGATTTTCAGTTGCTCGCAAATTAATTTTTTTTATAGATAATAGATATGACATATTTCCAAATGTGTTGGTCACAAATCATATTTTCAATTATAGATTATCGATTTTTAAGGTCACGGATTAATAGTTAGCCACAGATAACAATATAGTTAGTCACACACACACAAACACCCGTCCTCGTCCCCGTCCCCGATCCCAATCCACCACCTATAATTGGTCACAGACTCGAATCTTAAGGTAGTCATAGAGAACCATATAGTTGGTCACATACAACCAAACACCCGTCCCCCGATCCCAATCCACCACCAATATTGGTCACAGATCGACCAACTAGTTGGTCACATAAACTCAAATAGTCGTCCCCCGATCCTAATCCACCACTAATAATTGGTCACAGACACTCTCCTTCAACCTCGTCGCAACACCACCACAACCACCGCATAACAATAACAAAAAACAACAACAACCACCAACACCGAGAAAACCACCGCAAAATCACAACCAAAAAATCGTTGCACCACCACCGCGACAACCACGTAGCCTCCAACACCTCAACAACCATCTCTATTTCTATCTATACCACGCTACAACCACCACCTCACCATTTGCATTTGCAAAAGACCATCACAATGTGCAAATCACTAACAACAAAAACCAACCCCGCTAAGAGGATCTTAGAATGAAGAGTAACCCAAAACCACCACAAATCGCCGGACCGCCAGCAGCCACCCAACCATAGCAGCGTGAGACGCTGCTGTGAATTGTAGCAGAGGATCAGAAATTGTGAGAGAGTTGATTTATGGTTTTATAATTAAAATGAATTTGGTTGTGGTAGATAGTAGGATGAGTATATATGTTAATTTAATTTTATAATATTATTATTAATATTAATTGTGAAATAAAAATCTGATTTTTGATTAAAAAACGTTTAAACCTGATTTTTAGAAAGTTCAAACTAAACAACTGGTTTTAAGTAATTTCCTCTTTTTGTAAGTTCTCCGGTGCTAATTCCCCTACTCGGAATATCCCTATAGGCTGGGGAAGCCCAATAATACTACTTACAAACCGGGCCAGAAATGGACCAAATTGAAATGGAGATGGGAAGCCCAAAATTAATGCACAAAGGCGGCTAATGTATTGGGCTCTTTCAAATGACCCAATTGGAAACTAGGTTTATATGGGCTCAGATTCAACCATCAAGTTAATTGGGCCTTCATTTCTCAGTGTAATAAGGGACATACACCCTTAAAATCAGGAGTGTTTAGATTAAAAAAAAAAAGGGTAAAATATTAGTTGTTTTTTAATTAATGTCACGTGTTATGTAACTTTCTCTTCGGAATACAAAATATTTATTTTGATTTATATAAAACAAAGTGTTGGGCTAAACTTAAATTGTGATTATTTGGGTCTAGATTTGGGCACTGGGTGGATTAATTCGAGCAGTACACTTCAGGTATTTTGTAAATAGAATCATTCTTGCGGTTATTGCGTGATTTTCTATCCCTAATGTACTATATCAATTAACAAGCAATAAAGTGAACCTAAGATTCCAACAAATACATTCCTAATTTCTATCTATCTATCTAACAATTAATGTAACTATTCCTAATTTCTATTCGAGCAAAAATAATTAAAATTGAGTTAATTTTTATCGTACATATTATAAGTCTAAAAAAAATAAAACAGTGCACAAGTAGCAATTAGGGTTTTATTTATGCACAAAAAGTATTAGGATTTACGACTTCACTGTAATTATTAAAAAATCAGAAATTAAAAAGTGCAAAATAGTCCTAAATAAATTGTTAAAAAATTAGAAATAAAAGAATTATTTTTGTTTGATTTTTTTTCATTTAAGTGTGAGTGTATATTCGTCATTTTACAAGAAATTGGATGAAAATGAATAGAAATGATTGTTTAGGTAATCAAATATGTAATTAAAGGTGAAAATGTCAAAAATGAAAGGTATAAATGTTTGTTCTAACAATAGTGAAAGGTATGGACATTGTGTACTAATTACGATTTTACTAATTCATTTGTGACTCATTTGCACTTTTTTCTTTAAAAAAAATTGGGAATATAATTGCAAATAGTTCTTTCTTTTTATTTTTATTTAAATATGACGATATATTAATTAATTCACGACTTTTAATTGAGAAAATTGATGAAAATAAACTTTTGTGCAATGAAAGGTTAAAATAAGGCTGAAAATGTCAAAAAATATAAGATAATAACGTTTTCCACAATAATAGTGAAAGATAAAGACATTATATTCTAATTTCCCTTATAATAATGGTGTTAATGCTCTCATGAAAGTATAACTAATTTGCTTACACTATTGGAAAAAGTATAACTGTATACAAATTAGTAATTTATTATCTCTTAAGTATACAATGTGTTGTAGATGAAACATGATATAATATCAATGCATCATAGAAGAATATTAAATTCATTGCAGATTTATTATTTGTATGTAAATATCTTTTCCGTTGACCTTTCCTAAAGAAGCACAATTTTACAATTCTACTAATATTCAAGAAGAACTTTGAGTTGTTGTTTTCATTAAAAAAGATACATCTCATATTATGTTAATAATCTAATAGAATATTACTTATTCACGGAGAGAGTAATTTATAAAATCTAATATTTTCTAAAAATATTATAATATCACTCTTGGAAGAGCGAACATTTGTACATTTAAATATTTCAAAATAATAATATGTTGTTGCTTTTAAGAAACACAAATTTTATATATATATATATATATATATATATCCTACTTCCTTTAAAAGAGAGGATCCAAAATTCACTGTTCACCTCGTGTACTCTCTTTCACACTTGAACCGGTTATTTCACCACCGACTGACTTCATTTATTGCAATTGACGTGTTCATTTTCTCAATTGTCATCCATTATCCATTTGGTTTACTGTTCATGATGTGATTTTTTTTTTGTTGCTTTTGTTGAGATATTTATATTCATAGATGCGTTTGTTGACTTATGAGGTTTTTTTTTTTTTAAGTGGTTGATTTTGTTGAGATAATTATATCTATAGTTGCTTTTTTAGGTTAAAAAAATAAATATAAAAACGGGTAAAGTGTGTTTCTCTCCGTGCCGGCACGGGGGAGAGTTTCAGATTAGCATTGATCGTAGTGAAGAGTATAAGTAGTTAGAGTATTAGGAGAATGTTTATTTAAAAGTAAAAAGGAAAATGTTTGTTTGATTATGAATAATCTAATCTAAAAATGGAAACAATTAGTTTCTAAATCTTAAGCTAGAAATTAAAACCAAAACATTGTTTGTAGTTTTTTTAATTAATTGAAGTAAAATTTTGTATATTAGGAGAATATTTATTTGCAAATAAAATTTTGTATTAGTAAATTGTTTGTTTGATGATAAATATTCTATTCTACAAATGGAGAAATATAGTATTTTAATCTTAAGCTAGAAATAAAAACGGAAACATTGTTTGTAGTGTTTTTTTAATCATATTCATGTAAAATTTTGTATTAGAATTTTTGTTTGCAAGTAAAACTTTGTATAAAAACAATATTAAGCATATAATAATTCATTCAACAATTAAATCAATGAAAATATTAATTCAATATGTAAATACAAAATATTTATTACATTATTAAAGTTGAAAAGTTTATTTATTTGACATATTGTATTAATATATTATTAGACCAAGCAATTTTAGTTGGAATGTCACACATTTTAATTATTATTTAATAGCCAATGTATCAAAACAAATCCACGTTATTTAAATTAAAATTGTCTGGCATAAGGATGATTTTTTTATACGGGACAATATATTTTTTCGTTGGATAAAATATGCCTTTAAAATTAATAGCTACCGTATCGGAAAAGTAATTTAATGGCTACCGTATTGGAAAAGTTCATGTTCTGATTAAATTATAATTATTTGGAATAACATTATGATTTTTACAAATTTATATACCGTCCGCTAAATAAATACACAATAAATAATTTGTATTTACAAGTTATATTAATATATTGAATGGCTTGAATTAAATTAATAAAAAAAAAATTCTTCTTCTCCCGTGCGCGCACGGGGATAATCATTCTCCCCGTGCCAGCACGGGGAGAGTGAATTATATATAAAAGCCCAACTTTCAGTTCCCTCTCTCTCGAAGCCATAGAAATTTGGCGTCAACAGGAAGCTTAATTCGTGGAATTTCTCGAATAAGTCCGTTGGATTCATCTGTAATTTTGACGGGGTTACGTGCTGGTAGAGCTATGATGATTCCGAGCAGCGTTAAGAAAACGATCGAAAATACAAAGGAGATAACCTGCCAAAGTCACAGTGAGGAGGAGATTTACGCAATGCTCAAAGAATACTCCATGGATCTCAATGAGACTACCCAGAAGCTCCTCCTACAAGGTACCCGCGTGTGCTTTATGCGCACACGCACTCTATTTGTTGTGTGAATTAATTTGTTCATATTGATTTCGCTTTGATGTGCGGTGTGATTGATAATAAGCTGTTTAATTTACCATTTTTCTTTTATTTTTTTAATGGGTCAATAGCACATGTTTATATTTCACGCTTAAGATTGAAAAATTAGTTTATTTGGCCTTTTGGGAGAGAAGAGAAAATTTGATTGATGGGTTTAAATTTTAAATTGCTGATGAATTTTCGCCAAAGCTAAGCTTATTTATATGGTGGTTTTTTATCAAATGGTGGCCTTTGTTGTTTTTATATTTAAATGCAGTCGAATTTTTTTTCCACCTCCTATTTATGCGCTGTTTATTTTTTTATTTTCCTTGTAAATTTGGTATCTTCTATTCAAGATTGAGAGTATTGTGAATATCTTTTTCGATGGTTGCAAAGAAAATGTTGATTTTGTAGTTAGGTATATGTGATTCTTGTGAATTGATTGTGAATCTACTAATTTTTGCACGAGACATATTTTCATATCTTTTTGGAGTTTGTGAAATTTGTGAGGTTGTATTACAGTTCACTAAATTGCCAAGTAAAATCTAAGCCCTCGAGTGGGAAGATGAAGGTGGTCCGCTTCTTTTTCTTCCTCCTTGTATGGAACAATTGATGTTGGTTATGGATTTACCTTTTCCCGGTCAATCAGTAGTAGCTTCGGCTCAGGCTCAGGCTCAAAATGCTCCATTTAAATTTCCTATGAGCAAAGAAATTTGGATAACAATATGATCATTATAATCACTTCAATTCAAATTTGTTGTTTATATGCTGGCTTCATATTTAAATATGTTACATGTTAGCACATCACCAATTCTTTGTCTTAAATACAATTTATTATTTATGTGTTTGCTAGCTCGTGTGTAGGTTTCCTTTTGTCCCTCTTCTCTCTGTGAGTTTCCAAAGCAAGGTAACAAATTTGTTTCCACATGCTTCTGTAGATACGTTCCATGAAGTAAAAAGGAAGCGTGATAGGAGAAAATAGGTATTGCTACTTGTGAATGAATCTCATATATAGTGTAGCTTTACTCATAAATGCTCCTACATCATTTAGTCCCATGTTTGGTTTAGATAAAAATTAGATTTTTAATACATTTTGAAAAAAGTTGATGAAATGTGTGGTTGAAAAGTTGATAAAAGTTGTGGATTCCATGAAATATGTGAATAAAATTGATTTTGGAGAAAAATGAGCTTTAAGAAATGGGGATCAAACAACGGTTAAGTTCATGACGACACGAAAGAGCCATGTAGCATCATTCCTAGATTTCGGCACAAGAATTGTTCCAAGTTGCAATTTTATGCTAAGTGTTAAAGCGCAATTATATACATTCTTGTAGGAAACTTTTTGATCATAAAATGGTGACCAGATTAGCAGTTTTAAGATGTGACTAACCTGCTTGTATGTTTTAAAAATGTTTCTTAATCTATAATTTTAAGTGTGGACTTACTGTATTTCTAATGACAAAGATTTATGTTGTATTTTGCCTAAGCCTTTTTCTCTCTGTCTACATACATCTTAGGAAGTTGAAGCAATGTAGTACCCCATTTGAAGTTAACAAAGGCTTATAGGTTAGGTTCTGTTCCCAATTTCTTAAGAAGACAACGCAAAACTTTGATAGCACAACTGCTTCTACAGGTGCTGTAATAAAACATGATAGGTGCAAATGCTACCATTACAATGTAAATATCATTGTACATTAGGTTTCAAAACAAAACTCTGGGGACTTGCAATTAAGTTAAATATCACTTTTGTATATTTTATTTGTTGTTAATTTGGCAGCGAAGATGGGATTTTGGCATAGTCTGCATTTCAATTTCATTTGGATCTATATTTCTCATGTAGTTTCGAACTCCATTTGGTGTTGTAAATTATAGGATTGTATAGATTCAAAATTACATTACAAATGCCTTCGCTTAAGATGGGAGACACCCTTCAAAATTTACTGTTTGCCAATCGAATTTTTTTATATTTATTTTCTGATTCTTTTGCTTATCGATTAATTGTTGCAATGATGATGATATAATTAGATGCCTGAGGTGAATATCTCTTTGAATTCAATTAACGAGGCATATTGATATCTTGACTAGCCGGTGATCATAAAATAATTCTCTCTTTTTTTTTTTTTTCCTTCTGGTACATATATTTTGGTATTGATTTCTGGTGGCAAGGATGATGAAATCATAAACTCCAATTTGTAAGGGGTAAATTTCCCTGGTGAAGTTGAAAATTATTGCTTATTGATTGACTGCCATTCAGCTTCCCTCTCTTTTTGAGTATACTTTGAAAATGTTCATCTGATAATTTTGATATATTGAATAGCATTAGTTTAGATTTTTTTTTCCTTTCTAGCATTTGATTTCAAGAAATTTGGGGTTTTATTATGTTTCGATTTTAAGCTTTACTTCTAATTAAGCCACAAACACTTTCATTAGTCACTAATTTGAAATATTAGTTAATCGCTACAAGGTAAAATGATTTTTTTTTCCCATTTTTATAAAGTATACTTTGCTTTTTGTTCACTTTTTGCAAAGATATAGGAATCTTAATGAATAAGCATTAATTTTCCAATCATGCTATATATACAATTTTTTTACATCATTTTTTATATCATGCAATGCCGGTACACATGATTGGACAGTTTTTTTAATGTTGGACAGGAAAGTTCTTTTTTTTTTTAAATTATTACAATTTGGCCCCGGTGCTTCTTCATGTGGGTGTGATTTAGTGCACGTTTTCATTTTTATTCCCTCAAATCGTGAGGTAGGGGTGTAAATGGTTCGGTTTTACCGGTTTTTGACAATTTTTCAAATAAAACCTTTTAGACCGGTTTGAGTTTTGAGAAAAACTCAAACCTAAACCAAACCATTTTGAACGGTTTGAAAAAAAACTCAAACCTAA
Source organism: Fraxinus excelsior (assembly GCA_019097785.1). Taxonomy (NCBI): domain Eukaryota; kingdom Viridiplantae; phylum Streptophyta; class Magnoliopsida; order Lamiales; family Oleaceae; genus Fraxinus; species Fraxinus excelsior. Next base: position 30,417,308 of record CM032634.1, on the reverse strand, counting down.
ACTTAACGGTTTGGTCCAATTTTAAACCGTCGGTTTCGCCGTATATTTTTTTGTCCGTCTACTTTTATGATATTAATTCATTGAATTCAATATATATTTATAACTTACTAACAATAAATCTAAAACAAACTAAATATATCTACTACAAGTTTAAATACCAACTAAATCAAGTGAAATCACAATAAACTAAAATATAATTTTTTGTTTGTCATTTTAGGCTAAGACTTTACGATAACGTTACAATACAAGTCTACTAAATTACATATAAAGCCCAAAAAATATAATGATGTTCTACAAGACCTCGTGATCATCATATCTGAAAAATAAAACTACTGATTAAACAGAGAGAATAACCAACCATAATGATAAATTAATTATTTATAATATCTAAACATAACAATTACACAAGTTTATCGTTGTATATTATTACGAATTCAGTTTCTCACATATACTCAAACATAAATTGTTGTCACGCATGATAGTCCCCATTGTCAAACAAATGCATTCGTTACATCATCATAGTATTAGATACTAGATAGATAAGAGAATCTTTAAAAATACGGTAATAGAAAATATAAACCACCCGACACAACTTTCATTGAATCATCAAATGCATCTACTTCATCTAAATATTGGAGCATCACTATAAGTTCATTCTTAATTTGCAACCAATTCTTTTCGCATATACAAGCCTCAACTATTCTTGCACCTAATAAACTCCTAAAGGAATCAAGTATCCGACCTCCCATTGAGAATTCAGATTTAAAAACAACTGTAGAAATTTGAATTCTAAAGAGGAAAATGATTTTTGATAGAGTATGTTAGTTTTGAGATTATTAGATATAAATTAGAATTATTTGATAATAATAATATATATGTAATAAAAAATTATAAATTGACAAAAATATACATAAATGACAAAACTATTGAAATTTACATATTTGGATGAATTTAAAAAAAAATCATTATTTTTATTTTTTTATTTTTATATATTTTTTCGTCAGTCCGGTTTGGTTTTAAACCGCAATCAAAATTCTCAAACCTAAACCAAACCAAACCATTTTTGACCGGTTTGGTTTGGTTCAAAACCATTCCATTGATGGGTCCACGTGGCACCAAACCGACGGTTTCTAAATTGCGGTTTCGGTTCGTTTTTCCGGTTTGGCGGTTTTTGCTTACAGCCCTATCGTGAGGTATGTCGATTCGAGATGTGCTTTACTCTAGGGTTCTTTCTTCGGTTTTTTTTTTTTTGTCTATGCGAGTTGGTGCACTTTTTTTTTATCTTTTCCTCTCATTTTTTTTATCTACATGAAGTCTTATGCCAATATTTGTGTTAGGTTTGGTTGAATTCTTTCTGAGTTTTTATTTTTCCATTTTGTACTTGAAAAGATTATTTTGGTTTAAAGATTTGAGCTATGTTTCATTTGCATAACCTTGTAATTGAGCTGAAATTATTGTGCATTAATAATATTATATTGGTATAGTTCGAACTGGAGTATCTTGGCCATGTGTGGTTAAAATATATCTGAATTAGATCTCGACATTTCGCCCAAATTCAGCCTTAGTATTTTTATGGGAAACTAATAGGTTTAATACATTATTTTATTTTGCAGTACACTTTGTGTACTTTATTGGATGGGATACAGTTTGATTCTAGCCGTGATCGAGGCACTCCCTTCAAATTTAAGCTAGGCCAAGGTATATATCTTCCCATTGTATTTGAATACTGAGATGTATTTAGGCATGTAAGCCGGATTTACTTTTCATTGGCGTACTCAAGGTATCTTCTATTGGCACATTTGAATTACTGGTTTTGAAACTTTTTAATTGAATTGGTTAACTGTACATACAGTGAAGAAAATTGGAAATAACGTTGCCAATTTCTTCATTACTCGCAAATGTCAAGTAATCAAAGGATGGGATGAAGGAATCAAGACTATGAAGAAAGGTGAACACGCCCTTTTCAGTATTCCTCCAGAACTGGCATATGGAGAGTCTGGATCGCCTCCAACAATACCTTCCAACGCAACGCTTAAGTTCGAAGTTGAATTGCTCTCATGGATCAGTGTAAAAGAAAGATATATGCAAAGATGGTGGAATATTCAAGAAAATAGTTACAGAAGGAAAGGGTTGGCAGAATCCTAAAGATCTCAATGAAGTAATTGGTATTGTATTCGCCAGCTGCTAGGTTTGCTGACATCTTATATATATTTCATCGGATGAGTTTGATAATGCTTTATGTTATTCTGTATTTTTATTGTAGTCAAATACGAAGCTCGGCTCGAGAATGGAACCCTTGTTTCAAAATCAGATGGAGTGGAGTTCACAGTGAATGATGGTATGTGATATGTACACTATTATTTTATTTTTCATTTTATTTTCCTTTATGATTGTTTCATGTTGATGGAATGTGATCAATGAGGAGATATTTGTGCAGGTTATTTCTGTCCCGCCCTTTCCAAAGCTGTTAAGACTTAAGACAATGAAAAACGGAGAGAAAGTCTTCTTGACTGTAAAACCTCAATGTAAGTGTAAAAACAACACCCTCAAATGATGTTTTAGTAGGCTTTATACCTGTATAGAATATCCAACAAGTTGATTTGTTGTCGAGGGAATATGTATACAATGTGATTAAGCTTCATATCCAATATGTTTACTATGATTCGTTGCAGATGGTTTTGGAGAGAATGGCAGGGAGGCTACTGGTGAAGAATGTGATGTGCCACCAAATGCTACCATTCATATAAATTTGGAATTGGTTTCGTGGAAAACAGTTTCAGAGATTACGAGCGACAAAAAGGTTTTGAAAAAAATACTCAAGGAAGGAGCGGGTTATGAAATACCTAATGATGGCGCCATTGTGCAATGTAAACTCTTATGTTAAAAGATAATCAGAAATTCCTAAAGAATCATTGCATTTTCAGTTTATGTATTGTGTAAGTTCATCACTTAATTGTTTCTTGCTATTGGTCAGTGAATTTGATCGGGAAGCTGCAAGATAGAACTGTTTTTTTGTGAAAAAAGAGATACGATGAGGAGCCTCCTTTTGAATTTAAAGTAGATGAAGGTCATATTTTCATTTCGATGAGACTATAGTTAGCTAAGATCTTTAAAGATCATATGGTCTTCTTCTTGAGATTGTTCTTCCACTTAATTATTGGAAAAGATAACCCTTATTTAATTATGAACTTATTCTACAGAACAAGTTATTGAGGGTCTTGATAGAGCTGTGAAGACACTGAAGATAGGGGAAATTGCACTTTTAACTGTCCAGCCAGAGTATTCATTTGGTCCATCTAAATCTCCACAAGAACTGGCTGCTGTTCCTGGAAATTCCACTATGTATTATGAAGTTGAGATGAAGAACATATAGCTGACAGTGGCGAGAAAAGGAAGAAAAGGGTTTGCTGTGAAATAATTGAGACGGGGAGACCCATGACACGGGTCTCCAAGCATTACGGAGACGTGATGTCCGCACATCGCCGACGCTTGTCCACTGAGGAAAAAAAAATTCCTGCGCTGCGCGGAGATTGATATGTCCATTCAAGCTTCTGTGTTCAAACGTATATTCTCGTTTTATAGTGCGTTCTCGTCCTATTTTTCAATGTTTTGTTCTTTGTTTAGCTCAATCTAGCTGAGAAACTTTAGTTCTTGCTAGATTCTTACTTCTTTGTAGTTTTACCTAAGGGTTTTTCCCCTTCTTCTCGTCTACGATGTAAAAATGTTGTTGGGTTACGCTTTATTTAATTCGATCTACTTCAAAAGCTATAGATCTTGCTCGATGTGTTTTTTTCTCCTGATTTTTGCCATCTTCGACTATATTCCATTTCTGGCTATCATTTGTACGGTAGTTTTAAGCATATTTCCAGCTGGTTTTTGCTCAGTCTAGCTTGATCTAGCGGAAAAACTTCAGTTTTTTTTTGGCTTGAAATGCTCGCTGTATGTTAAATTATGACATTTTTCAAATTTAATTATTATTTAATAGCCAACGTATCAAAAGAATCTGCGCTATTTAAATAAAAATTGTTTGGCATGACGATGATTTCTTTAATATACGAGACAATATATTTTTCAGTTGGATAAAATATACCTTATCGGAAAAGTAATTTAATACCTATCGTGTTGGAAAAGTTAATGTCCTCATTAAATTATAATTGTTTGGAATAAGATTATGATTTTTACAAATTTATATACTGTACGCTAAATAAAAACACCATAAATAATTTGTATTTACAAATTGTATTGATATTTGAGTTGCTTAAATTAAGTTGATATTTAGAATAAAAAAAAAAAAAAAATACATATGGAATCCTCCCCGTGCGCGCACGGGGAAAATGAAGAGGATTTTTTTTTTTAAAATTGACTCTATTCAATTAATCAAAAATAGGTCAATATAAAATATTTATTGTAGGAAATTTCAATAGTCTATTTACTTAACAAATAGTATATAATCTTTAAAAATCATCATCATAATTATTATGTCACAGATAATTTGAATCTAAATAGCATACATTTTTCCTATTTCATGTTTCGTTTATAATTACAAAAAAAAAAAAAAAAAGCTATTGTCCCGTATAATAACTGGTAACTATATATTATTTAATATATTTTTTAAAATGACATTCTCTCGATATTTAAATATTTCGTATAATAATTGGTCAGTATATATTAATTAATATATTTTTTAAAATACATATTTGTGATATTTAAATATTTCGTTTTTAGTTAAGATTCAAAACAAACTTACTTTATTACCTTAAATTGGTAAGTTAAATATAAAAACAATAATAAGCATATAATAATTCATCCAACAATTCAATCAATAAAAATATTAATTCAATATGTAAATACAAAATATTTATTACATTATTAAATTTGAGAAGTTTATTTATTTGACAGATTGTATTAATATATCATTAAGCCAAGTAATTTTAGTTAGAATGCCGCACATTTTAATTATTATTTAATAGCTAACGTATCAAAAAAAATCTGCCTTATTTAGATTAAAATTGTCTGGTATAAAGATGATTTTTTTAATAATTATATATGGCACAATATATTTTTCTGTTGAATAAAATATGCCTCTAAAATTAATAGCTACCGTATCGAAAAAGTTCATGTCTTGATTAAATTAAAATTGTTTGGAATAACAATATGATTTGTTAAAATTTATATACTGTCCGCTAAATAAATACACAATAAATAATTTGTATTTACAAATTGTATTAATATTTGAATTGATTGAATTAAGTTGATATTTACCATAAACAAAAAAAAATGATGGAATTGTCCCCGTGCGTGCAAGGGGAGAGTGATCCTCCCCGTGCGCGTACGGGGAGAGGGAAACTCTTCGTGCACGCACGGAGAGTTGCTTTCTCCCCATGCGCGCATGGGGAGAATCAATTTCCCCGTGCGCGCACGGGAAGAAGAAAAATTTTAAATTTTATTTTATTTTTTTCGTCTTATTTTTATAACTAGATGCAATTCAATTAATCAAAATATTAATTCAATACCTCAATATAAAATATTTATTATATGATATTTCAACAGTGTATTTACTTAACAAATAGTATATAATATTTAAAAATATAGTAACAAAATTACTATGGCAAATAATTTTAATTTAAACAGCATACATTTTTCCTATTTTATGTTTGATTTACAAAAAGAAAAAAAAAATTGTCCCGTATAATAATTGGTAAGTATATATTATTTAATATATTTTTTAAAATGACATATTCTCGATATTTAAATATTTCGTTTTTAATTAAAATTCAAAACAAACTTACTTTACTACCTTAAATTGGTAAGTTAAATATAAAAACAATAATAAACATATAATAATGCATTCAACAATTCAATCAATGAAATTATTAATTCAATATGTAAATACAAAATATTTATTACATTATTAAATTTGAGAAGCTTATTTATTTAACAGATTGTATTAATATATTATTAAGCCAAGCAATTTTAGTTGGAATGTCACACATTGTAATTATTATTTAATAGCCAATGTATCAAAAAAATCTGCGTTATTTAAATTGTCTGCCATAAGGATGATTTTTTAATAATTATATATGACACGATATATTTTTCCGTTAAATAAAATATGCATCTAAAATTAATAGCTACCGTATCGTATCGGAGTGAAACTCCCCGTGCCCTCACGGGGAGAAGAAAAAAAAAAAAATATATATATATATATATATATTTCGTCTTTGTATACGTCAACTTGATGCAATTCAATTAACCCAAATATTAATTCAATACGCAATTGTCATTTCTTTATATTTTTAAATTAATTCAAAGAAGTACTCCTTTCCTCTTCCTATTTATATCTGCTGCTTTTGAATAGAAAATTATTTTTCAGTACTCTATTTAAGTTCAATTCTTCCATTTGCATTGTAGATTAACACCCAATAATTTATCCATATAAACTATGTATTCTTTGTTCCATTTACTTGTCTCGGTCTACAATTATATACTTTGTTCCATTCATTTGTGTCGGTCTACAATTGCAAAAATCCGTACGAAACGCTTTTCATATTCTCCCTTGCAAAGAAATTTTAACTCTCTCGCTTATAATTTTTACAGAATCACTTGTGTGTTTTATTCCCTAATCTGTCTTTTAGTTTTCACCTACTCATTTCTTACCTACCCTCCAAAGCCAATCGTTTCATAAAATCAATCTAATATAGAATCCATCATTCACCTACCAACTAATTTCCACCTACCCACTTCTCAACTATCATCCCACTAGCCTCAACACCTTCCACCCGTAAAAACATTCAATTATTTCACTTCTAATTGACTGTGGTTCAACCCCATTTCTCTTATATTTTATTCAAATCCTCCCTATAAATATAATCATCTATCGAAATGAATATATATTCAGTTTTCATACTTTCTTTCCCAATACCCTACTCGAGTAAGTGTAAAATTAGCTTTCTAAATGATGCTACACTGCTTGTTTTTCAGCTGTAAAAATTCCACCGGCACTTCCTAACCTTACAAATCATTTGTAGGTAATTTTCCGAACACGGCTGCAACTATAAAAACTTGATATTAAAAACAACAGCAACACCATTGACCAAACAGACGTTCGATAATTTAACATTGAAGACAACTTCAAATATCGTAATGATATTTTTGAAATTGACTTCTATGTCAAGTTTTGAAACTTCTATCTGGTCTGATGGTGTCGCTGCCGTTTTTAACATATCAACTTTCTATAATTACAGTTGTAACTAGAAGTTCAAGAATTGATTCACAGTTGCTAATTTCAATCTACCTGTCCAATTAATTAATTTGAGGTAAATATAATCATAAATAAATAATAATTTCCACACAATTCTAATTGTTTTGTTTACCTAGATATACTTTCTTGTAAAATATTTGATATCATATTTGTTTCCCTATCCTTGAATGAGAATTGCTTAGAAGTAAACATTTTATGTAACATGATTCTAAACTATTGTCTATAATCTAATTCCATCGTTCTTATAACTTTAAACTGTTGTCTATAATCTAACTCCAACATTCTTCACTCAAGAACACGTTTTGCGAACTGACTATAGTTCTATATCCATTATAGTCCACAGAAATCAAAATAAGCCAACTATGGTCATATCCTGATTTAGCTTTAAATCGGCATACACAAAATTCTTTTTTTCATTTGTTAAGCCTCTGTTTGAAACCCATTTTAAGAATAATAGAAATTTTGGAATAGTATTTCATGTAAGAATGTGTGATGGAAAAACGATGAAAAGTTTTTGATTTGTGTGTAATATTATTATATTGAGAGAATGTATGGTTGAAATAAAAAATAAGAATGAGGATAAGAATGAAAAAGAGAATTAATGAGTATGAAACGGGGGGCTAAATCTTTTGACCTCAATAGCAATACTTATATTTGTTTAACGTCTAATTAATTTTTATGTTTTGTGTAAATTCAGCTTTCACCACCTCAATCCTCCATTTCGTATTTGGTCATACCATTGATTTATTCCATTTCTGTACCGATCATTTACAATTTTGTAAAACATTTGACAATTCAATAAACTTACATTCTTTCTTTTTTCAAACTGAAATTGAATAATTTATTAACACATTTACATATTTGTAGTCAAGGTTCTAAAAGGCTTAAAAGGCGTAATGCATGGCGTTGCGTGGAATCCGAAACATATGCATAAAAAAGCGTAAAAAGACGTTTTCTTATTTTAATTTTTAATCAATTAAAAACCGAATTTACTAAACATTTAAATCAAATTTATAGAAACTTTTTATATATTTTTTAAAGTTTCCAAAAAAAAATATAAATTTCAAATTTAAATAATTTATAACAAAGCATATTCAAGTAATTATTCATCACTCATCGGTAGATAAAATGTAACCCAATTAATAATTTAATATTTCACATTGGTCACTTGATTTTCGGGTCCAATGGTTGTTTTGATTTTAAATTAGAGCAAACTGAATAAATTAACATTTAATATTTTTTAACTTCAAAGAATTGTTAAAAAAAAAGGTAACGCGCATGCAACACTAATATATCCTCAACAAGTACAAAACCCGTGCAATGCACGGGCAAAAACTAGTATATATGAAAAGAGAGAAAAAGAAAAGAGAGAATAAAAACCAATAGATTTGTGTGTATTTTATTGAGAATCAAGATCAGTATTTACAGGGTCTAAAATAAGAGTATAGATGGAATGAAATACACATTCTGAACTAGATAGGACTTATCTATGTATCATGATAATCCTAAATAATCATCAATAATTATCTCATTCTTTTACAACACTCCTCCTTTGATGATTATTTGTACAATAACTGCCTCGTTAAAACCTTGTTTAATAAAAATCCAATGGGACAAAAAAAGCAAACGAAGTAAAAAGAGTATAGTTATTTTGGAGTATAAAAATGTTGCTTCATTAAAACATTGATAGGAAAACTAAGTGGGATAAAACATAAGCGAAGGAAAAAGACTACAACTACTCCCCTGATGTAGATCACTGAAAATCTTTGAGTCGACGCATTCCAATTTTTTGAACCAATTTCTTAAATGTAGATGTTGGTAGTGCTTTTGTAAATAAATTAGTCACATTGTCACTTGAACAAATTTCTTGAATATTGATGTCGTCGTTTTTTTCAAACTCGTGTGTATGAAAGAATTTTGGAGAAATATGCTTCGTCCTATCACCTTTGATATAACCTCCTTTGAGTTGTGTAATACTAGTATTATCTTTATATAAAATTGTTGGACTATCTTTTGTTGAAACTAATCCGCATGATACTTGGATATGATGGGTCATATTCTTTAACCACACACATTCTCGCTCTGCTTCATAGATTGCAATAATTTAAAAATAATTTGAGAATGTTGCTGTTAATGATTGCTTCACAGATCTCCATGATATATCTGTTCCTCCATGTGTAAACACGTATCCTGTTTATGATTTAACTTTATGTGGGTCAGAGAGATAACATGCAGAATATCCCACTAAACCAGATCCCGACTTTTAAGAATAAAATAATCTCAAATCAATAGTATCCTTTAGGTAACGAAAAATATGTTTAACACCATCTCAATGTCTTTATGTTGGTGTAGAGCTAGATCTTGCAAGGAGATTTACAGAAAAAACTGTCGGGTAGGTACAATTTACAAAATAAGTTAATGCTCTAATTGCAATAAGGTAGGTATTTCAGGACCAAGAATATTTTCTTCATCTTCAAGTGAACAAAAATGGTCATTTTTTATATCAAGCGATCGAACAACCATAGGTGATGTCAATGGATGTGCATTATCCATATAAAAAAAATTTAAGATTTTTTCTGTATATTTAGATTGATGAACAAATAATTCTCTTGAGAAATGTTCAATTTGCAACCCGAGACATAATTTGATTTTTCCCAAATCTTTCATCTTAAATTCATTTTTCAAATAATCTGTAGTTTTGTTGAGCTCTTCAGAAGTCCCAATTAAATGTAAATCATCAACATAAACTGCCACAATTGAAAATCTAATATTCGTTTTCTTTATGAAAACACATGGGCAGACATCATCATTTTTATAGTATTCTTTCAACAAATATTCACTAAGGTGATTATATTACATGCGTCCGAATTGTTTCAATCCATATAATGATCTTTGCAATTTAATTGAGAACATGGTTCTCAGACATTTATCATTTGTTTCACGCACTTTAAGTCCTTCCGAGACTTTCATATATATGTCACTATCAAGTGAACCACACAAATAGGCAGTCACTACATCCATAAGGTGCATAGTGAACTTTTGTGACACGATCAAACTAATTAAAAATCTAAAAGTTATGATGTCCATTAGGGGAGAATATGTTTCCCCATAATCAATTTCTGGTCTTTGTGAGAAACATTGAGCTACGAGTCAAGTCTTGTATCTTGTAATTACATTGTTTTCATTTTTCTTTCATACAAAAACTCATTCGTATCCACAGGGATTGCATTTTCAAGTGTTCAAACTACAAGTTCAAACACTTTCCGTTTCTCTAAGTAATTCAATTCCGCGTGTATGACTTCTTTCCACTTTGGCCAACCATTTCTATTTTGACAGTTTTTTACAGACAGTGATTCAGGATCATTATTTTGCATAATATCAAAAGCCACGTTAAATGGAAAAATATTGTCTATAACAACATTAGTTCGCTCCCATAATTTATGAGATAACATATAATTTATTAAAATATCATTATTTTCGGACACTTGTGATTTTTCAGGAACCAAATTTTTAATATTTGATTGATCAATTTTCTCTAATATTACTTCTTCTGAATTTTTTGGTTGGTTTTTCTCTTGTACTTTTCTTTTTCTATATTCATTTCACGTAAATATACTCAAGAGTGTAGATCCATAAATTTCATGTTTCTCTAGTAAGTTCAATTTTACTAGGATCAAGTCTAAAAACTCCAGGTTTCTCTAGTAAATTTTAGTTTGATCATGTCATTTTATTTGACCAATTATTTCTTCAATCGATATATTTCAACGAATTTATTTTGATTCATCGCTATTCATAATATGATGCAGTACATCATGTGCAAAAGTGTTGTCGACAACTTTTTCTTATCTTTTTTTATTCTATTTCTTTTTCCATGATGGCAGAACTTGTTGAAATATCTCAATTTTCATTATTTCAGGTACATGAACCTCTTCTGAGATTTTATAATATGTTATGTCTAAATGCTCATTAAAAATATATACCTCTTTAATAAGACAATCTTTACCAATTGCTCAATTTTCATTTGGAGGACTTTGTAATAAAATCAAATATCATCACGCTTCAGGTGTGCCATAAATTTATCAAATATAATATTAACGAATTGTCCTTCTATGAGTCAATTCGAGTTGAAGTATTTAAAGCCGATGTGTGATATTGTTAATATATTTAGTCAGTAAATGCATCTAAATAAATTATCTTTCGATCTTCTGGTTCGAATTGTCTTTTGCGAGGATTTAGATATTGATACATTTATATATTATTTTCAGCTTCTTAATTCTTCCCCCTAATGCTAAGAGAATTGTCAAATCAAATTGACAATCATTTTTACAAATTCATCCATTTGGAATAAGGGTTCATGCTACCTATTTATTCTTAACATTTTCTTTTTTACTTTCCATCTCAGTGCATTGTGGTGGATTAATTTTACATATAAAACACTATCGAAATAATTTGATGAAAAAATTAGGCTCTGACCATAAGCCAAGTTATAACTAAGAGAACTATGATGTTGACATGATGTGTAATGACTTTCCCTAAACTAAAGTGAGAAATATTTGATTCCTAATTAAATTAATAGGAGGCGTTTAACAAATAATAATGTTAAATCATGTATCGACATCTCAACTAACATTTAATAAAAAAAAATTGAGATTTATGATCACTAGTATTAAAAAGACATACCATCTTAATTGTATAATATGAAAATTATGCTTATAATTTGAGTAGCACTTTCACAAACTTCAGGTTGCAAACACCATGCAATCATCTAATGTTTGTATCAAATCTATTAGATACAAATAATATTTAGATAGTCAATGTGGAGGGTGATCGGCCCCACATATCACATTAATTAATTTTCATAAATATAGGGAACTCAATCCTTATTTAACTAGTAACGATCAATAACCAGTTTTCAATAAAGAGAACAATCAAATATGATTTCATTGGATTGAAAAATCTTCCGATTCTTCATTGAATATTCATTTGAATATTTAATATCACATCATTATTGATCCAGTGATGGTACAACTGGTCATGCCAAACAATAAAGTCAAATTGAACTTCTAGTTCAATATAAGATATAATTCAATTATTTAATTTCGAAAAATATAATTAAACATCATATAATCATATATCATTCAAGTAATCAAACTAATCAATATCATTGTGACGTTAATTACACGTTGTCCTTCAGGGATAAATATGAATTCAAAATGATACATTCTTTGAGACATGTGTTATTTCAAGAGCACGTAGTATTTTAATATTGCTTCATGATAAATATGTTAATATTCATCTGAAATATTGAAAAATATAATTTATACTCTTCAGGAGCAAGAAATATTCTTCAAAAATATTAATCATAATATTGTGCTATTTCAGAAGCAACAACAAACTATTAATAATAGATAAATTCACAATTAATATTCTTCTAAAATATTAATTATAATGTTGTGTTGCTTTAGGAACAACAACAATTTTTTATTTTATTTTTTGAGAATATTTATAGATCTTATGAAATTGCAAATCAGATCTATATTATTGTATTTAATAACTCAAATTTAAAATTGTGTTCTACAGTAAAAAGAATCAACAAGTAAAAATTATAATAAATATATCAAGGTTTTATTAAAACCATATAATATTAATCCATATAAAGATATGCACAGTAAAATCACAGTCATAATCGCATTGAATATTATCGAATAAAAAATTAATTAATTAAGATTAGTGAATAATTAGCATGTAATTACAATAAATAATTAGGCATAATTACTATATATACAACCACTAGAATAGAAAGATGAATCTGTAATGTAATGTTGTGCTATTGAGATTATCATACAGTATTAGGAAAAAATTTCATATACACACAAGGTAGGAATAAAATCTCCAATCATGCATTAATACGTTGTTAAATGAATTAAAGTCTCCATCCATGCATTAAGGCAGTTAATTTGTGACATAATTATTAATCGGAATATTCAAGAGAATGGATTATTTAAGGAATTAAAATCTCCATGAATCCGTACCTGGAACTCGCCATAGCCGATACCTCTTACTCTCAATAGCTGTTTTTGGTAATTAACGACTTCCATTATTATCTCTAATCAAATCGTTTACCCATGCATTAAGACGGTGGTAATTTGCTAAAATGGAAAAAGAAGACCTTGATTTTGAGATAATCGTATTGATAACGTGTTATGAAAAGAGAATAAAAGAAAAGAGAGAATAAAAGTCAATAGATTTGTGTATATTTTATTGAGAATTAAGACCAGTATTTAACATACAATATTTTAGAAGAATATTGTGCCGTTGTTCATAAAGAATCATAAATTTTTTTACATCAATGTTTTTTGAAAAAAAAATATTGTATCGTTGTTCTAGAAAAATGTCAATTATTATATATCTCATTTCAATAGAATATTGTCTAATTATTCCAGAAGAAATACAATTTTATATAGATTTATATTTTTTTTTAAAATATTGAATTTTTGTTCTGGAAGAACAAAATTTACTAAAAAAAAAAAACAATGTGTTTTACTTTTGAAGAAGTATAATGTTATGTGTTTGAATTTTTTTTCAATATATATATATTATAATGGATGATGAGATGTTATGAATCAACATTGTCAATAAGCATTGTACATATAGCATATTTCTATAACTTAAGTATTAAGAATATTGTATTGAGATGGAAGAATTGTGATTTTAATCACTATCGTTCTTGAAGAAGCAAAAGTTTGATATATTGATATTTTAGGGAGCCACTATTTACATCTATAATTGTTATATATCTATCCCTATTTGTCTTTATTAAATTCATTCATTTAAACACTATACATTCACACCATTATTATTATTATTATTATTATTATTATTATTATTATTATTATATATATATATATATTTTTTTTTTTTTATTTTTTTTTTCTTCTAAACATTTTATGCATGCTTCTTTATAATGCACCAAGTATTTTCCAAAGAAAAATGGAAAATATTTTTAATAAGCACAATAAATTCGTTATAGTTTATATATCCCGTAATAATTCATTCACATCCTTTCTATATCTATCCACACCATTTTTACATATCTATAATCCTAGTTGAAAGGTAATCATCAATGTCTTCAATTCAATAAAATCGAGAAAAGAAAATATAATATCAACAAAAAACTTAAATACTTCATAATGAATTTTTTTATTGATACTAATTGAATTCAAAAGGCACATTATCAAATGACTCAAACACAAATAAAAAATCATCTGGAAGATGCTACGTGTACCAAAACTATTACCTAATGTTTTATATAATCAACACGAGTGTAATCTATTTGGTACAAATAGATAAATCCAAATCATTCACATACTAAATTCATCAAACTTACAATAAAAGATAATCCTTAACTTTTCAAATTCTTTATATATTGCTATGTATGTTTGTATTTACTCTAATGGTATGTCTTTCTTTATTGTTTTGGCTTTAGTTGAATATTTTATGAATATTGCTTACATACTTGCTTCATAGTAAATAAACAACGAACTTTTGATGTAAAATTATAAATCTTGTTTAGTTGGTTTTATTACATTCTGTGTAGTGAATGTTACAAACAATCTTGAACCTGACTTGGGTCGAAATAGTTTTCGACACCATCATAAATCCAATTATTTATTTCAAGGAGAAATGAAATAATTATGAGAACTAATATTCGTATAATATCATATTCAATGATCCAAAAGAGCCAATATTGCTCATGTTTAGCCCCCATTAAATTTTAGTTCACTTTTCTCTCTCATTTTATAAATCACGCTATCTCAATAAAATAATATTATACATAAATCCAAAAATTCTCCTTATTCTTTAACCACACATTTTCTTCAAAATACACTATTCCAAAATCAATTTTTTTTTCCAAATAATGGAGCTATGTATATCCATTAGAAAAACAAAAGATTCTTCAATTTAATGAATTCCCATGTATTGTATGTTATCGGTGCATATTGGTAATTGTATAATCTCTATCTAAAGTTGAGATTAAATTCTTATATTTCCTAGTAATTAATAAGATGATACATGAGGCATCGTCACCTTATGTTTGCAAATTATACAACTTGAAGCATGCATCATTACTTGCTCAGAATTTTGTTATCAGCATAATTTTTAGGGATAGACAAAACTTTTGAACCGAATCAAACCGAACCGGACCCGAACTGAACCGAATCGATCGATTCTTATTAAGTTAAATACCTGAACGTGTATCTAAATCGACGAATTTGGTTCAATTCTCATTTCTAGACCAATGATCGAAGAATAGAATCTCCCTAATTTCTTTAATTTTTTTTTATCTTAAATAAGTCAAATTATATAATTTTTTAAAAATAAATAAATTTGATAACTAATTAATGTATTCCAAACCCAAAATATAATTTTACTATTTCTAATTTTCAACAAAGCTCAACTTAATCAAATTGACCTAAGTTTTACCCAAATTTCTTATTCTGCCGTAATGTCGTTTTTTTCGTTATATTATTGTGAACTCGCCATCTTCCTTTTCATGTGATTTTAATAGTTAAATCTATTAAGAAATCAACAAAGAGAGGTACAAAAGATATCATGAGATTGAAATATGTTATTTTGTAAGAGTTAATATTGAACATATCATAGTTAAATTAATGTAGCGCTATTGTAATATAAAAAAAATTTAGAGCATGTTTGTCTACCATTATTGGCAGAGAAATGAAGTAAGGAATAATATTTTTTTGAAGAATGTGTGGTTGAAATTTAAAGTAACTTTATTAATTTTTGTGTGGAATATTTTATTGAGTGAATATGTGAATGAGATTGTTAACTGTAGAAAACAGAGTTTGTAAAAATGGTAGACAAACAGGGGCTTAATTATTGTATGGGACTCGAGGAACCGAACAGAATCGGACCGAAGCGAAGCGAACTGAACTGAATGGAACCGAACCTGAATGGTTCTATAATTAAATTTGGATGAGACGGTTCCATTTACTAAATACCCGAAAATGTCTAGGATTGAAAATAAAGACATTATGTCTAGATTAATTCAAGTGAGTCTATATCCCATACATTTAATGATTATTGCATGTTAGTTGAGATAACAACAGAACCATTTGTTGCTCATGATTTAGCAAAATCAATCAATTAAATGCCCGCGACCCATCAACCCAGTACCCATACCCTCTCATCGCTACAAATTCCAGCCCAAACCAAACCAAACAATAACAATTAGAAAGAGAGCGTCTGATAGAAACCCTAAGGCCTAAACCTAGCAGTCATTCGCCACCTACCATTGGTCAATCAACGGCGTAAAATCCACCATGACTCCAGATTGTTACCGCCACCACCATCGATCTACCTATTACACTTTGTAGGTGAGTTGAATTCATTGTTGCAATTTACAAAATAGTCTAATAAAATATACGCCGATTGAATGCTCGTTAGAATGTTAAATACATATTTTAGATGTTGATCAAGAAATTCAACACATGTTCTTTGTTCCTAAATCTAACAGATCGGGGATACGTGCATTTAAACTTTCATTTTGGATATTTAAGAGTGTATTTTATCCATTGATCAATAAATTCAAGCTCTAAACGCGTGTTATTTGTTTGATTGTTCCTAAATCTAGCATTTCTAATTGAGCGTGTGTATTAAGTGTGAATTTCGGGTACTTTTAAGTGTAGATCTAGGAGATTCTACGACTATATATTCATAAAATTTGCGCGATTTCATTAGATACATAGGAAAAAAGAGAGATTATTTTAGGAAAAACTATTATTATAGAACCAAGCTAAAACATGAATCAAATTGAAGGATTTGGTTCTAATACGGTTCTAGTGACTGAATGTAACCCGTTACACCTCGTCCCATGGGATAAGTCACGTGGTAATCGGCTAAGAAATAGTAAGAAGTCACTCAAAGCCTACACTCCACATAACTTCATCCAATAGATTTTCTGTACGAGGTCTTTTGTACATCTAATTGATTTGACAACTCTACTGCAGATACCTCTCAGTAAAAATTTTAGGAGATGGGGTTAGGACATAGGGTGTCCCCGTTTTAGTTCATTTAAGGTCACCTCTAACCTATGACAATTAGATGAGACACCTATGGAGTCGAGCATGAGCTATCAGGATAGGCACATATCACATATCCAATGATAACTACTTTTGTAATTTACACATTCAATAGTAACATTGCTTGGTAATCTATCTTCAAACCAGAATTCATACGTACTTTGTGGCTCTCGTTCATTGTCCAGCCTATACTTAAAAATATTAGTCGATTGACTTGATTTTTGTAGTGTCCACATCAACCTCTCTCATCGTCGGAGAAGGTCACGTGCACCTAACATTTGTCCAAGTGTGCTGGAACTTGACACATGAACAAGAGTGAAGCCGAAATCCATTGGCCATGTCTTATTGAAATTGAGATCAATAGATTGGCATCGCTCATGAGGAAAAGCTTATTGAAAAACATATCTACTTTCCCTTTGAAAAAAAGTGTTGTTCATGAAAAACGAACAAGTGAAAGTTTTGAAGAAAAAGTTAAGGTGTTTATCGTGTTTAGCCTTTTCACCCTAGTAGTTACTAAAGGAAAGTTGTTTTAAGTTTTCCTTGAGTAAATGTCAAACTTTGGAGAAAACCAACTCAAGACGACCCCCATTTGAAGAAAAAAGGCATCTCAACAAGATGAGTGCCACTAAAGGAAGTGCTAACCCACAAAAGCTTTGAGAGAGATTTCTGAAGAAGAGGCCCCCTTAGATCGGACCTAACATCTTCGAACTCAATATAGAAAAGACAGAAAGGTTAGAGATGGCAGCCATGGCCTTCAATATGAGAAGCATTATGAAACAAAACTCCACTATGAATCTCCTTCTCATCCTCCAACAGATGCAAGCAAAAGCATGAATGCAAATGCCCACCAACATGCCTCTTCCAAGCTTCTTCCAATGTCAACGAGAAAATTGATGAGGAGCGGAGGAAGAAGTACAAAGCGATAGGCCCCAAAATCAAAGGAGTAAAAGAGACATCAACGTCGCTAAAAGGAGTAGGTCAAATCTTTGATGATTCAATCATCTATAACTGAGTTGCGCAAACTTCTAAATGTATCCTACATCTAAACTGAATTCTTTCATTTTCTAAGCGTGAGGTGAGCATAACATAAGGGGTAAATCTACTCTTCGTAGAATTACCATAGATATCTTATTTTTTTCGACATATTTGTAGTATTCTCTCGGCCGATCCGTTATTTTTCTTTTTTTGCCATGTAACTCTTCCTTGGCCAGGTTTGATCGTGTGAATTCGAAATTATTATTTAAAAATATTTTTTGGAGAACAAACATATCAATATTTCTAGATCATACCTTCTATTCCAAGCCAATACGATCTATTCATTCGTAGAACTATTTATTTGATCGTAGACATTTTTGAAACACCTCGAACAAAGGGACAAATAGACAATTTTGTGAATTATCCAAGCCTCTATCCTAAGCCGCTTCGTAGAGGCCAACGTTTCCCAAAAATGCCTAAGGGGTCAACCTGCAATAGGCATGTTCGATATAGATGAAAACTTTTAGCATGCCTAAGAACAAGATTAGAGACATGACATGTATGTCAGAGTCTTTAACAAGTTAGGAGGTTGAACAACTATAAATAGGCCCTACGAATGTGCCAAGAAATAGGCCCTAAAATGAAGCCCAACCTCAAAAATAGTAACTAAACTCATCAATGGTCAAGTATATTGACATAACTGAATGACATGGATTAAGCAGGATGTGTAGCATAGAAATTACATGTGATGCGATCTTAACATGTCTATTTCCAACTGGTCCACCTTAATACCTCAGTGAGATTATTTTCAAACGAGTTCAGAGATAATAAACCAAAAACTTTATATCCGAAAGTAACTTTAACCATAAATCGTATCTAAAATGATAGTACATGTGTCTAACATGAAAAGCACAGAAATACAAACTCCCAATGAAACTAGATATCTTTAAGAGATATTACACCCATATGAGTAGCGTGCTCGTGAAAGACCTAGGGTATCGATCCCTTAGTAAGTAGATCCGCAACCATGGAGTTTGTCCTGATATGCTTTATTGATACATGTCCACTCCGAACTCTTTCTTTAACAGTTGGAACTTAATCTTTATATAATTTGACTTCATCGAGCTTCTGTCATAAAATAACGTGAGTGGTATTTCTATATTGTCCACAATGCTCGGCTCAGTGACAAAATTTCGCAGCCATATTCCATTGTTTAATGCCTCATAACAAATTACAAACTCCGCTGTCATGGTGGAAGTAGCTATGAGCGTCTGCTTAACACTTTTTCATGAAATAGCACATCCAGCAAGCAAGTAGATATAACCTGAAGTGGATCTCCTACTATCTTGGCTCCTCGTGAAATCGGAATCAAAATAACCGATGACTCCAACTGATCTGATCTCTTGTATGTGAGCATGTAGTCTTTTGTTCTCTATAAATACCGCATGACCCGTTGGGCTACTTTCCAATGATCCATTCCCGGGTTACTTAAATAACTTCTTAACATCCTAATAATGTACACTATATCTGGACGTGTACAAACTTGAGCATACATCAGACTCCCTATAGATGAAAAATAAGGAATCTTCTGCATTTCTTTAATTTTCAAGTCATTTTGGGGCATTGACTTAAACTGAACTTGTCTACTTTAACCACAGGAGTGTCACCTGGTTTACAATTTTTCATGCCATATCTGTTTTTTCTACGCACACTAGTGAAAGGCGCTCACGTAAAACACACGAACTTTAAGTACCTTTTTGATATAGCTCTTTTGTGATAATTCAAAAATAACCCGAGAACGATCCCATGTATCTGAGTTCCTAATACAAAAGATGTGTCACCAAGGTCTTTCATCTCAAAATTCTTTGCTAGAAATCTCTTGGTTTCGTGCAATAAGCCTATATCGTTGCTAGCAAGCAACATGTCATCAACATATAAAACCAAAAAAATATACCTACTCCCACTAAACTTGTGGTATATACAATCATCGACCAAATTCATCTCAAAACCATACTAGATGATCGCTTGATGAAACTTGTAATACCATTGACGAGAGGCATGTTTGAGTCCATAGATGGATTTCTTTAGTTTACAAACCATTTGCTTTGCATCATCCGACACAATTTTTTGGTTGCTTCATATAGATTGTTTCGTTAATGTCACCATTGAGAAACGTTGTCTTAACATCCATCTGATGTAACTCGAGATCGAAATGTGCTACCAATGCCATTATAATCTTGAAAGAGCGTTTCGAAGAAAGTCTCTTTATAATCGATGGCTTCTTTCTGTGTAAAGTCCTTTTGCGAT
The DNA here is from genome assembly GCA_019097785.1 of Fraxinus excelsior. Lineage (NCBI taxonomy): Eukaryota > Viridiplantae > Streptophyta > Magnoliopsida > Lamiales > Oleaceae > Fraxinus > Fraxinus excelsior. The sequence continues at coordinate 30,396,665 of CM032634.1, read as the reverse complement.
AAGATGAGCCTTATACCTCTTCATATCACCCTTCGAATCCCTCTTGATCTTAAATATCCATTTACAACCAATGGCTTTCACACCTTCAAGCAATGGAACGAGGTCCGCACATTGTTGTCATTTATAGACTTTATTTCTTCATTCATGGCATCGAGCCACTTTTGAGAGTTAAAACTTTTCATGGCTTGACGAAAGTTGATCGGATCACCTTCCACCACTCCAATGTCAACTTCATGTTCTTGAAGAAATACGATATAAGCATCTAAAACCGCACTTCTCATCTCTCTCTAGTGGATCTTCTTAATGGCATTGGTTCTTGAGGATGTTCTTTTGGAACAAGTTGTTGACCTTCAGAGAGAGGTACAACGACATTGTCTTAATTTGGAGTTTCTTCTTTAACAATATTAGAGATAGAAACCCGATCCTGATCATTGTCAATGGCAATTGGAGGAATTTCAATGTATTCATCCTCAAAGACAAAGTCTGTAACCCTTTCTCTCTCGCAAACTCAACATCCTCAAAGAACCGGGCATTTCATGTCTCGAAAATTCCTTCAATTGTGGGATCATAAAACTTGTAACCTCTAGACCTTTTAGAGTATCCAATAAAATAGCAAATGATAGTTCTCGCGTCCAGTTTATTTTCATTTGGCCTATAATTCCTTCCCTCAGTTGGACATCTCTATATGTGAATGTGCTTCAAACTAGGCATATTGCCCGTCTTAGCTCATAATGAGTTTTATCAGTGGCCTTAGTTGGAACTCTTTTGAGTATATATATTACGATCTTTAATGCTTCACCCCAGAGTGATTTTGACAAGGTAGAATAAGTAATCACTACTCACCATGTCCTTAAGCGTTCTATTTCGTCTTTCAGCAACACCATTCATAGTGGGCGAACCCGACATAGTGTATTATGGAATGATACCGCATTCCTCTAGGAATTTAGTAAATGATATTGGACGTTGTTCACCTGAACCGTCTATCTACCATAATATTCACCACCACGGTCAGATCTGATGCATTTAATCTTTTTGTCGAGTTGGTTCTCAACCTCAGCTTTATAAGTTTTGAACACATCTAGGGACTGTGATTTTTCATGGATGAAATATATATAATCAATCTAGAAAAGTCGTTATGAACGTTATAAAATATTGTTGATCATTCCAATAAGCCGTATGGAATTGTCCACAAATGTCCGTTTGTATAAGTTTTAAGACAAACAAAGCCCTATTGGCTTGAAATCTCCTTTTATTGATTTATTTTCCCTTTACATAGCTAACACACACATCATAATCTGTAAATTCAAGGAGATCGAGAATTCCGTTAGACACAAGTCTCTCAATTCTCCTTTTGGAGAAGTGACATAATCTCTTGTGCCATAACGAGGCATAATTCTCTCCGATTAATTTTCGCTTTACATCTCGAGTACTTACATGCAATGATTCATTAAAAGAAGCAATCGTAGCAATTAAATAAATATTATCGTAACCTGATAAAGAGCTGTAACCAACCAACTTTGAATCATGAAACAAACCAAATTTTTCATTCCCAAATGAACAAGAATAACCAGATTTGTCCAAATATTCTCAATTATTCAACATGAATAGGCTCTGATACTACTTGTTGGGAAAAATATTTTACCGTCATATTGATCGTTCATGTCGGATCATCAATGAATGAATCATGCAATTTTAGTCTTCCAGATCAATGTGTAGTTCTTTATTTTTTCTGATGATGGGAGTCGAAACCGAATGAACAATTCACATGTGATCCGGGGGGACCACACACACACACAAACTCTAACGGTCTATTAACTTATTCGGCCCACCATGAAATTAGAAACAAGATTGGTCTCTACACATAAATGTCCATACTTTAAATAGATACTTCAAAGCCCAAAGTATTGAAACCTTATTAGATTACTTTAAACGAGTTTAACCAAAATTGATAGCCTTTAATTTAATATGAAATATTTCACATATAAGCCCACATGTTCGATTAAATCCTTATAGAGAATACCCATGTTGATGCACTATCCAAGTTGGCCAACAAATAAAATTCTGAAATGCTGAAGATAGCCCCTCTTGAGGATCAAGTCCTTCCTGATGACAAGGAAGAAAACCACAATCTTAGGCGAAGAACAGCTCACTTCATACTTCAAAATGATGTCCTATATAAAAGAGGCTTCTCAATTCCCTTTATTCGATGTATCAGAGGAGAAGAGGCAACCTATGTTAACTAAATTGTAATGACTTGTTTTGCAATTTACCATACATGTACATGGTATATTTGTATTGAGGTATATTTAAACTTGTGTTGAAAAGTTCTACTGATAGTGTATGTAAACGTAATGACGAATTTCTCATTCAGCTTTCATAAAATAAAATCTGAGATATTTTGTCTCTGTTCTCAGCTCTCACTCTTTCTTATTCTCTTAGATCTTGAAGGTTACATTGGCAGTTTCCTCCAAAATGAGGGAAAGGAAATCTGTGAAACGGAACAAGAGACGTTATGAAGACCATGTTTGCGATCGTGAGTCTTCAAATAAAGTCAAATTCAGCAAACATCGAAAGTGTGCAATTAACCCTTATATTAAAGGTACACATATTAACATACTTTTAATTCTATCAGTAGTAAACAATATAAAATGTTTTTTTTTTGCACTTGATTTATGTTTATTAAGGTCACATAATTTATTTATTTATTTTTTTTTTTTTTGGGAAAATCATAATATAAATATATCAAATGAATGGAAGATATTTTGTTAGTCAATTTCTACTTAGATATGGAATTAATTTAACGTTAACTTTTTTTCAATTTCGTGCAATTATTTATTACAATTCTTGTAATAAATAATAATTATAAACTAGGAGATTTTGATAAGTAATCACAAATTTTATTATTTATTGAAATTCGATTTGCATTGTTTAACAATTTGTTGATGTTCAAATAAGTTCTCAGTCGAAGTCCTTCACCCTCGAAGATGTGATTTAAAATCTACTAGGTTATAACATTCGGTGCCTCCCGTCAAGGGATAATTTAGGGGTAGAGATTTTTATCGGAATTAAACCTTATGAATCAAAATTAGAAGTTCCAGTCTGATTCCAAAATAATGATGATGATGATGATGAATCAGAACTGAGAACTAGCCTAATCTTGAAAGGTTCTTGAACCAAAATCGTGAATAACCGACTTTGGAATTGAATTTGTCATTTTTTGTATTTATTTATTTTTTATTATTATGTTATCTTCATATGAATGAATTTATGTTATTTTTAGTATTTATAGAATGTAGTACTTTCTTGTTGTTGGTTTCTAATTTCTATTCTTTGGGTATAAGATATTAAATGTTCTTTGATAGTATATTTAGCTAGATATTAGATGCTATTTGATGACATATTGAATTTAGTTAACATACAAGATTTTGATTACTCTTCTTAACAAGATTTACTTTCTAAAATGGAACTTCAAATTTTAATGCCTACGTACGTTTTTCTTCTTCACCATCGACTTCTTGTTTTTTGTGCATGTGAAACATGCCGGTAGAATATAATAGACTTAGATTAGCCAATGCAAAATATGAACGCGCAAACATTTTTCTTGTTCATTTTCAACTTCTTTGTTGTTCTTCATGCATGTGAAACTTTTGGGTAAAACTTAACCTTTCATTGATTCACGTTAACATATGCAAAGTTTGTACTTGTAAACCCTTTTTCCGCTCATTTTCAACTTCTTCATAATTCTTCGTGCATGCGAAACTTGCATTTACAACTTAACATTTCATTGATATAAGTCAGCATACGCAAAATTTGTATATATTTTTCTCATTTATCTTTTACTACATTTTCTCATTGCACGTGTATCCCTCATGTAAACCATTTGATAATTTAGATTCGCATGTATAGAATATGTATGTGCAAACATTTTTCTAGTTCATTTTCAACTTCTTTATTGTTCTTTAGCCATGTGATTTACAATTAGAACTTTTTTAACGAGATTCTTACATTCATTCCATGTGAACTACCCCAAATATTTTTCATTGTGCATGATCAAATATTTTGAGCAAAAATTAGAAAATGAAGAAAGAGAGATTATTCATCGCAATTTAATAAATTAGAAAAACTAGCAATTAAAAATGATATAGGACATATTGTTGAAATGATGGAAGAAGAATTGGATCAAAATGAGGAAAAAGTAATAGTGCGGGGAGAATATCCGAATTCTGGTGTGTCAAGCTCAACAATCCGAGTTCGTTTAAGACTCAAAACTGTTTTTTAAAGTTTTAGCACTATTTTTTAATTCGGTTTATTTTGAATTCTTTGCAATTTTAATTTATTTTAACTAGATTTTCACGTAAATTCTTATAAATGAAAGTTTAATTCATCGTTTTTATCACCTTTTAATTAATAAAAGCCGTAAATTTTTTATTTTTATTTTTTTCTTTTTCACAATTTGATGGAATTCAAATTTCGTGTTGTTGAGTTTTTTGTTGGAATATAATTTTTTCGCGCCGCGTCAAAAAATAATAATAAATTAAAAAAAAAAAGGTGGCCTAATTTGTTGGATTTCTCGCTTCCTCACTTTTACACTTCTTCGTTCATTACCAACGTAAAATTCATCCTGCTTTGTTTCCAATCTTCTCCACAAAACCCTCAATCCCAATTCTTATTTATGAAAATCCCAGATCAAACAATGCAGTACAAGAATCTGGGCAGGTCGGGCTTGAGGGTTTCCCAACTCTCCTATGGCGCCTGGGTGACTTTCGGCAATCAGCTTGATGTCAAGGAGGCTAAATCCATCCTCCAGTGTTGCAGGGACAATGGTGTCAACTTCTTCGACAACGCAGAGGTTTATGCTAATGGCCGGGCCGAGGAAATCATGGGTCAGGCAATCAAGGAACTGGGATGGAAGCGATCGGATATTGTGATCTCCACCAAGATTTTCTGGGGTGGTCAGGGCCCGAACGATAAGGGTCTGTCGAGGAAACATATAATAGAGGGGACGAAGAACTCGTTGAAGAGGCTTGATATGGAGTACGTTGATTTGCTTTATTGTCACAGGCCCGATACAATGACGCCCATTGAGGAGACTGTGAGGGCTATGAATTATGTGATTGATAAGGGCTGGGCTTACTATTGGGGAACTAGCGAGTGGTCGGCTCAGCAGATCACGGAGGCTTGGGCGGTGGCGGAGAGGCTGGATCTTGTGGGCCCGATTGTTGAGCAGCCTGAGTATAATCTCTTATCCAGGCACAAGGTAAAATTATTTATTGGGGTTATATAAATTGAGAATCATGGATTTAGATACAGTTTATTTGTTCATTGAATGCAATCCTTGAAATGTTTATAAAAGTTTCTACAGATTTTTGTGGAGTTTATGCTAGCATTTTACAAGGGTTATTTTTGCTGAGTTTTCAGGGACGAAGATTTTCCAATTTACAGCCTTACTGTTTGTGAACTATTATGCATTTTTGACAGGTTCTTTTGCTCAAAGTTCTTGAAGATGTGTTGTTGTGTGTGATTTCTGTTGTTATTCATTTTATTTAGAAGGATGCATATTGTTAAAGATCGATACTGATACTTTCCTTGTCACATTTATTACGTTCCTTGGAAATCTGCCATTTTTGCAATAATTTGTTTTCTAAGGTGGATCATTTTCATTGATGTGATATAATGATCTTATATTATAGTCTAATATGTATTTTTGTGCTCAGGATTAAGGAAGATTCTCTCTGTCATTGAACTTTGAATTTTTGTTGCGATATAATCTATTGAAGATATGGTGCATTATTTATATTGTATGGCCAGTTGGTGAAACCTACTATTCTAAGCTGATTTGTGCATATATTATCTTTCGTATGAAATCATTTTCACACAGCTTTTTTTTTTTTTAATCGCGATGTCATTTTCTGCATCATTTTCTTTGATTAGATATAATGATCTTGTATTAGTGTTTATGTCATCTAGTTCAAATCTAAGAATTAAGAAAGATTGTTTCCTTCTGTAGTTCATTCCAATGTTTTCTATTGAGGACAGTGTCTTGTGTGCATTATTCGTGTTTCCCAGACAGTGAAATATTAGGTCCGTTTGATTCAAAGATGGAATTTGGGTAGAAAGAAACCGAATTGCAGGGAATTGAATTGCTCAAAACTTGTTTTACTGGAAATTGTCAATTAATTATGTTTGATTGATATAATTTTCTGGGTGGAAAATGTTGAAATTTTCTTTTGGTGTTCGTTTGGTTTTGTTTTTCATGAAAATTGTCGATTAAAGGGATAAAATTTCTTACAATTGGGGATATAATTTGTTTGGATTGCCAAAAAAAATGAAAATTTTTTTGTATTCGTTTGGCTCTGTTTTACATAGAAGTTGTCAATTTAAGGGATATATATTTTTTTAGATAGATTTTGTTTCTATTGCCAAAAAAAAAAAAAAAAAAGATGGAAAACCGAAAACCACCTAAAAGGTGGGAATTGAAATTCAACTAAAACCAAGAAAAGGGGTCACGTGATGGTAAATGTAGAAAACCAATTCTTGGGAAAAAAAGTGCTATCAAACATGGCAAAAGTGAGAAATAGAATTTCAATTCCATTTTCCATGGTAAAAAATGGTCTATCAAACAGGCCCTTAGTTGTCCTACTTTACCATGTGAGCAAGGTTAGGAACAGAACTTTATAGAGTTATGAGATTCTTGGAATGAAGTCTTTTTATGCTTACTTTCAGTTTATGCAGTAGAAAACAGAAAAAAGATACAGCTGCCAGACCTTTAAGGAGGTATTTGTAAACACCAAAATTTTTTGGTGATGATTTAATTGACAGAAATTCCAATACACTCTTCACTTCAATTACCTACATGATTCATATGACATCACTGAGATAAAGACAGAAAAGCTACTTGACACCCTAACAAAAAAAGTAGCATAGAAAATCGAAGAAATGCGATATAGCAAAGAAAGACTGCTTCCTTGTCTGCTTTGTTGTTCCAGCACCATCATCGTCGGGGAGGGGAAGGGGGGCAACTACAGCTTTTATGGAAAGACCTCTTCACACTCAGCATACACATCAGGATCAATTATTTTCAGTTTCTCTTCCCCAATCCAGTACATCCTTTATTTCTAGCCAGTCCTTGCTTAGTTGCTCTGCTATCAGGAGACGGGAATAAACGAAAAGAAAAATCTGATCTTGGTGAAAAGTTGACTGCTGATATTACGTGTTCACATTCCTTGAACCTTGTATATTCTGCAGCCGTATCTCCTAATGTTATCCTGTCCACATTTTTTTATCTGAACTTTCTAGATTTTTACATCCACATGCACCCGTATATAAGCTCTGGTTTTTGAAATTTCAAACATAAAGCACGAAAGAGGTCTCTCTCTCTCTCTCTCATATAAAAATTATCTTCCAATCATAGATTGCGAATTCCCATTTTGAGGGGAAACTTGTTTCTGCAAGTATTTGGGAGCCAAACTGACTTATTAAGAAAAAACTTACTTAAAAAGTAATAAGGATTCTAATGTCAAAGTGCTTCATGGAAAAAAGAACTTTTTTTAATTTGAATTTTTATGCAACCTAGTTTTCATATTGTATAAATATTACTAGCTTTTGATATTAAAATCAAAGTTCATGGTTTCTGCTAGCTGTTTACTAAATGATTTTCCTATATGTTGTATCTGTCATATAATTCTGGAATAATTTGAACTCTGCAGGTTGAGTTGGAGTTTCTCCCTTTATACAATAACTATGGTATGGGTCTTACAACCTGGAGTCCACTTGCATCTGGCGTACTGACTGGAAAGTATAACTCGGGAAATATTCCACCTGATAGTAGGTTTGCCTTGGAAAACTATAAGGTAAAACTTGAATTGAAAGTTCGCACTTCCAGGTTTAAAATTGAATTTACATTTCATTAGTCCTGGAATCTTGAGGTTAATTTTCTCAATGTGTAATATTTCAAAATCTCTAAAAACTGTTGATGTCACGTTGATTTGCTTGTATTGGTCTATTGATCTTGATTACCTCTAAAGAACCAGATGGAGGGAATCAACTCTTTTGTTCAAGTAGGTGTTTCGGAACTGCCTTAGAGACTTGTAAGATACGCTTAAATGGATACTTATTGTGGTGGCTGGATTGGTTATTTCATCCATTCTTTTATCATTAGTTGATTCACATGACAATCAAATGATTAGCTTCATACGTATTAGAGAAGTTAGAATTGACCTTCTCTGAGAAGGTGTCCGTTGTTCTTCCTGTGCATTGTTTAAAGGTGTAGTTCATGAACGGTGAAAATATGTCTGGCTATGTTAGGGATTTTAACTTGATGGAGTTTTATACATGAAGTATCATAGATTCTTTGTAAGGCATGTTCAGTTTGAACTTTGCAGTTCTTTATGTGGACTAATCTCTCATGAGTCCCCAAACTGCCTTGCTGGGATCTTTTTGGTGCAAACTAAATTGTTTGTTTCTTCGCAGACTCTAGCTAGCAGATCATTGGTAGATGATGTGCTAAAGAAAGTGAATGGATTGAAACCAATTGCAGAAGAACTCGGTGTGCCTTTGTCTCAACTTGCTATCGCTTGGTGTGCTTCAAATCCCAATGTTTCCTCCGTTATTACTGGAGCCACCAAAGAGTCTCAGGTCACCTTAATCATTCCTCTAAATGTTTCAGAATAATGATGATTTAACAAGGCTCAAAAACAGGGAAATGATGACTTGGCAGCACCTGTTTGAGTGTTTTTTTTTTTTAAAAAAAACTATCCAATCATGTGTCGACACATGTCCCCCAACCCCCCATTTTTGACCCTGTTTTTGAGCCTATTTGTGTAGCATGATTGAATGTTTCATCTACCTATGTTCTTGCACTGCTGTTTCATTTTCTTTGGGGGTGGGGGCCGTATTTGGATTTTTACCGTCAATAGAGGTTTTAGTCCTACATAACCTTTATTCATGTCTAACTAATACAGATTCAAGAAAACATGAAGGCTATTAATGTCATTCCGCTGCTTACACCTGAGGTGCTGGAGAAGATTGAGGCTGTTGTTCAGAACAAACCGAAGCGTCCAGATTCATATAGGTAGAGATAATGTGGAACCAATCTATAGGCATGTCGACTCTATTGCTGAAACTCGTCTGCAAATGGCGTTTTCCATTTTATGCGAAAGAGTGGGAATCTTGGTTCTCAAATACATTTACTGTTATAAGCTCTGTTTGTTTTCTGAATCTGTACTTTGATCTTTACATCTTTCATGGTAACTGGATTTTAGTAGAATAAATACAGCAGCAGCTGCAGGAGTTTATTGTGGCGTTTTAAGCTATTTTTGCGTAATAATGTTATTTATAGTGAGCGATTACAGTAGTCATCTTACATGGCATCATACGTGGCATAATTTTAATAATTTGAAAAGGAACAACTTTTAATAATGAGTAATATTATTCATAATCAGAGCCCTTGTTTGGTATATGTTAAAATTTTCATTTTTATTCTTCTAATTATTTTCAACCACACATTTTTCAATAAAAAAATATTTTTTATTACATCAATAAATTTTTCTTCTTTTTCAATCACATATTCTTCATCAATCTATTATTTTAAAATACATTTTTTTCAAAATAATGTGGCTCAAACATATTCAGAGATTACAATAATCATCCTATGTGACAGTTTATTATTTGAGACATTAGTTTGTTGTTTGAGGTAAATAATTAGTTGTTACATATGATGATTACTGTAGTCGTTGAATATGAATATAATATTACTCTTTAATAATGTTGTGCCACGTATGATGACTTGAGGTTCTTGATTAACACTACTCATTTTTGCAGTATATTTAACTTGCCCCATTGTGTGTGTGTGTACAGTCACGTGAAAAGAAAGTCATCATGATCATCTCTGTTCTAAAAAGCTCGCATAGGCGCGAAGCGGGATGAAAACGCATCGCTTTGAGGCTAAGCGGTAATTAAGCGGACAACGGACAACGTTGACCGCTTAATGCGCGACTAAGCGTGCCTAAACGCGGCTAGGTGTGGCAAAGCACGGCTAGGCGCGCTTTCTCCTTGGAGGTCCAATTTTTCCCGCCTAGGTGTGGTACACGACTCATTTCTTTTGGCCAATGAATAATTACTTAAATATGCTATGCTCCATTAAATGTACATTTCTTTTTGTTTGTTTATTTTTATTTTTTTTGTTTATAGATGAAAAAGAAGACATTAAATTAGAGTCCGATAAAGAGTTAGATTAAATAAGATTTAAGCTACAAGTTATCTACATTATGTAATTATGATTTTGAAACTTATCTTTATGAAGGAATTATTAAGTAAATGCAGTATTTTATAATTTTAGATGTTTGGTATGAATTATTTGAATTGTTGAATTTTTTTACAATGATTAAAAATTTAAAATAAAAAAATGATTTTTTACGCTTAAACTTCGCCTAGGCTCCTAAAGCTTGAAGATTGGCCTCCACGCCTAGTCACACTTTACGCTTTTTAGAACACTGGTGGTCATACTGTGAGGAATATAGCAATAAAACCCACAATGCACGTCGGCAAAAGCCAAAAAGAGAAGTAATATTTGACAATACAGCTGCGTTCTGGGCACTTCGGAAATAAGAATTGAGGCAATACACCGCCTTGGAGGACTCATTTCGACCACGACGATCTGGAACCCGAGAAAAGGCCGTCTTGAATCGCTATTGCCTCTGCATTCTTCTCCTTCCCAATTTGCACTACCGTCCCAGATTGGCCTCCCTCACCACCACATCTATGTTCAGTGTGTAGTCGGGCCGGGTTTAGCATTACCATTCCCACACTTTCAGATATTTGAGGAGGCGGGATGGTATTGTGTATATATTTAGTGTATATATAAATTTAGTGTATATACACTAAATTTATCATCTGCGTAATTATTTATTTTTTAATATTGTTTTTATCTTTCACAGACATTTAATTGAATGAAATGAAAGTTAAATAAATTGATTTGATGTCAAGATGGGAAATTTTGCTACCTCTGCTCCTAATTTCAAGAAACCAGCACGAAGCAGCTTCCACATCGGTGGCACGCTGTTTCGACAGGAATGGATAACTATCGAGTAATGATATTTTTGTATGTGGATCTAAAAGAATTTAATCGAATAAGCAATTTAAAGGGGTTATAACTTATAAGCTCGGTCAAACATGCTCGAATCATCATAATGGTAACAATTTGTAATTTTCATCAATTTGTTTGAAGTGACACATTAGTACTCCTCGAACTTATAGTGTGCCAAATGGACCACGACAAGTTGACTTCATGACTCCTCGTACTCAACCAATGCAAGTATCGTATATTTTTCTGATAATATTTATAAATTGACCAAGTCTAGGCATATCGATTTAGTTTGGAATGGCAAGCCCAAACCGGAAGAAACTAGCCCAACTTATGTCTCTGCATGGTCGACCACCAAGCATTGTCGAGCTTAATTTGCACAATATCAACATACTCAGATGCGAACTTATTTGCACTACAGGTTATAAGTAGAAGTAACTGAGAATAAAAGCTGGAAAGAAGGAATTGCAAAAAGCAACATTTTGCATTACAGCACAAAAATTCATTTCTTGAAGATCTGTTATACAAGAAACATCCAGAATTGAAAATGCAATCCTCATCAACATCGCCAAGGGTCAACAGATCATGGATAAAATCCCAGAAAATTCTAGGGATGAAAGTTCTTTAAAACATTGCAAAGAACTTATATGATAAAAAGTTCAAATGTCTATGCCAATACGAGGGATGGACATTTTTAACAAATAATGGAAAAGAAAAATCTACCATTTTAAAAGAATATATTCAGAAATTTGACACTCATCAAATTAATGGAAGTCCAACAATACAGAAGACTTGCCGACTGAGGGAATGCCCCACCTGCCGACAAAATAAATAAAGATATAAAGAAGGATAATAGATGGAGATAGAGACAGAAGATGTCCTATCATTATAAAATAATCTTGCCAACTTCATATGAAGACGATATGAAGTAGGACCATGAAGGACAATAATAGAAACACAATGATGTAGTGGTTAAATTTTTGTAATAATAGAACTTCATTATTGGAGTATGATGTAATGAATGATGTAAGAGGCTAATTATCTAGCATCATGTAGTTGTATAAATAGATCTCTTAGGGCTAGAAGAAAGACAGAATTGAGAACGGAATTGACCTCTCAAACTGTGAGAAAGCCAAACTTTTCTATCTTTTGATATAAACTTGTATCAATTCCAAAGATATCAATATTATAAGAAGTCATTTCATAGAAATATGAGCTTCTAAACCTCTTATCCCATAGATTCTTGAAAGATTGGAGAAGAAATTTATTTCTTACTTTAACAAAAAGAGAGTTTTCTTTGTTTAAGACCTATACTTTTAATTCTAAGAAACGATACAATGAGAGCAAGAAACTGAAATAGCAAAGATCTCGTTGAGGCAAGAGGTCGTTGGAGGGAACAGTTTGCATATTCAGGGCTTGAATGTCATTCGATTCTAAGAATAAAGGCTTAGATCAAAACTAAGATAAAACTATTATTTTTGTTAAATTTGAAAAGAATTCTTTTAAGATCTTAAAGAATTGTAGGAATTATTCATTTCAATGTTTATTTATGTTTAAGATTATTCATGATGTTTGAATTGTTTATCATAATGTTTATGTTATTATTTCATGATTGTTTATATTATTGTGAAATGTCAGGATATACAATTGATGAATTAGATAATTTGCTAGAAAAAATAAAAATATCTCAACTAAAAAATACATATATGTCATCTGAAGAATATAATAAACTTATAAAATGATATGAACAAAAAATTGTAGATTATGCTAATCTATTAGATCAAAGAATTGATTTATATTTTAAAATTCAAAATAAAAGAAATTTAGGACAAATCTAAACATACTATAAAGAGAAGGGTTGTATTATGCAATATATAAGAATTCGTTTCATCAAGGGCAAAATAGACTTTTCTATGAATAATTTAAAAACCAATTTGACCCAGTTTGAAAAGTCTCCTGTTCCGTGTGTCGTCGGACCGGGTTTGGCATTACCATTCCCACACTTTAGGAGATTTGAGGAGGCAGGATGGTATATATAAAATAAATAAATAAATAAAACTCAATTTATCATCTGCGTAATTATTTATTTTTTAATATTATTTTTATCTTTCAAACACATTTAATTGAAAGAAATGAAAATTAGATAAATTGATTTGATGTCAAGATAGGAAATTTTGCCATCTCTACTCCTAATTTCAAGAAACCAGCACGAAGCGGCTTCCACATCGGTGGCACGCTGTTTCGACAGGAATGGATAACTATCGAGTAATGATATTTTTGTACGTGGATCTAATAGAATGTAATCGAATAAGCAATTTAAGGGGGTTATAACTTATAAGCTCGGTCAAACATGCTCGAATCATCATAATGGTAACAATTTGTAATTTTCATCAATTTGTTTGAAGTGACACATTAGTGATAAATTGACCAAGTCTAGGCATATCGATTTAGTTTGGAATGGCAAGCCCAAACCGGAAGAAACTAGCCCAACTTATGTCTCCGCATGGTCGACCAGCAAGCATTGTCGAGCTTAATTTGCACAATATCAACATACTCAGATGCGAACTTATTTGCACTACAGGTTATAAGTAGAAGTAACTGAGAATAAAAGCTGGAAAGAAGGAATTGCAAAAAGCAACATTTTGCATTACAGCACAAAAATTCATTTCTTGAAGATCTGTTATACAAGAAACGTCCAGAATTGAAAATGCAATCCTCATCAACATCGAAATGAACGATCTTTTGGCCCTTTTTTCCAGTAAGCATCAACCCTTTCGATATACAAAATGCAAATATAAAGATCCGTCGAATAACATTTTCCTCCAGGCAAACACAATTAAGATTGTACCAACAATTGTAGATTACATACTAACCAGTTGTTTTATAAGTTAATTCAACAAACTGGAACTGAGAACCTTATTCCGGGTCAGGTGAGCCACCAGGAACCAGCTGGATTGGAGACACAAAAAGAAAATCAATCTTTGTAGAGCTTCAAAATTTAGTCGGCGTACGGACAGATAAGAATAAAGAAACAAAGGAGTAAACTATGGCGCATTTGTCAATAGCTATGCTAGACTTACAATGGCAATATTGTTTCCGTTGAGCAAGATTTGATCAAGCTTCGTTATTCTCCGCCCTTCTGAAGTGATCTCACTGGAATAATAAGCATGTTACACTTTAGTAGTATGTGATGTTGAAACACGTAAAAGCAATATTAGCAACATAGTAAGAAAGATGTAACTTCTAAAACATGCAGTAGAAGCTCCAATGTTTCCATGGAACCATCAACATTAAAAGGCTCGTTAGGTTCAAATTACAATTTTGATAAAAATCATTTTCATATTCGCATAATTTTCATCTACACCAGGAAATAAGAAGTGGAGATGGCCAGCTGGAGAAGGATTGATAATGTAACTGCAGGAACTGATGATATAAATCAGACAATTTCCTACTTCAGCAGTGTAGCAGAGAAAAAAAATCAGATATTGGGATAAAATCAAAAGTTGTCTAGAGTATACACTATTAAAACAGTATGGTTCCTTCAAATCAAAATGGTATTCTTTCAAATTCACGTGCTTGCATTGGCCTGCTACCATAGATTGTGCAGAGAAGGTAAAGACCGTGTCTGGATAACACGCGAAGCAGATCAGAAATTCAATGTCTAGTGAATTCATGAATGACCAATAAAAGGGCACGTTTCAACCATTTAAATGCTCTAACAAGAAACAAGAACTAACATTCACTCAATCGAATCGAGTAGTAAAAACACCAAATATAGATTCAAAACAGAACCAAAACCCAGTTTCACATGTTCAAATTAAAATGTTTAGATGTAATCCTAAAGTGAGCCCCAAACCAAGTTTTGAGGCTAGGAAAGGATGTACATTGAGGCAATCACATGAATCTGAAAGTAGGGAAGCTTATGGATTGTATGGTAATGATAATGAGTATGGTGTACCACTAGACATTATTACGAATGAAAAAATAAATAATAATAATAATAATAAGAATAAAGTTAAATTCTTATCTATTTTAATTTCTAGTCCCGTTTAGTATTGAATACCAAACATGTCCTGGGACTGGCATAATATGCAGCATCAATCAGCCTCAATTACCCTTCAATATTTAGCCCTTTCAAAATACATTTCTCTCTACTTTTCAATCACACATTCTTCAATAAAATAATATTACACACAACCCAAAAAATTTTCCTTCATCCATCAATTTACTAGTCCAAAATGTATTCTACACCAAAAATGGGGCTCAAATAGGCCCTTAGAATGATTGTCTTGGTATTTTTGCAACTTCTAGAGAAAGTTTTTAAGATTAAGCTCCAGAAATACAACCTGAGTTAGAAACCGATATAAAAATTGACGAAACATAAAAAATGGAATAATAAGGTGTAAAATAATGCTCCAGAATCACGATAGAACCCGAGTTGGAAAGAAACCAATGTTGCATAAAAAATGGAATAAAAAGTTTTCCTTGCAAACAATCAAAGGGTTTTAACCTATTAACCATATGAATAGCTGCTTTGTGTACAGTTAATATAGCATTCTTAAGATATGTATATAACCAGATAATTATCTGCCTGAATTGGATAATTAAACAAAACTATATCTAATTATTTTGAAATCACCTTTTTAAAGAATGACCAAAGATCTCTAAAAATTATCCAGTTCCTTACATTTCATCTAGGCCAAAAAAGAAAATAATAATAATAATAATAATAATAATAATAATAATAATAATAATAATAACAAAAAAATGGGAAATTAAATTGCAAAATGAAGATTCCATTCAACAAGCTTACACCCCCGCCCCGCCCCAACCCCTGCAAACAAAAATAAGCACTTCTTTAGAATTAATGACGTACTATTCGGTGACATCTTCAAGGACCATGTTAACATAAACATCGAAACCTCTGAGTGTGCCAACCAGCTCTTTGTCGCCTTTCATTATGACCCAGATTTTTGACCCTATGCAACGATCAATCAGCTCTGCATAAAAGGAACACACAGAATAAATCAAAATAAATTACTGATATCACGAATAATTAACTTAAAAGGTGAAAATATTGAGAACCCATTAAGGGAAGACATAGATTGAATGTTATAGAAAAGTAATTACCAGACGGGAGAAGCTGTGATGGATTATTCGACGACATGGAGAGGGATTTCAAAGAGAGGGAGAGGGTTTTACTAGTGTTTCAATGGTATTGGGACATTAGCGAAAAGAATGCAAAATAAATGAGAAATTTTAGCTGGAGTGCTAACTTTGAACCTTTTGATAATGGATCCCTAACCTTCTTATTTTTGGCACTTTGGGACTCTAAGAGCACCTCCACGGCTCCACTTTTGTAGATTGCTAGCCTGTTTGGTACGACTTAAAATTCAATTAAAATTGAAAATATGGTCGTTATTGGGTCCCGTCCGTCTAATAAAAGTCAACAATAACGGCTATATTTTCAATTTTAATTTGATTTTAATCTCTACCAAACACCAAATAAAATTGTCACGTCAATAAAAATAGATAATATTTAAAAAAATATATATATATATTCATATGTAAATTTAGATGATTTTGTTTTTATTTTAAGAAATTAAAAATTTATTTTGTATATTGATTTCAATTTTAGAAAGAAATTGTGTACACTGAAAATCAATATATCAGGACCGATTTATGTATACCCAATATTGAAACATAACTTTGATGATGATTTGGTGTGTGTGTGTGTGTGTGTCTCGAAGTCATAATAAGAGCTTATAAGTCTTTCTTCTTTGGTTCATGTTGGGCAAAATTAATCCACTCAATATAGGGTATACTTTTGACAGCCGTAGAGACAACGAATAATGAAGTGAATAATGCATACCAAATTACAGGAAAAGAAAATAAAAAATCACGACTTAGTTACAAAGTCGTGCCTTGTTCTGTGATTGGATTGTCTTTATCTTTAATGTATCATCTCTCAAAAATAGAGGGCTAGGAGTAAGGTTGGATAAAAATTGCGCCTTTGGTGTCTTAATTCGGAATATTTTAGGCTTTATTTTTATATGGTGTAAAACGGATTTATATTCTTTTTGTAATTATATATTGAAAGTTAAATAAAAATTAAAATATTTAGATTGTTAAAAATATTTAGAACATTGAATTATTAAAATATTAACACTTGTGCCAAATAGCTTAAAAGTTCGCACTTTGAGTCCATCAATACTAATATTCATACAAATTTCCCCATACAAATTAATCAGTAACCAAACGAAAGATGGGAAAAGATTAGAAATGAAACGTGTAAACAAATTGTGACTACAAATCCTAAAAGAAAAGGATATACTGAATTAATTGCTAATGGAAAATCGAGCATAAACTCGAATACTCTAATCAGCTGCAAGAAATATGCCCCAAGCCGCGGGTGTTTCTCTATGCCTTCCTATCGACCCATCTCTACTATTCATCGGTGACACATCCATTTGAAGCCGCTTGCACGTCCTTGATGTACTGAAAATAAAGAGAAACTCGATTTGTTCAATTGGACGCTGCATACTTTGGAAAAATGTATATTGCAATGTACATTCTGCATACCTTGAAGAGAACACCTCGCTTAGCCTTGCAAGGCGGGGGAGTCCGTCTCTTTCTACGCTCATTCATTTCCTCGTCTGTTAAACACACATCCATTCTCATTTTCTCAATATCTATGGCGAATACGTCTCCATTTTCAATAAGACCAATTGGACCACCTTCCTGAAATTTGTAACTCACTTATAAAATCAAGAATTTAAATCATAAATGCTTTCAGATGAACCCCGATATTTCATTTCTGATGTTTATTACGGAAAACACTTTTGATTCATCCACTATGGTGAGACACCAACGTCTCATTAGAAGAGACACGCAAGCAACAATCTGGTGATACACGGGTGGTCGATAGTCAATTAACAGTGTGATAAAAGCTGTAAGCTGAATATATGATCATACAGAGGTCAACAAACCTGTGCCTCGAGGCATATGTGGCCTACAACATATCCGTGTGAGCATCCACAAAATCGTCGAAATATACATAATAATTTTTTGGCTAAGAGATGTCGACCGAGTCAAACCAATGAAACATAGATTGGAAAGCCATCGCAATAGAGAACATTCGTAACAAACAACATTTATCTAGAAACATCATGGTCACCATTTAGAAAGAAAATATTATTCGATAAAAAATAAGACACAAAAGAAATATCAGAACAAAGAACCTTAACCAGAACATTACATACCTTTCCAAGACCTGCCCCCATTATTGCACTGGTTGGGGTCAGGATTTCCGGCATGCCTGGTCCACCTTTAGGCCCCTCTCCTCTAATAACGATAACTTTTCCCTAAAGAATTAATTCCAAAGATAAGCTCAATGTGGTATTGGTACTAGAAAGTAACAAAATTCAGAACCAAGAAAAAGGCAATCCAGTTACTTCTCAGATGATTCAGTCAACTAGAATATTAGATGTAAACGGGGTATTATACTCATAATCGAAGTGCAATATGAGCATTAAACTTTGTGGAAATTACAATAAATGTCTACTTTCACATGACCATTTGCAAATTGTCCTAAAAATTTCAATGTGCATTTTGCAAAAAATTAGACCAAAATACCCTTATTAGCATTATTAAATTCCTCACTAAAGAAAAAAAATTTATACAATTAAAAATTGTGTTGTCCAATAAAATTTTGACACGGAACCTACACTACTTATTTCAAAAAGTACAAATGTCAATCCAAATTAAATGCATGGGTCGAGTTAGTTTAAAATTAAAAATGAGTTGGGTCCGGTTCAAATTTCACTCTCTCTACGGCCTATCTCGTGACTTCAGATCTCATTTTGAAACCCTAACTAATTTCACACATTTCCTTCATTTCAAGCGCAATATTACGCTGTAAAATCACAGAGGTTTTGTTCTTCTTCATTATCGCTACCACGGGTCGTGTTTCGCTGGAGAAGTGGACTGGTTTTGCCGGCAACGACAGATGATGCAGGGTATTAGAGGTGAAAACTTTTGGTAATATAATTCTCCGGCGACTGTGATCAAGAAGCCGTTCAATATGAGGTTAGGATTCTGAACCATCCACTGTGTTGTGGGGCAATGAAGTAAACTATTTGCTTCATTTCACTAATAACGATTATATTGGAATTAGTATGAATTATTACTTTGCTTAATATGCAATTCTTTTTCTATTATTGTGATTATCTATGTACATGCATATATTTATGTGTGGATGTATTTATCATATGTTTTTGTGTTCAATTACATATGGCTCAAAATGTGATTTTCATTATATATATGCATGTTGGTAGTTTTCCCCTTTTTTCTAAATGGAGACTAAATTTAAGGAAAATGGGTTGTTTTGATGTATTACATGTGGATCTTGCATTTTTCTTTCATCTTTATTTGAACAATTAATTAACGGATGTCAATTTCTTGTTTTATTTTTTGAAAAACTATTTCTAGATATTAATTAGTACTGACATTGCAAGCAAATAGTATTTGTAAATTCAAGAAGTATTATTTTTATTTTTTGTTCTCATGGGACAAGTTTGTTCTTTGGTAGAAGAAATTCTCCTTATTGAAATTATGATTAGTTAGAGACCTGAGCATAGAAGTATGAAATTATGATTATAAATTGTTTATTTTCCTGCTAAAATTCTTTGTAAAGTATAACAAGCACTTGAGATAGTGCAAAATAACTATTGCTTTATATCAAACAAACATGATTTTTCCCATTGAGAAAGCCTGATGATTTCTTTCTTGGCTCTTCACATGTCTTCTCATTTCTACATAGAAGTATTTGGTGTTTATTTGTTTACTCTTAGAAGATAGTAGTCGCATTTGTGTTGAATAAAGATCAGATTTTGTAATTCCTATGCATTTTTAACCATCAACAGATGTTGTAATAACCACTGGGTTTTCATGTTTTTTAGTTGGGTTTTGACTGAATCAGTTAGAGTTCTATAGGTATACCTAGGGGTAGGTGTAGGTTGGGTTGGGTTGAGTTTTACCCCAACCCAAACCCAACCCAACCCGTGTAAATATTGAAACATAACCCAATCAAGTGTCGGTCGAGTTGGATTGGGTTGGTCGGTTTGCCAAAGACATACGGTATTTAGTAAGAATTAAATAACTCACCATCTTGATTTAAACTTCAATCTAAAATGTTACATAATTTCCCTTTGCATGTATAAGATTTGAAACTTTCTTTTGCTACATTGTAAATTTATCCCATGGAATTTAGGTATATTTTAGAGTGCGCCAAGCCAAACAACAACAGCAACATATAAACCCACAAACAACTTTTTCTTTCAAAAAAATGTCTGCAAAATATAAACTGCAAGTCTTTGAATTTCAAATAGAAAAACTCAGGGCATTAAAAAAATGAATTTGGTTCTACAAAAGAAAGCAGATTTAGCTCATTTCAGGTTGGAATAGGAATAGAACCATCCATACTTCATGCCGGCAGTGTGTTTAACTCCCATGAAATTGTAGTTCTAGGGACCATTATCAGGTATCTTAAGTCATATTAGATGTAATTAATTGGACGCACTAGAACAAATGTCATGGATAAAAGCAAACCAACACTTTAAGAGGAAGAAAACAGAGATGTGCATAACGTTGAAACATAAAACTTTACCAAAGATATCATGTTTCTTGCACAAATTAGACTAGAAAAATCTTAATAAAACCATTTTGGTAGGACTTCCCATATAATAATTGCAAGAATTCAAGGAATAATTAATCATCAAACCAACTATAGGTAAATACAAGCAGTACATTAATGTCTTCTGAGGTCACATATATATGATTCACCCGAAGATGAGGATTTGTGGCAAATATTAAAGGGGTTGGCGATTTGAGAAGCGTGAAGGCTGGAGCCTAGAGATGGAGAGGCGACTGGGCTTTTAAGGTTTTATTTTTCAATTTAACGTGTTTTCCTTTTTTTTTTTAAATGTAGTCGGGTCGGGTCAGGTCGCTTTGGATCGGGTTTAGGTTGTTAACCCATAACCTGACCTGACTACCCAGCCCAAAACCCGAAACCCATCCAAAAAAGGCAAAAATTCGACACAAATCGGTTAGTTTAGGTCGGGTTGGACGGTTTGATTGGGTTGGTTTGAGTTTTGCCCACTCCTATGTATACCCATGAGAATCAATCCAAATTAGATTCTTAAATAATTTCTCTTTTTGTTCTTTTGAAATGGGCTGGCTCAATTTGGGTGGTAGGCCAATCAAACCCGTAACTAACCATGTAGTGATTTATTATTATTCAATCTAGAAACATGCTCATTACCAAACAGCTCCCAAGTCCTTTTGAAGTTAGCTTTTCTCTATTTGTGAAGTCTAATAATGTCTTAGTTTGTGATACAAACTAAGATTTGATTACTTGTCTTTCATTTTTTCAACATGCAACCTAATTATCATGTATATATTTGTTGTATTTCCAGTCTAACAGAGTTACAATCAAACTAACTTCGGAGATTATTCATCAGGTACAGTTTCTTTCTTTAAAGTTTGTGAACAATAAAAGTACTTTCCTTTGGACGTTTAGCTATTTTCAGTGCTGAGTTTATATGAGATAGCCTTTTTTAATTGATACACTGATTGTTATATCGGAAGTGGCCCAAAGGTTTTCCAATTATCTTTTCCCATTTTCTTACTGAAATGACATAACCGTTGTGTAACTTTGTGTGCTAGATTAATTGGGGGAATAATACTATAACATTAAAATTATTTTCATTCAGTGATGGGGTACATTTTATATTCTGCACAAAACTTCAAGCTACTGTCGAATATTGTTATGTCATTGTGTCTTCCCTTAAGTGAAGCATAAATATTAAAGTCAAATCTACTGATGCTCCACTAGAGTAATTTGTACTAGAAAATAATTTGTCTCTTTATGTGCAAATTTTTTTGATTGGTCATTAGTTAAACATCTGAATATATGTCTCTGAACATATCCCATGTTGAGATAATTTCATGTTTATATACATCTAACAAACTGATACAAATCTAAAGTGTTCAAAATTTTAAATTTTGAACTTCATAATATTCTGCATAAATTTAATAGTATACTTCTTCAAGTTAACTTATATTTTTTTTGAGATTTTTTGTTTTATGTTGTAACTGCTTTTTTCTTTCTACTTTACATTGTCTTCAGTTGTTTGTCTTATCGCACCCTTCCTTTGTACGTTCTTATATTCTTCGTCTTATTTGTTTCACTTATTCGTAGATGTCTTCCTCACACTACTACAAAATCTCGGAGAAAGAGTGCGTTCCTGAGCAAATTTTACAAGTAAACAACACGAAGTACATAATAATTATCCACAACAAGTTTAATGAACAACAAATGAATATGTTTGAGGAAAGCTGTGTAGGCCATGTTGCGAAGCTTCTGGATCTCAAACTATCTACCCAATTAATTCATGAAATGGTAAATAGATATGTTATTTCCCCAAAACATTTCGAGGCTTGGTTCAAGGTGAACCAATGGCTTGAAAGATTTGATTTGCCGGAGTTCGCATTAATTATTGGCTTGAAGAGCAACGACTTACCTAAAGGGTTGGCTTCCGATAAAATTCTCGAGAAAATTGACTGTGGGACAAACTGTTTACCAATAGAGACCGAATTACTTGTAGCGACCTAGAAAAGGTTTTCCTAAAATGTACCAACCGTAACGATCGTTACAATATTGGGTTGGCACTAATTATTGAAGGGGTATTCAATTGTAGATACCAGAATGTGGGATACATCTCGATATTCTTTTCATTGTGGACGACTTGGATTTCTTCAATGTCTATCCATGGGGGATAGTATGTTTTAAGCCTCTTATCAAATCACTAATCCGTGGATGGGGAGAAAGGCAGACTTGGCAAAGGGCAGCGATTGTGATGATGTCTTACACGTTGTACGAATTCCCTCTTGTTGTGCAAGTATACATGTGTCCGCATTCTATTTCAGTTCTATGCATTGCATACTTTTATGTCTCTCTCCGTATATGGTAACCACTGTTATAAATGTGTTGCAGTTGTGGGTGTACAAGGTAATCCCAGAGTTGTAAGCTTGATTCTCGAGTAAGATTGGTGACGACATTCAGAGGATGTTGCGATGGTCTGGCACAAGACAGCCTCAATCAAGAACATATTTAGATTTCTTCTACAGGGCACATGTGAGCAATTCATCTGAATAACTGAACTAGTACTTTCAGTATATATTATCATTGATTTTGATGACTTTTCCTCCCTTTGCAGTTACACTTGTGGGCGACGTTGCGCGCTACTGCTGAAGAAGAATTCCAGCCATACTTTGTCGCTTTAGTTCCATTCGAAGATGATGTAGACCCCGTTCTCGACAATTTTGTTCTTCAATCAACTGAAATACAAGATTGTCCACCAAAAGATGATGTGCTACCAAGTAATGAGAACCACCGATGCAAGAAATCCAAGAGAGCTAACACAAGTGGACTATGGCTGTGTGATTTCATTGATGATGAAGGTGGAGAAAGAGGGCATCGCGATCCAGTCCACAACTTGCCATCATCTTCTAGCATGGAAAATCGATCATCAGTGACACATGTTTCTTTGGATGAGATCAGAGCTCTGTTCGCTAAACAGAAAGATATACGTGAGCTAAAGTTAGGCGAACTGAGAGAGGAAATGAACGTGAGGTTCAATAGTATCGAGAAGGAAATGGGAGATCATGTATGTTTATGAAGGACCATGTTACAGATCAGATAAATATGATGAAACATAGGTTCGAGGATGTAGTGACAGAAATTGGAGGACACAAGATGGGTGATGAGTACAGTGGATTTTGTTGTGGGAATGTGGGCGATGAAGCTATGCTTGTACGTGATGATTCATCAATCTTAGTTTTTTTCAATTGGACACATATTTCGAGAAAAGCAAGTGACTTCCATGAGAAGCCACCATACTTGGTAGCATGCCACCTTCTACTGGGCAATCTTGTATTTCAGTTGATTGAAGAACGAAACTATCCAGAACGGGGCTTGTAGCATCTTCAAATTGAACTAAAGTGGCAAAGTATGGTTGCAATTCTTTTTCAGCAGTAGAGCACAACATAGCCCACAAGTGTAACTGCGAAGGGAGGAAAAGTCATCAAAATCAATTATAATAAATGCCGAAAGTACTAGTTCAGCTATGCAAGTGAATTGCTCACATGCGTCTTGTCGAAAAAATATGAATATGTTCTTAATTGAGACTGTCTTGTGCCGACCATCGCAATATCCTTGGAATGTCATCACCAATCTTACTTAAGAATCGAGCTCCCAACTTCGGGATTACCTCGTGCACCCACAACTGCTACACATTTATAACAGTGGTTACCATATACGAAAAGAGACATAAAAATATGCAATGCATAGAACTGAAATAAAATGTGGACACGAGCTCTCAACTTCGGGATTACCTCGTACACCCACAACTGCAACACATTTATAACAGTGGTTACCATATATGGAGAGAGAAATAAAAATATGCAATGCATAGAACTGAAATAAAATGGGGACATGTGTATATCTACACAGCAAGATGGAATCCGTACAACGTGTAAGACATCTTGTTACAATCGTTGACCTTTGCCAAGTCTGCTTTTCTCTCCCATCCACGGATTAGTGATTTGAGAAGAGGTTTAAAACATATTGTCCCCCATGAATAGGCATTGAAGAAATCCAAGTCGTCTACAATGGAAAGAGTATTTGAATGTATCCCCACATTCTAGTCTCTACAATTGTATACCCCTTCAATAATTAGTGCCAACCCAAGCTTGTAATGATTGTTACGATTGGCACATTTCAAGAAAACCTTCTCTAGGTCGCTACAAGTAATTTGATCTCTATTGGTAAACAATTTGTCCCGTAATCGATTTTTCTCGAGGATTTTATCGAAAGTCGACCCACCGCACTTCAAGCTAGTAATTAATGCTAACTCCGACAAATCGAATATTGCAAGCCATTGGTTCACCTTGAACCAAGCCTCGAAACGTTTTAGACAAATAACATATCTATTTACCATTTCATGAATTCATTGGGCAGATAGTTTCAGACCTGGAAGCTTCGCAACATGGCATATACAGGTTTCCTCAAACATATTTTTTTGTTGTTCATCAAACTTGTTGAAGACAATTGTTATGTACTTCGTGTTGCTTACTTGTGAAATTTGGCCAGGAACGCGCTCTTTCTTCCAAAATTTATAGCGATGTGAGGAAGGCATCTACAAATAAGTGAAACGAACAAGACGAAGAATATAAGAATGTACAAAGGAAGGGTGGTATAAGATAAATAACTGACAATGTAAAGTAGAAAGAAAAAACAGTTACAACAACATACAAAAAATTTCAAAATAACATAAGTTAACTTGAAGAAGTATACTATTAAATTTATGTAGAATATTATGAAGTTCAAAATTTAAAATTTTGAACACTTTAGATTTGTATCAGTTTGTTAGATGTATATAAATATGAAATTATCTCAACATGGGATATGTTCAGAGACATATATTCAGATGTTTAACTAATGACCAATCAACAAAAGTTACACATAAAGAAACAAATTATTTTCTAGTAGAAATTACTCTAGTGGAGCATCAGTAGATTTGGCTTTAATATTTATGCTTCAATTAAGGGAAGACACAATGACACAACAATATTCGATAGTAACTTGAAGTTTTGTACACAATATACAAAAGTACCCCATCACTAAATGAAAATAGTTTTAATGTTAATGCATTATTCTCCCAATTAATCTAACACACATAGTTACACAACGGCTATGTCATTTCAACAAGAAAATGGGAAAAGATAATTGGAAAATCATGTTTTCCACCAAGTCTTCTGTCCTTTGGGCCACTTCCAATGTTACAATCAACGTATCAATTAAAAAGGCTATCCCATATAAACTCAGCATTGAAAATA
The DNA here is from genome assembly GCA_019097785.1 of Fraxinus excelsior. Classification (NCBI taxonomy): domain Eukaryota; kingdom Viridiplantae; phylum Streptophyta; class Magnoliopsida; order Lamiales; family Oleaceae; genus Fraxinus; species Fraxinus excelsior. The sequence continues at coordinate 30,370,627 of CM032634.1, read as the reverse complement.
CCTAAACGTATATTTTATCTATGGTAAGAGGCTAACGTAATCCAAAGGAAAGTACTTTTCTAGTTCACAAACATTAAAGAACGAAACTGTACCTGATGAATAATCTCCGGAGTCAGTTTGAATGTAACTCTGTTAGACTGGAAATACAACAAATATAGACATAATAATTAGGTTGCATGTTGAAAAATGAAAGACAAGTAATCAAATCTCAATTTGTATCACAAACTAAGACATTATTAGACTTCACAAATAGAGAAAAGCTAACTTCAAAAGGACCTGGGAGCTGTTTGGTAATGAGCATGTTTCTAGATTGAATAATAAAAAATCACTATATGGTTAGTTATGGGTTTGATTGGCCTACCACCCAAATTGAACCAACCCATTTCAAAAGAACAAAACTACAATTATGTAAGAATCTGATTTTGATTGATTCTCGTGGGTATATACATAACTCTAATTGATTTAGTCAAAACCCAACTAAAAAACATGAAAACCCGGTGGTTATTACAAAATTTGTTGATGGTTAAAAATGCATAGGAATTATAAAATCTAATCTTTATTCAACACAAATGAGACTACTATCTTCTGAGAGTAAACAAATAAACACCAAATACTTCTCTGTAGAAATGAGAAAACATGCGAAGAGCTAAGAAAAAAATCATCAGGCTTTCTCAATGGGAAAAATCATGTTTGTTTGATATAAAGCAATGGTTATTTTGCATTATCTCAAGTGCTTATTATACTTTACAGAGAATTTTAGCAGGAAACTAAACAATTTATAATCATAATTTCGTACTTCTATGCTCAGAGTCTCTAACTAATAATAATTTCAATAAGGAGAATTTCCTCCACCAAAAAACAAAACTTGTCCCATGAGAAGTTTCATGAACATATAACAAAATAATAATAATAATAATAATACTTCTTGAATTTACGAATATTATTTGCTTGCAATGTCAGTACTAATTAATATCTAGAAATAGTTTTTCAAAAAATAAAACAAGAAATTGATACCCATTAATTAATCGTTCAAATAAAGATGAAAAAAATGCAAGATCCACATGTAATACATCAAAACAACCCATTTTCCTTAAATTTAGTCTCCATTTAGAAAAAGGGAAAACTACCAACATGCATAAATATAATGAAAATCACATTTTGAACAATATGTAATTGAACACAAAAACATATGATAAATACATCCACACATAAATATATGTGTTGATACCAAAAATCGTACCTGCTGATCCCGATGTTGACGACTGAGAATGAGCACGAGCAATGTCCTCTAGTACCTGAAACAAAGGCAACGAGGTGTGTCCTCGTCGCCCCTCCGATGCTTAAGTCAGAGAGAGAATTATGTGAAAAACTGTACATTGGAATATTATGTAAAAACATACCTTAATAATGAGGCTATGTTATATATTTATAGATATTGGAGGGGGAGTCCTGGAAGGACTGAACTTCCTGTAATTCTAGTTATTTCAGGTGCTTGTATTGTGTTAGAAGTGCACAATTTGTGTTAGAGTAAAATATGTAATGAACTAGGAGTTTGTTTTTAAGTAGGACTAGTATTCCTAGGCCTGACCTCATAATGGACCCGACCTCAGAATCAACCCAGTTGAAGTGGGCCAAGATTGGGCCTAGAGTTCGGGTTAGGTAGGTCGAGCTCGGGTCTATCGATTTTTCCCGTATCACAGGCCCCCGTGTATCCAGGTCGCAGATAAAAGCTACATGCTTAAGCTGCGAGGTGAGATGCAAAGAGGTGCAACAAGTTTAAGTCTATGCGATTTGTAATTTGTATGTAGCTCGAGCTCGTTACTTAGCCAATTTTTGGCTAATAAGCTCGAGTTTTGTATTAAATAAGTAACTCGAGCTTGTTACTTGACCAATTTTTGGCTAATAAGCTTGATAATGAGTTCGAGCAGGTTACTTGGCCCTTTTCGACCAAGTAGCTCGAGTCTTGTATGTTTATGAGCTCGAGACGTGTTACAATGCCATGTTTTGGCCAAGTAGCTCGAGTCATGTTGAAGGAGCTCGAGACGTGTTACAAGGCCATGTTTTGACCAAGTAGCTCGAGTTGCTAGGTTGATGTGTTGATAGGCCCCCGAGTACATAGATCTATGAAAGAAAGTTTGGGGCTTTTAAGATCAATCATTTTACTCGATTATTTTTAGAAGTAATTTTTTTCCTACAAAGTGCTCGTGATGATGCTTGCACGGGGCAAGGTTTTGTGTTCTTGCACGTAGCAAGGCTTTGGTGAGATAATGCTCATAGCATGTCTTGAAGTTGCCTGCGCGTGATCGGTTTTGGTAAGATCATGCCCGTAGCATGTCTCGAAGTTGTCTGCGCGTGACTGAGCTTTGGTGAGATCATGCCCGTAGCATGTCTCGAAGTTGCCTGCGCGTGACAGGACTTTGGTGAGATCATGCCCGTAGCATGTCTCGAAGTTGCCTGCGCGTGGTAGGGCTTTGGTGAGATCATGCCCGTAGCATGTCTCGAAGTTACCTGCGCGTGACAGGACTTTGGTGAGATCATGCCCGTAGCATGTCTCGAAGTTGCCTGCGCATGACAGGGCTTTGGTGAGATCATGCCCGTAGCATGTCTCAGAGAGTACTCATGACACGTTTTGAGGTGATCGCTCGCATCATGCCATAAGGGCCCAACGGGGCTTGTTTATGGCCCGATAGGGCTTGTGGTGGCCCAACAGGGCTTGTTGTGGCCCAACAGGGCTTGTGGCCTAATAGGGCTTTTTGTTTCTGATAATAAGAAATCCACGAGTTAAAGTCACCTTCAATAGTGAGAAAATCATGAGCTTGCCACAAGGTGCGATGACTTATGAGTCCATCAGCTTTTAATTTTACAAATGTTGGTTGGGCATTCGGTCAAACACTTGGTGAGTATGAACCGAACGTTATTGTAAATCATTACCAAATAATCATAGCATAAGTACGAGCATCGCTGACACCATAATATATATATATATATATATCTTTTAAAGATTTAAACATGGATCATATGATGTATGTTGTCTGACTAGTGTCTTTAAGGATTTATTTCTTTTGGCATGTACGCACTAGCTATTATTTTAATCTCAACTAATCATGACAATTGCTCCATATTACCAGCAATGTGGAAAATATAGGCAAACGGTGATTTCATGATATTTTCAATGCAAAACCTTTGTTTATTCATATGTTGATCAATAAAATCATCAAAAGCTTAAAGTTTATTTAACATCACAAATCAACTGCCTGGGCGCATTCAATAGCTTAGAATTACAAAGTTTCCATTTTTTCATAATAATGATTAATTATTGGAGCTAAGGCCTTCAAGTGCTGTAAAACTTTGTAAAATTCTCTGTGTCCCCTAGATTGGTATCCAAGCAGAACTTCATATACAATATATATATATTATTAACAAGTAATGGAGAAGTGCAAAGAATTTTATTTGAAGGTGGGCTCCATTTTTATATTTTCTTAATTAAGTGTGTGCATTCCCATAGACCAAGAGAAACTACATTATATTCTCTTCTCCATATAAATAAATGAATGTCATGCTATCAAGAGATGAACATGGTAAGAAAATGAAATGGCTAGCATAGTGACATATCAAATGTTGAATTGCTTGGAGAATATAAATTTACTACAGAATAAAAAAGTGAATACCTTAGTCCATTGCCTTAGTTATGAGTCTGTAGCAGAAGTAGCATTTTGCCGGTCAACAATTTCAATTTTGTGTGCTTGAGATGAATAGATTTTAATGAGCTTTCAAATAGTGGAGTCCGAACTCTTAAAGATTCGTCCGCTCAAAAACTTCGTCGTCAAATCTTAGTGGTGCCACAACACCACTATTGGAGTCTTGAGAAGCCAACTCGCTGGAGACTAAAATAGCTTCGCTAGTCACTCCAGAAGCTTGTCAACACCATCTGCCCTTTCATCCACAAAGCACATGCATCCCATTATAATTTCTTTTAAATGTAGAAGCCATGGGGCTGAATTTTGGGCTATGAATACTATCGAGCACCTAGAGTGCACTTTTCAATTCAATGGATGAATATTCATTGTTTTCTCAATTTTTTTTACATATTTTATCTCCCTTTCATCAGCTTGCCAATCCCAATTTCAGAAAATAATTTCTGAAGGCAGATTCTTCGTTTCAATCTGTAAATCACTTTTTTGCCTTGCAATTCTTCATTAACCATAAATTGCACTTCATCATTAGCCTAAAATGCTTGGAATTCTCTTTCTCTACTTTGCATATAGAAACGGTTGATCTTTTCTTGAATTGGCCTAAACAATTCCTCAAATTGTGCTAAAAGCTGCTCTGCCAAACCATGGACCTTGATCGGTCGTCCTAAGATCCATAGGCCGCTTAATAATCTAATGATAATCAAGAAGCCCCAAGGCAACTCTTTTGTCTTTTCCCTGCCTTGATTTTCACCAGTTTCTTCTTCAATAATGATTGTATTCTCCTTTCACCGTCGCTTTTTCTGTAGTTGAATAATCGATTTGTTTAATGAATCTATAACCTTCTCCCATTGGTTTGGAATTCAGTTACTATTTGCCCATATGAAATTTACGAAGTATCAATTACATCCAGCTCGTTGATTCCCGGTCAGCAATTACCCGAGAAAGATCTGACCCATTAATTTAGTCAAAACCTTCTTGCCTTGTTTCAACATATCCTGGTAATTAATCAGGGCCCCCAAACCAAAGTTTCCATTCTCTAATCCACTGGACAGCCTCTCAGTGTCGGTAAATGCTAACGAAGCTAGATGTTGCTTGTTACCCGGCAATTTCTTTGATTTCCCACGAGATCTTGGATGATTGTTGACGTTGAAGGAGTACGCATAGTCGGAGGCAGTCTGTGTGACGATAGGGGAATCGTCATTATAACGTCCGGCAGTACCTCCGTTGGTGAAATTGCTTTTGCTTTTTCTTCGGGTTAAAATTAAGGTTGGGGTTTTTTTATTTAGAGAATTGGAGCTCGGAAGATGGACTAGAACGTGTATTATCCATAGCTTTTAGTAGCGTTTCCCACAGACGGCGCCAATGTTGATACCAAAAATCGTACCTGCTGATCCCGATGTTGACGACTGAGAATGAGCACGAGCAATGTCCTCTAGTACCTGAAACAAAGGCAACGAGGTGTGTCCTCGTCGCCCCTCCGATGCTTAAGTCAGATAGAGAAATTATGTGAAAAACTGTACATTGGAATATTATGTAAAAACATACCTTAATAATGAGGCTATGTTATATATTTATAGATATTGGAGGGGGAGTCCTGGAAGGACTGAACTTCCTGTAATTCTAGTTATTTCAGGTGCTTGTATTGTGTTAGAAGTGCACAATTTGTGTTAGAGTAAAATATGTAATGAACTAGGAGTTTGTTTTTAAGTAGGACTAGTATTCCTAGGCCTGACCTCATAATGGACCCGACCTCAGAATCAACCCAGTTGAAGTGGGCCAAGATTGGGCCTAGAGTTCGGGTTAGGTAGGTCGAGCTCGGGTCTACCGATTTTTCCCGTATCAATATGCATGTACATAAATAATCACAATAATAATAATAATAAAAGAATTGTATATTAAGCAAAGTAATAATCAGTACTAATTCCAATATAATGGCTATTAGTGAAATGAAGCAAATAGTTTACTTCATTGCCCCACAACACAATGGATGGTTCAAAAATAGTTGGGAAGATTATTCAGAACAGCATCATGCGCATCTTAGTCGGGCTAGCTACAGAAAACTTGGGGCATCCTTCATTGACCCATGATATTTGTATACTAGGGAATCTTACGACGTGTGAATCTGAGGAAGTTCTATACCCTTGGCCAGCACTCACGAGGGATTTTCGGGACAAGCTCGCAGTGCGTCAGGACATGCCTAGCTCATCTCAGTTTTCTCAACAGGCACCACCATCCCCACCACCTCTTCAAGCGGGTGATGCTACTAGGGAAATACTTCAGCGGCTTGAGGCGATGGATTTTCACATGACTCATTGGCAGGAAGAAATGCAGGGGCAAGTGGATCAGTTTCAATCATATATTTATGCCCAATTTCAATATCGGAATGATTGTATTGAGGGTCATGGCGTCTGTGTATCCTGATCTTGTTTTCCCGCCACCACTATCATTTCCAACATCCTGCTCCACCGGAAAACGATGAGGGTACTTGATGTTCTCACTAAGGTACCTTTCTATTTTCTATTTTTTTTCCATTGGGAACAATGTGCTCTTTCAGTTTGGGGGGTGATACTTTCGTATAATTGCCGTCTATCAGTTTATTTACTTGTGTGCATGTTTAGTTTAATTACATTAGTGTGGCTTCTGTGTAAAAAATAAAAAATAAAACAAAATTTGCATGCTTGTGTGGGTTGGATAACTTTGTTGGTAATGATGCAAAAAAAAAAACTGGATTTGTTGTGAATTATGAATAAGTTATGTTCTTGAGCAGATAGCTTCCTCAACTTTGTAGAAAATTGTAACATATATGCACGTGAATTAAATATGGCACTAGACAGGGGCAAGTTGATTCATAAATGATATAGGTTGAATTAATAACTTTAGAAGCTCAATCCAGATAACGTATAACACTATCATACCTTTACACCAAATTTAGGATGTTTGGGTGATTGAACTATTGTAGGGAAACGTGGAGACAAATGTGGATATCATGTATGATAATGTTGTGTAGATTGTATGAGACCATTAGGATAAAGATTTGGTGAAAACCCTAAGTTAGAGGTTGACCTTCGAAAATAAGTGTTGTATAAGGGGTATTACACTAATCACTGCATAAAAAATGGTTGTGATGCCACTTCAAAAGATCCCTATGAGGACAACATTAACAAACTCATTGTGAAACATCTTTTCATAGCCTTATATGACTCGAGCGATTAAGTCTGCAAGGGTTTAAAATCCAGTGCCCTAAAGTCATCTGATTTGGGAGTTATCGGCCTAAAACTCGCTACATGGGTCATTTAGAAAGTTTAAGAGAGAGACGTTCGCACATAGGATCTGTACAAAATTATATATGAAAAAACAGGTGCATAAAATAGAAGACATACTACATGCCTGATTAAGCCCCAAACAATTATTTTATAAGATTAAACCTTTTATAAGGGGTCAGTAACTTACCTGAAGGTGGAGGTAATCAAAAGAATAAGGACAATCTTCATTTGTTGAAATGTGAACTGCAATTAGTTACATCTACGCAAACGAGAAAGGGTAATGAGTAGTGATGTCATATCTATTCTGACATTACACCATCGGGAGAAGAGTGAAGAGAAATTAAGTTTGAGGGTGTGTGAATCCTACAAGCGGAGAAATGAAATAATTTGCTCTTAGGGTCGGGAATTGAATTGAATTATAATTGCAGAGCATTGTATTTGATTCATCACACACTCAAATTTTGCATTGGAAAGACAAGGATTCAGCTATTGTACTATAACTTTGAAGTGATTCATGAATTAGATATTACAACTTCGATGATGAGCCATAAAAACAAGTTATCCGGCCAATTATGCATTCAAATCTTGTGGTAATATGTTAATTTCTGTGTTTGTGAGTTTTCAATTGCATCTTGGTTTATGTTTGCTCGAAGACAAGAAAGTAAGTAAGGTTGGGAGTATTTGATGAGTGTAAATCCCTCATTAAATTAGTACCATGGAAACATAGTTTTCGGCTTGTTCTTGAGTACTTATGAGCGTTTTGATTCTTGTGTTCAAGTTGTTTTGTAGTTTAAATACAATGAAGGAAATGACATTTTTGGGAGCTTGAAATGGATCCATGGATGATCAAAGAAATTGGATTTGAAGAAAAGTTGAAGATGGAATGATGGCAAAATTGGGCGCCATGGTGCCACATTTGAATTAACTAAAAAACGGACTGAAGGCTGGGCGTTGCGGCGCCGCGCCCCGAGATGAAAAACAAATTGCCTTTTTAATGATTTTTTTGGCCCAGTCCAAAGGGGATTCGATTTGTAACTGTGAAAAAACATAACTGGACATTTTGAAGACCTAAAAGAGGGTTGTTGACAGCTAGAAGAAGGCAAGATGATTCAAGACAAAACCGAGAAGAAATCAATTGAAGAAAGGGGAGAAACACACAATTAGAGGAAGAAATCAAGCGGCAACGCTTAGTTTTTCTAAATCATTTCTTCTTATCCATGCTATTTATATTTGATTCATTGTTTTTAATTTTCGCAATTATGAACTAAACATTTAGATCTAGGGTTTGATGTAATCAATTTGAGACATGTTTGATTCCTATATATTTAGCATTTTTGGATTTTTCTGTTAAATAATTTATATTGTTTGTGTTTAATGCGTTCAATTAATTGGCCGCTAGTTGAATGAATTGTTGCATAAATTTCGGTACTCGAGAGGGTGAAATTTAAGCGTGATCAAGGAACAATATAACCTAGGTTTTGTAGATTTCGAGAGAAAGTACAAATCTTTAAGGCTTGTTTGAATCAAAAACCACGTACATTGAAATCTCTATACATTTAATTAGGAATAGAGATATTGGAATTCAATTATAGAGATAAGTTTTATTCGGCACTCGATAAAGGGAATAGAATTATATTAAGGTTCTCACCTATAAATTAAGAAAAACCTGATTGGGTTAAAATTATATAGGAAGAACAGCATTGTCGATTGTATGATGACATCATTCCCTAGGCTTTTATAATCTGATAACTTCTTTAAGATTTGCTTCTGTTGGCTTGCCAAATTTAGTCTATCTACATTAGATCACAATCACAACATTGATTCAATTTTAAACATCTGAATAAAATGGAAATTAAACAATTATAATACTCTGTAGAAATCAAGTATCAATCCATGTGGGTTCGACATGTTGCTATATTACAAAATTTGACACCGTACACTTATGACATAAATTCACGTTATAGAAAACGCGTGACAACTACCAACTTACCAAACCCCTCGATCTTCGCCCCTCGGTGAAATGCTTCATGATGTACCAATAGGGCTGCTTTGTCGGTGGCACAGTCATGCGCATGGCCAAGGACTTGGAGGAGAACAATAAAGGGGCACGAGTTTTGGTAGTGTGCTAGGAGATTACTGCGGTTACTTTTCGAGGACCGGATGACGCTCATTTGGATAGTCTGGTTGTGCAGGCACTGTTTGACGATGGCGCGGACGCCTTTGTGGGTTCAGACCCGGTGATTGGGGTGGTGCGACCACTTTTTCAGTTGGTTTCAGCAGCACAAACTATTCTAATAGATAGTGAAGGTGTTGTTGGAAATTTACTTAATCATGCGCAGCGAAAATAAAATAATTTTTCAATTCCTACCAATGATCTACTTTGTGTTTAGATAGAAACTATGTTTAGAATAATAAATTTGATGAGTTTTGCAAACTCCATTGATGATTCTCAAACACGAACAATCACGAACTGAAATCCACAACTGTCCAATTGTCCAGAATTCAATAGTGATCCACACAAATAACAAGAATGAGGACTGGAGTTTTCTTTTCATGTGCTATCAAGAATAAGGAATTTTTTTCATACTATTTTCAAACCCTAGTAGCCTAGTAATATAAGTCCAAGCGGGCTTAGCTCATCTCTTAAACTTAATTCAGCTCAACATTTAATTAATCAAATTAATTAAATCTGGTCCATGAATTAATTAATCCAATTAATTAATTTGGGCCTATTAATAAGCAACCAAATTAATTAATTATCCAACGTTTGTCAATTAATTAATTGGTAAATCTCATTCTTCCGATTTTCTTGTGTGTGACCCATCAGGTTCCCAATCACCTAACGACGTGAATTATTATTTTGATCTAATCAAAATCGATAAATTAAAATAACCTTTTTAATTTATCATCAATTCATATCAATCGTCTCATATCGACCTCTAGCAATGTGTCAAGGCAATACATGTGACGAAAAATGTCATGTGGTATAACAAAATCAAACTTATTCGTTTACCGCAAAACTATAATCCTTTCGTCAATATGATCCGATCAATTATGATATATGAATATGTGTCAATATCAATTATCGATCATATCTTTTATCCCATTGTTAAGTCGAAAACTCAACTCATTTTCGACTTATTAGTTCACATTGACCAATGATTTCATTATCAATTTAACTAGATAAAATGCATATCATAATCACTTATTATCTAAGAGTGACAAATCCTCTATCGATCATTCACAACCTTCATATGATTCTTGACATATCCGAACAATGCCGTATTAGCGACATCTAACATCACCAAAGTATGACTGTCTTCATATAAGGCACTGTGATAACCTCAAGTCAAAGGACTAATTTCACTACCGAACATTAGAGATTAACCACTGACACTCAGATAATTATCCATGTGGAATCTCCCAGCGGGTTTCCAATATTTTGTTCTATAACAAAACATCCACGTGTTTATTCAAGTGTCACCACACTTTCGCTTATGAGATCAGCTACTTACTTCATGAGTAAGAGATGCCACACATGGTCTATCCATATCTCGTCATTACATACGACCACAGACGATTTAAGATTCAGTCATATGTAATTTGTATTTCACAATCACAATTCCTTGTGATTAACAAATCACCAAGACTTGATTCTACGGATTCTATTATTTAATTAATTAGAATATTAATTCAATTAAATAATATATATTTCCATAAATATGCATCAATTATATATATTAAAAGTGTTTATATCCAAAGTTGATTGTACCTAGGGCAAAACACTTGCAAGTGCCATTGATGGCCATTTACGTGAGGTTGGATTAACATTTCATCTTCTCGAGGATGTTCTGGGATTGATATAAAAGAACGTGGAAAAAAGCCTGACAACAGCATTCCAGCCTTTAGGTATTGCTTAACCTAATTAATTTTTCCTATGACGAAAATGAGTAGATTTTAAAATATACATTGTTTCATCCCCATTATTTGAAATTTTAATGAATGAAATAATGTTTTTTTCTGAGAAAATGTATGATTAAAAAAGAACTAGTAAAGCAGCACCGAATACACTAGCAACTCCCAATAAAAAGACAAAAAAATAAATTATAATTTTAATGTGAACCAAACAGGGGCCAAAATTTAGATTTTAATCTAAATTAAAATCAACAATTAATTTTAACATCATATTTTATGGGATTTATAACTTTTTAACCTATATTTTATTAACTTTTATCAAAATATGCTAATAAACTAATTGTAATCCCTACCAAACAGGGACATAATATGTTTTATTGATTTATTAAAAATAATTAATCTACTTATCTTAGTATTAAGGTAAAAGTTGCTTTCAAAAAGTATTTTTTTTCATTTAAAAGTGACATGAAATAAAGTAATTAATGATAGGCAAACAAGACTGAACAAAAAATATTGATTTAAATTTTATATTTAACTCACCACTAATTCATTGATTTCATCAAAAATCAGCGTGCATTTACAAGATTATAAATGAGTGGCAAAGAATTGATCTCACGAAATTTGACTACTTTAATATCATGTTAAATTACTTAGAATTAGAAATGAATGTATTTATTATAGGATTAACCCATATGTACAGAAAAAAAAAATTTACTAGAAGTTTCACACCCACTCACATGTGTGGGGTCCACCGAAATAAAAAATGAAAAAAAAAAAAACACATCCACCACCCTAAATTGTGAGTATCTAGTTTTCTTCAGTGAAAGAGAAATTTGTAAGTGAAGCGTGGTTGTTATTTATATCTATCTTTGATAGGTATATCTTATTGGAACTCGATTCATCCCGGCAGCCTAGCAATTTTGGACCAAGTGGAAGCAAGATTAGCCCTAAAACATGAGAAATTGCATTCAATTAGGCACATGTTAAGCGAGTATGGAAATATGTCAAGTGAGTGTGTTCTATTTGTCCTGGATGAGACGAGAAAGTTGGCCACCAAAGAGGGGATGAGCACCACCAGAGAGTAGGGATGGGCATGGGTTGAGTTAATTTTTGCTTCAACCCAAGTCCAATCCAATATGGTCGGTTTGATCAAATTTAACCAAACACAACCCCGTGTAAATGTTGAAACCGTTGCACAATCAAGTATCGGTTGGGTTGTGTTGCGTTGGTCGGTTTACGACGACTTGTCAACAAAAATTAAAGTCGTCCAATTTTCTATTATACTAAGTGAGATAGACAAGATTAAATAGTGAGCCCCTGTTTGGTGTACATTTTTACTCCAAAAATGCATTTTTTTTTTGTTAATGTGATGAGGAATATGTGGTGGAAAAAGAAGGAAAAGTCATTGATGTGGTGGAAAATATTTTTTTATTGAAAAATGTGTGGTTGAAAATGAGTAGAAGAATGAGAATGAGAAAAATAATGTGGTTTAAATAGAGACCAAGTAAATAAATAAAATTATCTATTAGCTTATTTAATCATCATTAGCCGAGCTTACAAAGAACAAAGTATATTTAACATAAGCATATTTCTTGTTGTACATTGGAGCTCACATAAGGGATGACATAATGGCCACATGTTTGGCCCCTATTGGAGGGTTTCCGGGCCATTATGTCATCCCTTATGTGAGCTCCAATGTACCCCTAGCACTACTCTTAACATAATATGAAAAATTTATACTACATTTATTGTGGAAATGACAGTAAGCTTCTCCTCTAAAATGCACCAAAGTAATTACAGTTAAACTATCCACTAATACTTTTTAGGCTCTTTTAACTTTTTAGGCTTTTTTTTTTTTTTAAAGAGGCGAGTCGGGTTGTACTGGTTTATTCAATTTTCATGAGTTAACCCATAATTCGACCCAACCTAACCCGCCTACACAGCCAATCCACCTAACTCGTGTAAAACCAACAAAAAAATCAACCCAAACCGGTTGGGTTGGTTCGGTTTGGTTTGGACGGGTTCGGTCGGATTTTGCCCACTCCTACAAGAGGGGCTAGACTGGGGTGTTCTGTTTGGGTTTGGACTGGGGCTAACGGTGGAGGCGGTGGTGCTACATAGTGTGCCAAATAATTAAGTGAGCCAGGGTTTCTTTTGGATTTGCTACATAGTTGTGTAATTCATAGTTGATTGGTTTTTCCTTCTATGTGGAACAAACTTTTCAAGTTCATTCAATTAATGTTGTTATTCATAGTGATAATATACGTTCTATTATAGTTATATGTTTATATAAAAGTAATAGATAGTCTTTTCCAAAAAAAATAAAAATAAAATAAAATAAAAAAATAAAAAGAAAGGTTGGCGCCTCTAGCGTATAACGAGATTGACTAATTTATAGATTAGTTGATTTTATAAATATACAAGAATTCAGAGTTAATGATGTATTGATTACAACGTGAGATTGAATAAAAAACATAAATATCTAGAAATTCAAGGTCATGTTTGACACGTTTACTTGCTAATGTTAAGTTATTTTAATGAAGACAGGTTAGAGATATTGTTACATTAGTTTCGGGGAGATTTTTCAAATTAGTCGGGTCGATTGGACTTTTTGAGGTTTTTCTAGAAAACCTATTTTACCCTTAATGAAATAAATTCATTTATTGCAAAATATCTCATTCTTTTATGAATAGCTTTAAAAATTAGTGTCTTATATTTCTTCTATTTTGAACTTCAATAATAAATCCATTCTCTCATCCATTAAATTAGAATAATCTGCAACATGTTGTTCATATTTTCTTTTAAGTTCTTTATATTCTTCAGATAATATATTTATATTTTCTAGTTGAAAAGTAATATTATTTATTTTTTGTAGCAATATTTCTAATAAATTATATAATCCTTTAATTGTATATCATAGCATTTTTTAATATAATAATATAAGCATCATGAAACGATGATATAAACATCATGATAAACAATAATTCAAACATCATAAATAATCTTAAGCATAAATAAGCATTGAAATGAATAATCCCTACGATTCTTTAAGATCTTAGAAAAATTCTTTCCAAATTTAACAAAAATAATAGTTTTACCTTAGTTTTGATCTAAACATTTATTCTTAAAACCGAGTGACCTTCAGACTCTGAATATACAAACTGTTCTCTCCAATAGCGTCTTGCCTCAACGGAATCTTTGTTATTTCAGCTTCTTACCCCCACTATATCGTTTCTTAGAATTAAAACTATAGATCTTAAACAAAGAAAACTCTATTTTTGTTAAAGTAAGAAAGAAATTTCTTCTCCAAACCTTCAAGAATCTATGGGATAAGAAGTTTAGAGACTCGTATTTCTATGAAATGGCTTAATATCAAGATTATATCAAAAGGCAGAAAGATTTGGCTTTCTCACAGTTTGAGAGCTCAATTCTATTCTCAATTCTACCTTTCATCTAGCCCGAAGGCCTTTATTTAAGCAACTACACGATGCTCAATAATTAACCTCTTACATCATTCCTTACATCATACTCCAATAATGGAGTTCTATTATTACAAGAGTTTAACCACTACATTATTGTAATTCTATTATTGTCCTTCTCGGTCGTACTTCATATTATCTTCATATAGAGCTAATAAGATTCTTTTATAATGGTAGGACATCTTCTATTTGTCTTCATCTGTCTATTATTATTCTTGAGGAATCTTCATTTCAATTATGTCGGCATGTAGGGCATTCCCTCTGTTGGCAAATCTCGTATATTGTTGATAGACTTCCATTATTTTGATGAATATCAAATTTTTGAGTATATTCTTTTAAAATTGTAGATTTTTCTTTTCCATTAATTGTTAAGAGTGTCCATCATTCGTATTGGCATAGACATTTGAACTTCTTATCATATATGTTCTTTGCAATGTCGTAAAGAACTTTCATCCCTGGAACTCTCCTAGATTTTATCCATGATCTCTTGACCTTTGGCAATGATTTATTATTTCGGCAAACTTCAATTTGGAAATCTCGGCATACATATCCAATTATGATAATATGTTCTGCAAGATAATATATCATTCCATCAATTTCTAGACTGATTGAATAAAATTTGATATACATTAATCGTCCTTGGGTAAATCTTGAAACTTCGGTTATAAATATATTATCAAATCTTTCAATTTCTTTTAAATCTTTCCATTGATATATTAAATCCAAGAATCCATAATCTGTTGTCATCTTGACCATGTGAGAATCTGCATCATTTGTAATGATTAATCTCGAGTAGACATAATCTCCCGAGGAAATGAAATAAGATTCATTTTCACTCAATTCATAAACAATTTTGGCAAACTGTTTATATTCTTTTTCTTTTAGTGTTAAAGGTTTTTCATCATCTTTATCACCTGTTCGGATTCTAATAACTCGTGTATGTTCTTCATTGGATTTTATCGTCGTATTTCGGGACTTTCTATAATCGTATCTCTTTTTATTTGGCTTGGTCCACTATTGCTTCCGCATTGCCGTGTACCTGTTTATGTTTTTTGTATTCATGTTTGTATTAATCTGGCAATATTATGAGATTGTGCTAAAGTATCAATCTTTGTATCCCTGTTTGTATCCATAGACGCTAATTGTGCTTCAAGATCATCAATTCGGTCTTTCATTTCATTGGTAACTTTAGCATGAGATTCATTGATTTCAAATAATAATTTGACATTATAACTTAAGGTTTCAGCTAATGTTTTCATTCCAATTTTTATATCATCAGCTTCATCTTTGGCAAATGTTGTCGTAAATTTCATTTCTGATATCACCTATTTGATATTATTCATCTCCAAACTCGATATTCCTGCTTAAAAAATTGGCAAGATAATTATTTATACCCTTAATATGAATAATATCAAAATTATAAAATGACGAATATGCTTGCCATCTATGTAACATTCTATATTGGGCTCCATTGGTAACTTATTTTTAATTAGTCCTGCAACTTGGGAATTGTCAGTTTCAACAATAAAGTTTTTAGATAATAAAAATAATGAAAACTTTTTTATTCCTCTAATAATTGCTAATAATTCTTTTTCATGAATAGTATAATTTATTTATGAATGGTTAAAAGTTCCACTCGAATATCTGCATATTTTATTCAAATCTGTTTTTTTAATATAGCTCCCCAATACTTATCAGAAGTATCAGTATTAACAACTAAATTGTCTTTTTCGTCTGACAAATCTTAATTTTGGTAAATTTTTACATTCTTCTTTTAGTGATCTAACTATTTCTGTATGTTTTTCATTTCATCCTCTAGTATTTATTTTTCTAAGTAGAATTTGAATTTTATGTCTCTTTTTTGAAAGATTTTCAATAAATCCTTCTACATAATCTAAATATCTTAAGAACTTTTTTATTTGTTCGTTTGATTCTAATTTATTTGAAAAACTTTCTATCTTTTTAGATATATGTGTTTGCAATTTTATTCATGTTCTATCTATTGATAATCTAAAAAGGTTAATTTCTTGTTTTTCTATTATAGTTTTTTTTTTTGAAAGAACAATTCCTTCTTTTTACATTCATTTATAAATTGTATTAAATGGTTTTTATGTTCTTCTTTAGTATTAGAACATATTAATATGTCATCAACATATACAATTAAAAATTAATCAAACTTTTTAAATATGTTATCCATTTTTCTTTGATATATTTGTAGTGCATTTTTTAAACCAAAAGGCATTACTAACCATTCGTATTTTCCTTGAGATGTACTAAGCGATGTGTATTGTTTACTATTTTCTTCCATTTTGACATGCCAAAATCTTGACTTACAATCAAATCTAGAATAATATTACTTTCATTTTGCAAGGTTTATTATGACTTTTTCATTTGGTAAAAAGTATCCATCAAATTTAGTATATTTATTTAATTCCTTGTAATTTATTACCATTCTAGTTTTTCCTCTTACTTGCTCAAAATGTTTCATAACCATGAAAGTTGGACTGCTATGAGGTCCATTACTATGTCTGATTAGTTTTTGTTCTAATAATTATTTTATTTTGGTTTTAAATTCTTGTGTATCTTGTATAGTATACAACATTGGTCTAACTCTTATGATTACATTTTTGTTAGTGCTATTTTAACTTTAGGATGATATGGTTTCCAAAATAATGATGAATTTTTTCCACATATTTTTTTTAGTCGTTCTATGATTTTTTCTATACTTATTTCTATTCATGTTTTTTAGACTTTTTTGTATAATATGTTTGTATTTTTATCTCTTTATTTATAATTGATTTTTTCTCTCATCCATCACTACACTGGGCTGACTGAACTCTATAAGATTTAAATTTACTTGGATTTTTTAATAAGTGTACACAAGGTGTTTGTAACATTCTCATATAATTTTTTTGCTTATAATATTAAAATTGTTGTATAAAGTCATTTCCTAATAATATATCACAATCTAATTTATTATAACTGTATATTTTATTTATAGTTATTTGTTTACTTCTAAGTATTATACTGACTTTGCCAGCACTATTAATTATTTGGGTATTTTCTCATGTTACTCCTTTTATTTTTATCTTACTATTTTCATTTCATGATTTTATTAAGAAAATTTTGAATATTGTTATATCACTTCATGTATCAATTAAAACACAAGTTGTTATATTTGTTTCTACTATAGTAACTTGTATATATACGGCTAATGAAAAATTTATTTGGTTATTCATTCATTTCTTTTCGCATAATATAGTTTGACTATTATGTGTTATATATAATCATTCTCTTTTTATACTATAATCTTCTAATCTATTTAGAAAACTCATTCCTAATAATATATGAGGATTTATATTCATATTATTATCTATATAACATGGTATTATAAGACTAATTTCTCATATTTTTATTGGTACATTGACTTCTAATTCTGTAGTATGTGTTTGTCCATCAAAATTTACATATCTACATGGTTCAGTCTCATAAATTGCTAATAATTTATTTCTAATTGAAACTATATGACATTTACTCGCTCTTGTGTCTATTAATATATCTAATCATTTTATATGTTCTCTTCCATTAAAATATTCTTCTTCTATTTTCATATTTCAAGCATTTCTATGAAATTTTTTTTTTATATTACTAGTTCCTTAATTGTCTTCTATTTGATAATCTAAAGCTTTTTGATCTTTTTATTAATCTTCCATCTTTATTATTTTATCAGAATAATCATCTTTTTTTACTTCTGTAATTTCAGGTCTATCTCTTATTATACTAAGTTCATATTTTTCAGGAATTAAATTTATCTGCTTGCTTGGTTCTACTATTTTACTAATATCTTTACATTCCTTGTGAACTTCTATATATAATTTTTTAGAATAAATATTTCCATAATTAGAATTAGTAAATGTATACAAAGTTCTATATTCTATAGTCATAATTTGGTCTCCTGATTGTCTTATACCATCTCTATGTAACTTGAAATATAGTCCTAAGATTTCATTAAAGCTTTTATCTTTTAATGATACACAATATTTTGGATAACAAGTAAATACTAATTTATGGTGTGCTAAATTTCCTTCTATTATTTCTAAATGACTATCTTTCAACTTTATTATTCTTCCATCATGTAAACTTACTGTTAAGGTGAATCTATTCTTTCTCTAAATAAGGATTTAAACATTATTTGTATTCATACTAAATAAACATATTGAATTTTTTCACTTTGTTTTTTTATTAATCTTTGTTAATAATTCTTCTACTATATTTCTTGTTATGAAATTTAATTTATGTGTTCCCTGAATTGTTTTAATATTTATTGTTTTTTCAATTTTATGATATTCATTTATTACTATTATTTCTCTTTTCCATATTCTATCTAAAACTTCATATTTTCCCACTTTCAAATCTAAAGATAATTTTTGTATTTTCTTAAATTTATTATTACCAAATGTTACTTTTAATCCATAACCATATATTCCTTCATATTCCTGTATATCTATATTATCATTTTCTATTTTTTCAATTTCTTTATTCAGATTCAGATTCATTATCTTCTGAATCTGTTTCACTTATATATACTTCTTGATCATAATATTGTTCAATATCAGATATTTCGCTTAATTCATTTTTTATTTCTAAATATTCTTTTTATAATATTTTAACTTTTTTCTTATTGTAATCGGGACTTATATGAACTATTTATCTACAATTCTAACATTTACACTGGTTTTTATTCTTTTTATAAGGTTTATTCTTTTCTAGTTTATCTGGATTATATCTTATTTTATAATATCGTCTTCTAGGTTTTATGTATTTTTCCTAAAATTTCTGAATTTTTTAAACTTTCTATTTTTGTATTTTCTTTTAATATTTATTCCATCATTGATTACATACCTGTAGCGCCCCGAGTTCTGTTAACCCGGATTGCCACATCATCGTCTTTTGCCCCAATTTCAAAATCAAAAATCGCGAAAATAACCTAATTTTGAAATCACATTTGTAATTGAAAACTTCGTCGACAAGTAAATTCATAGGAAATTTAAAATTTAAATATCACATTTTAGAAATAGAGGAAAACGACAAAATGTTATCAATATTCGAATACAAAAAAAACTTCAAAGAGATAATAATTTCGATAGTCAAATTTTTCTATGCCACCACTGCCGGATCAATCACGATCGCCTCCGAAGTCTGCAAATATTGTTAAAATAGCAGAGTGAGTATTTCGAAGAAATACTCAGTAGACTCATCGCCGATAATTAATTTACAGAATAATTGAATACACACTTATGCAATATACAATGTGATATCATCTTTGGTTCATTTTCTTGAAAATCATAGGCTCTTTAAAAACATGGGATGTGGGTAGTCTTTCTTTCTTGTACGGATGAAGCACATAAGTTATGCATAACATTCTCTTCTTATCTCATAAGAGATTCTCTTCTTTCTCATGCAATTAAGCATATAAGTTATGGCAAGCATAACAATATCATATATCTCATATGATAAATTCTCATCTCATGCATTAAATCATATAAATCACGTAATCCACATAAAGCATGCAATTATAATTTAAACTAATTAATGGTGGCGAGTCTACTTCAAAATCTCGAGTTTCGTGAAAATGGTTCGAGAAGTAACTTCAATCTCTTAATTGTCCGTACGTTTCGTCTAGCCAATAGAAAATAAGTTTGAATTAGTATTTCGAACTTTAAAATTTTAAAGTGTTGAAATTAAGTTTAAGGGTTTAATTAAAAATTATTGGAATTGAAATAAATGACTTAGAATGATAAAATAAAGTTTAGGGGCTAAATTGAAAATTTATTAAATCTGAAAATAAACTTTAAGGGCTAAGATAATAACTTTCATAAGTTTTAGGGACTAAACTGTAATTATAATAAAGCTGGAAATAAAAGTTAAAAACTGAAATAATAACTTTTAATAGTTTAAGGACTACGCTGTAAATATATTAAAGCTGAAAATAAAAGCTGAAAACTAAAATAATAACTTTTAATAGTTTAATGACTAAGCTATAAATATATTAAAGCTGAAAATAAAACTTAAAAGCTGAAATAATAGCTTTTAATAGTTTAAGGACTAAGCTGTAAATATATTAAGGCTGAAAATAAAATTCAATGGCTGAAATAATAACTTATATAAACTAAGGACTAAATTAAATAAACTTAAAACTTTAGAACTTAAATAAATCAATTAACTAATGTGGGGACCTAAAAGGCAAAAATCAATAATCTAAAATAAATATCTCTCATTCTCTCTCTTCCCCATTCACGACAGAGACGAGAAAGAGGGAGAGAGTGGCGAGGCAGGGAAGGGGATTTGTCCCCTTCCTCCGTTCTACCACCGGCGAAGGCGATGGCGGCGCCGCCGTCGCGTGGTTTGGTGAAAAATCGAGGCTAATGCAAGACTTGGAGTTTGTTTTTCTCGGTGGAAATCGACTGGAAGTGGGTTGGTAGAATGAGGTAAGTCTCTGGGTTTTGTGATTTCTTAGCATTGGGGTCGATTGTGTGTTGATTGAGGTCTCGATTTTGGGCTCGATTTAGGGGCTTTCAGATCTTTTTTTCAGTTTCGGTTTTTGGTGCAGTGAGGATGTTGGTTTGGGTGTTTGGTTCGATTGGGGATGGTGGTGGTCTCGAATGGTGGTTGGTGGCTGCTTGGATGTTTTGCTTTCGGGTTTGGGGGTTGGGGCTCGTTGGTGAGTTGGGGTTGTAGTTTTGGTGTTGTTACTTGGGGGTGAAAATGGTTGTTCGTTGGTCTCGGGTTTGGAGGTTACAGCTACTTTGTCTTGCTGAGTGGAATGTTGGGGTGACTGTGGAGGTGGTGATGGTGTAATGGTGAATGGCAAGTTGCAGTGGCTACTGTGAGTTGGTTACACAGTGTGAGTGAAATGCCGGTTTTTGCAGTGGACTTGGTGTTGGTGATTGTGTTGTAGAATTTGTGGAATCAACAAGTTGTTGATGCTAGAAATGGTTGTTCTAGCATCATCAAGAGTTTTTCCAAAGTCTAAGGGATTGTTGTTGGTGCAAAAATTGATTTTTAGCATCAACATACATCTCCAGTGAACTGAAACAGTGAGCTGAAACCGGGAGAAAAATGTCTTACCCAGGGGCTGTTTGGCTTGTGGGAAAATGAGTGAAGAGTGTGAGTGTGAGTGTGAGTGGAGTGGAGTGGAGTGGGGTATGAATAGTGGTAGGATTAGGGCACAAAACCCTAGACGGGTAATTGGGCCAAAATGTTGGGCTTTTGGACTTTCTAATTGGGCTAAAATAAATAATATCCGATTTTGGGCTCATTTAATTGGGTTTAAGTGAATTGGGCTAAATGAATTAAAATTCAAGGTATTGGACTCATATAATTGGACTATAATAATTGGGCTTATGTAATTGGACCATAAATGTTGGATTTTAAATAATTGGACTTGAATTAAATAAAAAATTGGATTTGAATAAAATAATTCGAAATTGATAATAAAATTATTATTCGGGATTGGATTCGATCGAATACATTTGAATTCAATTTTTACAACGGCTAGACGAACACGCTTCTCTAGAAAATTAGGGTTAACGTTTTAGCGACACGTTTTTCGAGAAAACTAATTTATTTAAATTAAAAGTTCGCGGTCGCTACAATACCCATTGTATAGGGTTTTACATATTTTCACAACATATCCTAGTTAATTTTCCCGATTTTTTCAATAATTATCTTTGTTGACATATATATATATATATATATATATATATATATATATATATATATATATATATATATATATGTGTGTGTGTGTGTGTGTGTGTGTGTGTGTGTGTGTGTGTGTGTGTGTGTGTGTGTGTGCAAGTTTTCAAATAGAAATTTTATTCTTGATCCTAAAGATCTAGATATTTCAGGATTATCATTAATATATTTTTTAAATTCTATTCTAAAATATATTCCCCATGAACCTGATAATTTATTATAGTACATATCTTTATATACATTTTGATTTTCATTACTATAAAACTGAACATAATAATATTTTTTAAACTCACAAGTGTATTCTTTAATTTTACATATATAACATATTGTTAAGTTTATTAACTTCATTATAGCATTGTCTTTTTCTTTAATTGCTTATTCTTTAGCATTTCTTAACCAATTTCTCATAAAAATCATCTGCAATATATTCTATTAATCTTTATATACCTGTTTTATTTGATTTTATTATTTCTGTATGTACATTTCTTTTTATTAATGCTTTTGTATTATTATTTATTTATTTCCACCAGTTTCTAACATCTCCTCTAAAAGACGCTATTAAAAGGCTATTCTTTTTTAAGTACTTTCCCGTGTATCATCTTTATTATATAAAAAGAATAATATCATTGAATCTAACCAAATTAATAAGGCTCTCTTAGTATCTATTTTACAATTTAAATCTAATTTTGCTCTTCCATGATTGATGGGCTTATAATAATAATTATTTTGTTCAAATCTATCATTATATTTGTTTCCTCTTGGTGGTTGTCTATCTCTTATCTTATCACAGTATTGTCTATATGGTTTATTGTATAAGGGTGCGTAACTTTCATCCGGATATGGTAACTCTCTATTAGATGTTTCTGCTTTATTAGGTCATCCTCCAATATTTATCAAAACTTGATATTCATCTAAGTTTTCTAAATTATTTTTCTTTAGGGTCCGTTTGATAGACCATAACTTTTGTAGTGTTTGATAGATAAACATTTTTCGGGAAAATATTTTTCAACTTTCCAAATTTTCTACCTTTTTGAGGAAAATAAATTCTTGATATTTTGGTGGGTAAATATTTTTCAGATTTTTTTTTGCAATTAGAAAAAATTCTAGACACAATGGTAAAAAAAATTTCACTTTTATTGACAATTTCCATGCAAAACAAAGTCAAAAAAATAGTATTTTGTATAAAAAAAAAATTTGGGATATTGGAACAAATTTTAGACCTAATGATAGAAAATATTATCCCTTTAATGGACAAATTCCATAAAAAATGAAATCAAACGGACACCAAACTTTCAACATTTTCCATGAAAAATTATATCAATCAAACACAATTAATTATAATTCCCAGTAAAACAATTTCTAGGAAAATCTTTTCTCTGTAAAATATTTTCTTTCCACCTCCCAATCAAACGGAACCTTAGATCTTTTTATTTCTTCTTCTATTATTTTTGGTAAGATATTTTTTCTAAATTTATTATCCATACTTCCTGATTTTAGTACAATTTCTTCTTGTTCAATATGTTTTTTTCCCTATTCTAGTAATTTCTTTTTCTATAAGTTTTTTTAATATATTTTCTTGTCTTTACTCTTATTATTTTCCTTTAACTCTCTTACTTCAAGTTTTAATATAGTTATATCATTTCTTACTTCTTTTATTTCATTATTCATGTTTTGAACATCATTTATTAACATTTTTATTAATGTTTTTAGTTTTTCAATATATTCACCTATCGACATTTTTAATAATTTGTCATTTTTTTTATTGGTTTAAGTAATATGTTCTACGTTCAGTATCTTTGCAATCTTTTACTATCTTATCATACTTTTGTTTTGCAAATTCCTTATTTGTTAATTCTTTTAATTTTTCAAAATATTTGCTCTTTGTCTATATCTTTCTTGTTTTAACTTTAATGTTTTTCTTGTGTTTTTGTTATGTCTTCAGGAATTAATAGTTCATCTAATATTTGTTGATTTGTTAATCTTAATCTTTTTAATTTTTTTATCTAAGATATCTTTTGTTTTCATATATTCCATTAATTTATTTTTTCTATTGGTAAATATCTATTTAATGGAGTCTGATTTCTATGGCGATTCATATATTTCATAATAATATAAAAAACTATCAAATTCTTCAATAATTTTTTCGTATATATGTCTTTCTTTTATTGATTCAACTATTAATTTATGTAGTATTTGTTGTCTTATTTTCCTAGGTAATTTTTTAAGTCTGTGGTAATCTACTTGTGATTGGTCTTCTCATTTATATGTTTTTAAGTAATTCTTCAAAATTTAATAATGTTTGAGAATTTATAATATCAAGATATGTTATTATGTCTACACTAGGTTCAAAATGTATATTATATTTTGAAATATTCATTTTCCTTTTTTCTAATTTATCTATAATATGTTGTATATCTTTTACGATTATAGATCTTACCATTCATTTGGCAAAATTTTTTATTAAGTTTTCTTTAAAACATTTTAATATTTTTTAAGATGCATATGATCTGTCTCTTGGGCATTCTCAATTAATTTTTTGTGGCATGTAAATCCTCTACCCTTCATTTTCCTGGTCTCTTTGAGGATCTAAAGATCCGTTTGATTGCAAGAGTGGAATTTGGGTGGAAAAAAAATGAATTCTACGGAATTAACTTGCTTAGAATTGTTTTTTTGAAAATTGTCAATTAATTGTGTTTGATTGGTATAATTTTTCACCTGAAAAATATTGAAATTTTGGATTTTTTGTGTTCGGTTGACTTTGTTTCCATGGAAATTATTAGAGAAATTTTTTTTACAATTGTCCATGAAATTTGTTTTAATTGCCAAAAAAAAAAATATATTAAAAAAAAAAAAAGATTGGAAACCATTTTTCCACAAAAATAGTGGGAAAACAAATTCATTGAAAAGAAGGAAAAAGGGACTACGTGGGGATTGGGAGGAAAATGAATTCCATAGAAAAAATTGGCCATCAAACCCCACAAAAGTTGGAATTCAGAAAATAATTTCAAAGTTTCATGTAAAATAAACAACATCAAACAGGCCATAAATGGTATTAAAAAAATTTGAAGACCCAAGTGCTCAATTTTCAAAGGTTGACAAACACTGAGAGAGAGAGAGAGAGAGGAGAGAGAGAGAGAGAGAGAGAGAGAGAGAGAGAGAGAGAGAGAGAGAGAGAGAGAGTACTTATTTGGTATTTATTATTGATGTTTCTTGAGGTCCATAAATGAGGAGTCTTCCAATGTTTTTCCCTTTTTCTCAAAAAATAAAAATAAAAAATCAATTGTTCAACAAAATAATTGATGCAATGGGTTCGTGCATATGTTACTAGATAGTTGACAAATTTTGTCACATTATTTTGTTAATCTCGTACAAAAATTACATATTTACTATGATGTTACAGAACGACAATTATTTAAATACGATCATATCATCGAAAAGCCAGGGGATCAACTCGTCAAATTTTAATAAACAAATAAAATATTTTCATGAAAATTATCATGGTATCGAAAATGAAGTCTTCATTTTATA
The DNA here is from genome assembly GCA_019097785.1 of Fraxinus excelsior. Taxonomy (NCBI): domain Eukaryota; kingdom Viridiplantae; phylum Streptophyta; class Magnoliopsida; order Lamiales; family Oleaceae; genus Fraxinus; species Fraxinus excelsior. The sequence goes on along the minus strand of CM032634.1, from coordinate 30,344,992 downwards.
TATCATATCATGAATTGGTTTAGAGTGTCGTGAGACGGTTCAATCCATATTCGGTATAGCGATAAAACATTGGAAAGATCGAAAATGACACCCCCCTTGTGTAACTTGCCTAGAATTGTTTTTTTTTTTTTGGAAATTGTCAATTAATTGTGTTTGATTGGTATAATTTTTCACCTGAAAAATATTGAAATTTTGGATTTTTTGTGTTCGGTTGACTTTGTTTTCTTTGGAAATTGTTAGAGAAATTTTTTTTACAATTGTCCATGAAATTTGTTTTAATTGCCAAAAAAAAATATTTAAAAAAAAAGATTGGAAACCATTTTTCCACAAAAATAGTGGGAAAACAAATTCATTGAAAAGAAGGAAAAATGGGCCACGTGGGGATTGAGAGGAAAATGAATTCCATAGAAAAAATTGGCCATCAAACCCCACAATAGTTGGAATTTGGAAAATAATTTCAAAGTTTCATGTAAAATAAACAACATCAAACAGGCCATAAATGGTATTATAAAAATTTGAAGACCCCCCAAGTGCTCAATTTTCAAAGGTTGACAAACACTGTGAGAGAGAGAGAGAGAGAGAGAGAGAGAGAGAGAGAGAGAGAGAGAGAGAGAGAGTACTTATTTGGTATTTATTATTGATGTTTCTTGAGGTCCATAAATGAAGAGTCTTCCAATGTTTTTCCCTTTTTCTCAAAAAATAAAAATAAAAAATCAATTGTTCAACAAAATAATTGATGCAATGGGTTCGAAAACTCAATGGATCGACACGTCAAATTTTAATAAACAAATAAAATATTTTCATGAAAATTATCATGGAATCGAAAATGAAGTCTTCATTTTATATATCATATCATGAATTGATTTAGAATGTCGTGAGACGGTTCAGTCCATATTCGGAATAGCGATAAAACATTGGAAAGATCGAAAATGACGTTATTGTGAGTTTGTATATGATTTTGACTCGCATGTGGTTTAGCTAGCTTTGATACGGTCCGCGCCTAGTAGGAACTTAGGCGCTTCTATTTTCTATTAATTTTAATGATAATATAATCAAATGTTGTCGACTTGATCTTTTATGAGTAAAAAACAAAATAAAGCGTCCATAATAATAAAACTCATAGGTGCCAGAACTTAAATGGACCATCTCGTGTCGACCCATAAATAAGGGTTGCTGTACGCGTTTCTTAGCTTGCGACAGACAATTGGATACAGTTGGAATTTATGCACTGGAATTAAGTTATTTGTACAATCCTGGTCGTCAACCGTTATTGACAATCTTAGGGTCCGTTTGATTGCAAATGTGAAAAATGAATGAACAGAGAATATTTTATTGGGAATTGAATTGCCTAGAATTTGTTTTACTATGAATTGTGATTGGTATAATTTTCTACCTGGAAAATGTTGAAAGTTTGGTGTCCGTTTGGCTTCGTTTTTTATAAAAATTGTCATTAAAGTGATAATTTTTTCTATCAATACGTCTAGAGTTTGTTCCAATTACAAAAAAAAAAAAAAAAAATTTAAACAATTAGAAAAAATTATCATATTCGTTTGACTTGTTTTGCATAGAAGTTGTCAAAAAAAAATGAAAATTCTTTTTACAATAGTTGATAGAATTGGTTGCCATTGCTTAAAAAAAAAAGGTGGAAAATGTTTTCCTACCTATTAGGTGAAAAAACATTTTCTATCATTTGTGTATCAAATGGTTGTACCTAGAAAAAGGGAGGAAAATATTTTTCGTGGAAAATTTAGCATATCAAAAAGTTAAAAAGTGGAAGTAGGAAAATATTTTTCTACTTCCGTGAAAAATTTTGCCAAATCAAACTAACCCTTAGTGTTGTCAAATTTTGGACTGTCGATTTAAAAAATAATTTTTAAATTAAATAAATATGATGTCGTGAAGTGTGACGTTAAAAAATAATTGTACAAATAGTATGATTTCATGCATTGAGGGGTTGTAGTCGGTTGCAATAACAAATGCCTCAGGGCATATTCCCATCTCTGAAATTCTTTTACCAAAATATTCAATTCTATTAATTTAGGCCCTGTTTGGGATTTTTTTTTTTTTTTTTTTTGTGAAAATGAATTTATAATATTAAATTATTGAAGAATGCATGGTCGTTTTTATTTATTTATAAGGAAAGAATCACTTTTCAGATAATAAGGCTCGGAGATTAAGAGTGTGTTTGGGAGGGATTTTAATCAAAATTCTAGCCGTTAACTATCAAATCAACCAACATTTTTGACTTTCCTTCTCACAGATGAGGTCCATAGGTTGACTATAACGGCTAGAATGTTGATTAAAATCCCTCTCAAACACACTCTAAGATAACACGAGACTTTTATGTCCCCTTTCACACCTATTGAGAGGAGCTCTAGTTAGGGATGACAAGTGGCAATAGGGTGGTGTCTTGAAAATTTGTCGAGGTCTGAATTTTTGGGATTAATTGAAGATTCCCTTAATTGAGGCGGAGCCACGAGATGGGGCGAAGCATTTTGCTATTCGTACTCTTAACAAAATAATGCATATTTTGAGCAATATTCGATTGTTGTTAGCTTTCAACTCGATTCGAATATACGAGATTCTTGAGCTTGTATCATTAATCAACTTTAACTTTAACTTGTTTCTATTTTTAGCCAAATTTGAACTATGATAGTTTTATTTTTTGGAAAAAAAAAACTAGGATAATGCTATTATTACATACTAAATCCAAATTAAAAATAAAAAATAAAAATTATAGCAAAAAAATAAAAATAAAAATATTAAAAAAACATGAAAATTATCACAATGCAGCCTCCCTTTCTTGTTTCCTTCCCCCTTCCTCCTCTTTCCTTCGTTGAATTCTTCTCATTTTTCTCTTTAATTATCGATTTAGATTTTTTTTTGGATTGTGTCATATTCTCCTTCTCTCTGCGAAGTGATTTCTTGAATGATAAAAAATCTTGGCTTCTTCTCTGTACTCTGTTTCACGTGAGTCGCTTTTTTCTTTTTAATTTTTTATTCCTTGCTAACTGAAAAACTGTTTTGCCTTTTGCTTGACTAGTGGGGTTGGGAAATTCTTTCATTTGTTATTGATTTTGTGACTTTTCAGTTCACAAAACACGCGTATACAACACTTTTCTCTCGGATTCCCAATTTCTTGTTCAAGTTCTGATTCTTTTCTTGTTTAGCGTTTTGTATACCATCCACACATGCAATTTCCTGTATTTTTCTGATCTGGATTGGATCGCAGGTTTCTCTATTTGTTTTATTCATCGGGGGAGAAAGGAGGGTTGGTTCTGGGGTTAAGTACATAAGAGGCCTTCGAGGCACCAATGACAATTGGTGAGATTTTTTACTCTTTTTGGGATTTTTTTTTTTTTTTTTTCAGTGGTTATGTTTTTGTTTTGTTCTAAGTTGTATCTCTTTGGTTTCTATAGTTTTGCATCACTTGGGTTTATTCTAAACGGGATTAATTTTGATTTCTTATTCACGTAATGTAATTCTTAACCGTCTGACATATGAAATAGGTTGGATTTTGTGTTTTCAAGTTGAGGTTTGAAGAATTAATTGGCTGCAGTGAGGCGGTTTTATTCATTGTATGCTGTTGAAATTGGTGATTTCTTGATTGGGTATTATTGGTTTCGTGTAACTTGGATCAATTAGTCTGAGTTGACATTGTATACAATCCCGAGGCATGTCGAGTGTGGATGTATCTAAGTATGCCCGTAGTCCTGTCCACGAAGCCATTATTTTGAAAGACTATGCTGGTCTAAGGAGGATCATAGCAGGTCTTCCACGGCTTTGTGACCCGGCAGAGATTCATACAGAGTCAGTTTCACTTGCCGAGGAAGCTAAAGCTGATGCCATTTCTGCTGTGATTGATCGACGTGATGTCCCTAGCCGGGACACACCACTTCACTTGGCTGTCAAATTTGGTGATGAGTCTGCAACGGAGATGCTTATGCTTGCTGGTGCAGATTGGAGCTTGCAGAATGAACAAGGGTGGAGTGCATTGCAGGAAGCTATATGTAATAGGGAAGAAAGGATTGCGAAGATTATAGTTAGGCATTACCAGCCAGTGGCTTGGGCAAAATGGTGCAGAAGGCTGCCTCGGTTGATTGGAACAATGAGACGGATGAGGGATTTCTACATGGAGATCACATTTCATTTTGAGAGCTCAATCATTCCTTTTATTTCAAGGATTGCCCCTTCTGATACTTACAAAATTTGGAAGAGAGGTGCTAATTTGAGGGCAGACATGACTTTGGCTGGATTTGACGGTTTCAGAATTCAGCGTTCAGATCAGAGTATTCTCTTCCTTGGTGATGGTTCGGAGGATGGAAAATTCCCTCCTGGGTCACTTTGCATGGTCTCACACAAGGATAAGGAAGTTATGAATGCTTTGGACGGTGCTGGGGATCCAGCAACTGATGCTGAAGTGCAGCAAGAAGTGATTTCAATGTCTCAAACTAATATATTCAGGCCTGGCATTGATGTAACTCAAGCAGTTCTTGTGCCTCAAACAACATGGAGGCGACAGGACAAAACTGAAATGGTGGGTCCCTGGAAAGCTAAAGTGTATGATATGAACAATGTGGTTGTAAGTATTAAATCAAGAAGGGTCCCTGGGGCCATGACAGATGATGAACTCTTTAATTCTGGCATTGAAAATGAAACGGAGACTGAGGAGCTGGATGATATTCTGACAGAGGAAGAGAAAAGGCAGCTTGAGGTTGCATTGAAGTTGGACTCTGCAGATTTAAGCAGTGAGCATGGAAATGGCATTATTGCACACCGCAATAGTCGTTATGAGCAAAGGGATATTACTGTTGAGGACATGAATGGTTGTAGGAATGGAGAAATAGAGGAAAAGAAAGGATGGTTTAATGGCTGGAGGAGACGAGAAAATAAACTAGAAGATAAGAAAAAGGTTGGCCCACCAAGAAGTTCTCTGTGCGTTGAAGATAAGGTTATCAATCTTTTGGAGGATTCTCCTTCTACAAGTCAAAGTAGACAGGGTAGGCAATCTGTGGAGGTAACTGTGAAGCGGGAAGAGAATCGACTAGGACATGACTCCGTGGCTTCTTCATCTACAAATTCTGAGGTTGCAACCCGCCGCAATGATGGAAACCGTGAGAATGAGTATAAGAAAGGGTTGAGGCCCGGTCTCTGGCTTTCTCCAGATTTCCCATTACAAACTGAAGAACTTCTACCATTGCTTGACATTTTAGCAAACAAAGTTAAAGCAATACGGCGATTAAGAGAATTGCTCACTACAAAACTCCCCAAAGGGGCCTTCCCCGTCAAGGTATGCTCTTATATTTTTATTAGTTCTCAATTTATATTTGTGCTTCATTTATAATTTTCATTCTGGTTTTTATTTTTATTTTTTTTTTATTGACGGCTATGATGCACCGACACTGACACCGACGTGTCTGTTGACACATGTGTTGAATACCACATCGATTATTTAAAAAGTATTGACACGATATGCCGTTGATACATTGTTAAATTTTTTCAAAATTTTCATTTATATATAGTATAAATTTAGTTTTATACTTATTATTAATTTTTTGTGTTAAAATCTTTTAAATATGCGTATTTATTTGTTATTTACTAATAATTTTGAGTTAAAAATATATAATATTTCTAATAAAAAAATGATGATGGTAGAGTGACTGATGAGCGTTGGTATCCAACAGGATACGTACACACTACCTCAGTTGAAGTGTTCGTGCAACAAGATTAGTGTTCTTTGCAAATAAATTCATTTTTCTTAACTAACAATATTTATTATGTATGTATGATTATATTCTGTATACAAGAATTGCATATTTCTCCTTCAATGGGAGTTGATGACATAGTATACCAAAGTAGAATTATAAGATTGTGCATGCACATGGCATTTGCACTATAATGTACATGAGCTTTTCTTGAAAATGCACATGCAAATCATATCTCCTCAAGGCGTAGTGTTGACATTCTTTTTCTCCTGTTCTCTTTGGTGAGCTGGGACCATTTCCTTAAGGCATAGTGCCAATGGACATTGATAAGAAGAATTGTGGGCTTGTGGCTGTTGCAAGTAATGGAAGGCAATGAAAATGAATGTGGCCAGATGCATGGGGTGGATTAAAAAGGCGACAAGTAGGAAAAATTGGACATTATGCTGAGCCAGGAAATAAAAAGGAGTTTTTGACAGTTTCAAGAATAGTAATGGAGTAGGAACAGCCATTGAACGTGGCATTTTTAGAAGCAAAACAGTTTGGAAATAGAATTATATTAGTTAGTATTTTAGGAAAGACATGGATGAGTTGATTTAAGCAGGCCCTAGTCAGAAACAAATCTTTTTTGACGAGTTTTGAATGGTCTTGTGAGGAAAGGTAACTATATCTTGTATATGAAAATTTTGGCTTTGGGGATCAAAATGAAAAATGTAATGCCATATTGGACCTTTAGGTTCGACTATACCAAGGAAGGAAGACTTGAGAAGTAGTAATGCATAAATTGGATTGGTTTGGAAGAAGTGGAGAAATGCTACAGGGATTGCATGTGGTAGGAAAATACATAGCTTTTAAAGGTAAGTCGTACAAAACAGTTATTAGACCGGCACTTTTTTATGGAGGCTGTGTGTTAGGATGCACAAAGCTCTCTTTCACAATAATGTTTGGATCTTGATACAACATATTAGAAGAGATAGGTAGACTAAAATTAATATGGCCTGATTTGGTTATGAAGAGATGATTATTGCATTGGATCTTCTAGTAGATGTAGCAATGGATTGAACTTGTTGAGAAAAAAAAAAAAAAACTAGATTCATGTAGCCTACACCATCTCTATTGAAAAAAATAAAAAATAAAATTGTTTCTACTCCATCTCTATTGGAAAATAAATAAATAAATTGTTTCTATGCAACCACCCTTCCCCCAGGGATGGGAAGGGGGAGGGGGAGGGGGAGTTGGAGAGGAATATATTTAACCCCTGTAATATTTGGAAGGATTTGATTTCTTAGAGTTACCAAAATGATAAGATGCTTGTGATTAAACACAGCTTAAAGCCATACCTTGGCTGATTTTCTTGGAGTAGGATAAGCACATATAAAAGGCTTCGAGCTGGTTTGGCTTACTATTAAGTGCTATCAAACATGCTTTTATTATTCACCAAGGTTTATTTGAATATGGTTTATTTACTTTGGACGTGGATCATAGTTCCACCACTGTGGTGTCAGTTACACTGCATTAAATTTTAATAGAATATGGTACATGTGCAATTTTTTTCAATTATCGGACAAATGCTACTGTGAGAATGAGTACAGAATAAGATCAAATACATGAACAAATTATTTGAGTGAAAGATGGTTTGTCTCATCCAATTTGCAATTCAATTATTACATTGTTTACATATTTTTAACTTTGGTTTTTTACTAGCTTTGCACCAAATTACAATGGCATGTAGTCATATGAATTCTAGCAGGGAACTTAAATATTTTTTATCAGATACCCATCGCCATTTGAAAACTGTACTTAGCCCTTGTTTGGGCTCCATTTTGAAAAAAATGCATTTTTCTCCTCCTTATTTTCAACCACACATTCCAATAAAATAATATTACACACGAACTCAGACTTTTCCTTATTTTTGACCACATTCTCTAGAAAATCACTATTCCAAAATACATTTTTCTCCAAAATTTATTTATAGAGGAGCCCAAACAGGGGCTTCGAGAACATATGATTTTCAAGTATATGTATAATAACGACGCCCTGTAATTTCTAGATTTTTCTTTTTTTTTGGCTTACCATCTATCATTGGATCTGCATATAGTAGCTGCACTGAATTGAGTTCAAATGTTTGTACCTGCTATTTGATTGTACTTCACTACTTCTATCATACGAACTCTGAATCTGATTGTCTACTGTTGATTTTTCCCCCATCGCTAATATGATGTCATCAATATTGTTGTGCATCTATCTCTAACACTAATCAAAGGGAACAATTGTGAATGTGTCATTGTTAATTGTATGGGAGTATGTTTATTCCAAAGGTGAAAATGAGGTCCTCAATGTATTTTCACATTTCTCTTTTACAATGAGCAAGCAGAAGAAAATTACCTCATTGTTTGAATTGGGGGCTTTATTTCAAAGGACATCAGAGAGAAGAATAGAAACTTTCTCAATCATAACGAACATCTTCTGGGATAAAATAAATCTGTTTTCATTTATCCCTGTTTTAACACTTGAGATTCAGGAAGTTCCATGAATCTTTCCCCCTACTAATCCTATTTTTTAGGCAACAATCAACTGGAAAACCTTTAGTTCCATAAACTTTCATTGTCTTTGTGGTTATTGTCCACTGAAACAATTAAGAGTAAGAGGAGATGAAGGAAAACACTGCTGACGAAAGAAATGTCACTTTCCAGACTTCTGTTGAAGTCATTATTAAACTTTGGATGTTCCTTTACAATCACTTCAGGTAGATGTCTCAAGCTAGGAGTCTATGATGTATCGACATGAACATGTGTGTCCTACACAATACATGTCGGATACATCAACACGCGATTTTTCAAAAAGAAGTAAAGACACGACATGTTGCCGACACGTTAATTAAATTCTTTAAAAAATTTCATTTGTATAGTATAAATTTAATTTTTAATTTTATACTTGTTATTAATTTTTCTTGTTGAAATCTTTTAAATATGAGTACCTATTTATTATTTACTAATAACTTTGAGTTAAAAATATATAATATTTCTATTAAAAAACGAAAAATAATCATGGTAGAGTGTCCGACGAGTGTCGGCATCGGACACGAACACGCTACCATAGTTGAAGTGTTCATGCAACAAAGTTAGGAGTTTGTGTATACAATCATTTTTCTCTTGCTGAAGATGAGAATATAAATTAAAAATTTCTCCCGTCTCTAGTAACGTAGGCTGATGAGGTTGTTCAACATGGAATGAGACTTATGGGATTTGATTTCCTAATATTTAGTGTTTATTAGTTCTAAATTTGTGTAGATTCAAATTTTAGTTTGATTCATGTTGTATATGTATTTAGATGCTTTGATAAGTAAAAAAGATGAAAGATAAAGGAAAAAGTGAGCGAAATCCAGTTGGTTACATGGTATTAAAGCAAATAGAGGTCTAGCATTTAAGTCTCACCTTCATACATTTATGATAATCTAGGTGTAAAGCCTTTCTTGAAAGAATGAATTTTAGCTGCAGTAAGGGTGCTTATTGAAAATATAGTTAATAGATATAATGAATTTGTTCGCTCTTTCAGAGTTTAAGCATCCAGACAAGATTGTTTAACTAAACAGTAAGTCCCGGTAGGAGGGCAATAAAGAATGGAGAGTGCTTCTTTGTGGGAAAATGAACTTGAGCGGGGTAATATTCCAGACACTTGTTTTCTACCTCATTTTGGCACAAACATTGCTGGATCTGTTAATGGTCAATAACCAACCATGAAGAGAAACAAGAAAATTTCGAATGTGCTTTTTGATAAGGGGGAATCTCCTAAACAATAGCTTGACAAGTGTTGCCAATCAAGTGGTGTATAAGGATCGCAAAACAGACAAAATTACTCAAAATTAGTTTATCAACATTATTATCCCTGCACAATTACAGATTGTGTTGGCGATATGCTGTGCAGAATGTCAAAGAAGCAATCTCCTGTCAAATAATCACAATGATAAAATCTTGTCAATTTGGTTTATCACGTTTCATTATATCTTTTCAATATGTCGAGGTATGCCTTAATATCGACAGCCTTGGGCTAAAATGAAGTATTTTAGCAGTCATTTAGATTGTTTTTTAAGCACCGTTGATCTAGTGTGGATATTAAGGGGAAAAAAGTTGTGACGGAAGAAGCTTTGTGCACACTTCTTTCTGTTCATGAATTAACTGAAGCTCTGGAAAACAATGCTTAGGTAATATAACGAAATGTTTGCCAGTGTGGAGGAAGAGAAGATGAAAGAAGTTCAAATTATCTTTCCTTATTCCGTGTTTTGATAATAGAAAATAAATGATGCTTTCTTCTTGATGCAACAAATCTTTATTACACATGACATATCTAAAGCACTCTCTTAATTTTATGATTGAAAGAATTGCCTTTTTTTTTACTCGTAATTTGTATAATTAATCTAGAAATATGACGGTAACTTTCTGCTCCGAAAACTGAGACAACTCTGTCCATAAATGTTAATCCACACCGTCCTCATTTTGCTAAGGTATATTTTTCTCGTTTCAGGTTGCTATTCCTGTGATACCAACCGTCAAGGTTTTGGTTACCTTTACAAAGTTCGAAGAATTACAGCCGTTGGATGAGTTTTTGACGCCCCCTTCAAGTCCCACCAATGGAGGTGGAGAGAGCCCTTCAGTGATGCAGTCATCAAGTTCATCTTGGTTCCAGTGGATAAAATCTTCTTATCAACGTCCCAGTTCATCTACGAGTGGTACAAGCAATATGGTTGAAAATCATCAAGATCCATTCGCTATTCCTCCAGATTATACTTGGATTACTGCTGAAGAAAAGAAAAAGAAAATGCAGGAAAAAGGCAGGTTGAAGAAAGCAAAGAATAAAAAGCCACATTCATAATTTGCCATCAAGTGGGGTAACTTATCTATTGATAAAGGAGCTCTACAAATGCCAAACTGGTATAGCTGGTTTGTTGATCAACTAATTTCATTGACTAAAAGAATAAGAAAAACGCCATAGTATTTGTTGTAAAGATCTCTTATACCATGTAGATGAGTATTAAAAAGAAAAAACGAGACAAAATCTTGTCCATTATAAAAATTCAAAGTTGTGATTCTTGTATATGTAAGAATGTTTCACATATCATTTACATTGAGTGATTATGTGGTCTAAAGTTTGAGATTGTTCTTATATTCTACTCTTCTGTGCTCAGTGGGTAAAATGTTTTGTTACTGCTGAGTTGTATGGCGCATAGTGCATTTACTTGTTTCTATCATTGTTAGTTGCCACTGATTCAGGAGTTTCATTTAAATGTTTCTGCTCATCAAATTCAGCTTAATTGTTTTCTGCCATATTACACGTTTTGCTAAGGCTAAAAAAGGAGTAAGTTACTTTTAAATAAATAAAAGCAAATTTTCTTTTTAAATATGTATGTTTGGATAAAATGTACATAAAAGTAAATTTATGTTTGAAACTCGTAAATGAGCAAAAAGAATGTTGGCAACATTAGATCTTAGAATATCTTCAAGAGACTCTTTGTTTATCGGAACATCTCATATATTACAGAGAGCATCTTTAAATTTAAAAAAATCAAAGTTTTTATGCACTCCAATATTATTTTCTATTTTGACTCTTCATTTTAGTTTTTTCAAGTAATATTTTTTGATTTCTTCTCATATTTGATTTAATTAATTTTTTATATGTTAATGGTCAATCAACTTAAGCCCCTGTTTAGTACATATTAAAATTTTTATTTTCATTTTTCTACTCATTTTCAACCACACATTCTTCAATAAAATAATATTTTACATCACATCAATAACTTTTCCTTCATTTTCAACCACATATTATCTATCAATCTATTATTCTAGAATACATTTTTTTCAAAATAATGTGACTCAAATACACCCTAAGTATGATTTGAATAGTTTAAGAAGTAGAATATTAAATATGTATCTTATTAAATGTAATTATTGTTCATTGAGAATAAAGAGTGTGTTTGACTCTCTGAATTTGAAAATCCAAATTCGCTATCTATTTTAAAATGTTAAAATAAAGTCATTTGAAACTTATTTTTTAGTACTGATTTTTTAAAATAAAGAGCATTTTGTAATTAGAGTATCTTGAAAATACTCCTAAAAAATAGAATCCTTTTCGCCTTCTACATTGTGCTTATATGGTTTCTGTAATATTGGCGGTGGATAGCAGTGCATATCCGTTTGGTGATAGTCGATTTTTGGGATTTATGACGATTTTTTGGGCCAAATATGGTGGAGGCAGGGTCACATTGGTAGTGATGATGATGGGTCGTGGTAGTGCAAAGTTAATAATTTCAAAGATATTCATAGATTTAAATCTAAATTAACATATATTATAAATTATATTAATTGTAACTTGTTAAATGTAGATGTACACGTCAAAAATTACATACAAGTCAAAAGTGACAAAAAATAACTTGACCTTTGAGTTTTGAGCATATTTCATATTATTTTTGTAATGTTACAATATTTATTGATTTACTTTATTTATTATTATTATTATTATTGAAATTGTGTAATTTGGCCATATTTTTACAATTTTTATAAAAAAAATTATATTAGCCCAACTATAATCTCAAGCCTAATTAATTAGAGATGGCAAACAACCATTATCATCTCGTCCCGTCAAAAAAAATTGGGAATGGGATTAAAAATTTCTCAATATATTGCTTTCATTTAATTAATTGTACTGAGATAGATAGAAAAATAAGAAAACTCAATTTATATAAATGATAAATTGGACTGAGGAAGTACTTCTATTTGTCTGATCCAACTCGATGAAACAAAACTTGTCAAATATCTTGGCCGAGCATAGGGTAGCAATTGAGGCCTTTTGATAATTTTTTATTGCCTTGGTTAAATAAAAAATTGCTATTGAAAAGGTGTTCGGTGAAAATTAAAATTAGATTTTTAGTGAATTGTGACAAAAGTTTTTAAAACGTGTGACATGTTTGACTTTGATTAGATTTTAATCCGAACAAAGCCTTCGAAACACAAAAAGAAGTGAACAACTGAACATAATAGACGAGAGAAGAGACAGTTATTTTACGTCCAGGATGAATAGGCTAATTGAAGAACTGAATAGGAGTTTGCAGATTCTGTTCCAAAGAAGGAAATTTGTGTTTCTAAGGAGATGAACAAATCTGGGGAAGTATGTTCGGGAGTACCTTTAACTAATATGCGAACAATAGCAAAACTTCCTTATGATAAAGTTGGCTCATTCAAACTAACTTGGGATTTAAAAATCCTTTATTAAAAATTTGTTTGACTACATTGAAAAATAAAAATAAAAGTAATTTGCTATCAGCTTTGCAATACTGGTTGGTTGACTGTCTTCATCCACCTTCTTCTTGTAGAAAACCTTTCTTCATAAAAAGGTTATACCGAAGCCGCCTAACCTATATAATATTAATAAAAAAAAAATATTAAAAAAAATCACAATATATAACGTGAAAACATAGTTTGTGCAAGTGTTTGGTTCAAATTGTAAGGAAAATACGTACCGAAAGATCAATCCTCCAACACTTATGCTGTTGTGTTATCATCAAAATAATCGCAAAGCGCGGAAAACTAATGAGCAAAACAACACGACAAAAATAGGCACAGAAAATAACAAAAACATTAACATTCTGTCCATAGGAACAGAATACATTCCTAACCACTTTCCGACCCATAGGGTGAAAACATTAAGAGCCGTAATTATCAAAACATTCTTCACTGCTTTCGACTTCTTTGGTGAAACGTGGAAAAGTAATACGAAAGATAACGTTACGAAAGTAGGAATATAAATTAACACGATTTTTGATACTTTATCGATAGGAAAATAAAACTTTCCCCAATACTTCTCGACCCATAAGATGAAAGCAATTGCATTTGCTGCCGTGAAAACATTCCCCGCCACTATCGACTTCTTTGTCGAAATGTTAAAAACTAATATTAAAAATAATGTTATGAGAGTAGGCAGACAACAGAACAATAACTCTAAGAATATTAACATCTTGTCGATGGAAAGAAAAAGCAGTGATGAGCAATTGTATTTGTAAATAGTGAAGCTAACATTCTGGTAATAATATATATACACGCGATATTTCGAAATTTTCGCCTAACAATAGCAAGTAGTGGACTTATTGGTAGCCGTCAGATATTTAGTGGGTCCCAATGGAAATCTTGGGTGTAAAAAGCAGTGGTGGAGATCGGTTTACTGCGAGGATAAGGTACAATTTCGAATGGATTCTTTTACAGCACGTTATGTAGCTGCAGAGGAGTTCCAAGTGCTCTGGAACTTGTTCGAGGAAGTCCAACTCAGAGAGGAGTCATCAACTGCCCGAAACTATCTGGGAATCACGTTTCTATTCAGTGGAGAGGGGGCGTTAGTGTCAAGATTCAATAAACCATGAGTATGACACAATTTAAGGGGTTTTATTTTACGCCCAGGATGAAAATCGAAGGTTATGGGAGAAGGCCATGGCCCATGGATGGAAACTTTATGGAAAATAAGCTAGCTAGGCTAATTGAAGAGCTGAATAGGAGTCTGCAGATTCTGTCTCCCAAGTCGCGCTACATTTAACCCCCTACAGAGCCTGTGGCCATAGCCGGAGTAACTTCTCAGTTGCTTTCGCCGCCTTCTTCCCTCCCTCTCTCTCTGTGGTTTCGCTACTCGGTACGTTTCTCCGTATTTGTTCTTTGTTATTTTTATTATTAAATTACTCTTTCTTATTCATTGATACTGATCCCCCTTTACATTCATAATCTCTCTTTCTTTTTGGGCAGTTCTTCAGGGCTGACTCTTTATTGTTATTTAAGAAGTTAAAGTTGAAATGGCGGAGCTGAGATCTGTATCTAGTCCGACTCCAACTGCTCCTTCACAAGATGCATCTGAACCAAAACAAAATGGTGCTACTGCTTATGGTGTTGTGCAACATTCCTTCTCGTACTTGAATGGGAACAATCCACCTTCTGGAAGTTCACAGCAGTCATCGGCTAGTTGGGTAAGTAATCACAAAAATAAGAAAATATTGTATTTTAGTTACTCAGAATTACAATCTCTGGTCTGTCCACAAGTGATGCTCGTCTTTTTTGCATTCTAGAGACAGTTTCTCTTGTGGTCAGCAGTTATCTGCTATCAGCGTAGGCTGTATATACTCTCAACTGAACACATTTTTGCAATGTATGTTTATTAAGAAACCCATTAAGTAAAAACCTTCTCGTTACGTTCTGTTAAGCTGCTTCAGCAACGAATCTGATGCTTATATGAAAAGTCCTTTTATGTGGGGGAGGACAGTCTGTAGCCTCAATTGGATCGGTGGTCTCCAGTCTCCAATTTCCTCTTGATTTTTACCTAATCATAATAAATATGACCCTCCCTGTCCAATTTTCTTCAAATAATAGGGTCTATTGTCTAATTAGTAAATGACTACTACATAAATTTTGTATATTTCTGATCAAACATATGAGATTGTTCATTGGCGTTGTGTTGTCTGTATATACTCTGCTTATCTTTGTTAACTTTTTCTGAGTAAAACTCTTAAATCCATCAAGAAGATTGTATATATCCTTACTTTTTTGGATAGTATATGAAGTTTACTAATGGGAAGTTACAATAGTGGAAGACGTATAGTCCACTGGAAATTTTGTAATGATTAATTTTAATTAAAAAATAGGGAAGATCTCTGTTTTTCTAATGAGTGCAAATTACTTCTTCCAAATTTCTCTAGCTAAATACTCAATTGGTCAGTCTTTGGATTTGCTCCCCAATGATCACCAGTTTGAATCTCCTCAGAGCTGCTGATGTCTGTTTGAAATTTTGTCTTGACTGTTGAATATTATCTTGATGATAACATGTTCGATAAAATGCACGGTTGTAAATTCTATCTTCTTTCGATTCGAGTCCTGGTTAGTGGTTACTCTATTAGTTGCAGACGTGCAAGCACTGGCGGACCCACATGGGGTCATGTGGGGTCAAATGACCCCACAATTTTTTAATTTTTTTTTTTTTAAACATTTTTGAATTCTCATTTTTGACCTCACAAGAAAAATGGTCTCGATCTGCCCCTGCATGCAAGTTCGCTTTTTTCGTTTTTTGCTTGAATTGAATGGTGTTCCAATTATAAGCATGCATTTGTTTTAGTGAATAAATATTGACTTGCCTTATAGATGAAGATATTAATGGTTATTCTAATTTCGCCATTTCGGAGTCTTGTTATAACTGATTTAACTGTTGTGTTGAAATGTTTGGTCAGTAGAGATATTACTGTGGATTCCCCTTTTCCTATAGTACTATAATTCATATTCTCTTCATTAACTCTTCGGTCTATCTACATTCCCTGAAATTCACAATCTCCCCAGAGAGCAAAAAGTGGAGTCTTGGTAAGAGCAAGCTATTCTATTCTATTACCGGTTTTATAAGCATGTTTGGTATGGTTGCTGCTTTTCTTTCCAATAAAAGCTCTTGACAAAATACTTCTAAAAAATTATTCAAACATATTTAAAAATGACTAATTAATCTCAGAAGCTATTTTTGACTTTTCAGAAGCCTTGCCTTACGTACCCCATGTCTGATCGATTCACTGTGTGGTGATAAAACTACTCTATTCTCCTTAATCATGACTATAAATGAATTTAGTTGCTGGATTTTCTTTTGTGGAAACTTGTTTCTAACTGAATAATGAAGATTTCATCAAATCAAGTTGTAGTTGGAACTAGGAATTAGTGGAGCACCATTATGTCATCAATTTACTTAAGCTTTACCACTACCTTGACACACCTTAACCCCTGTCTGTATACCATTTTTACATTGTTTTCTACATTAAACAATATTCACCATATATTCACCCAATAAAATATTCCACACGCAAACCAATAAAATTTTCAACCACACATTTTTCAAAAAATACTATTTATTACATCATTCTTCACCCAATAATGGGTGACAAACACCCCCTTAATAAATGTGGATTTTTTTTTTAAAAAAAAGAGGCTGTACCTCTGAGCATTTATTAAAAAAAAAACCCTCACTCAAGGCGGAGGAAAACCGTAGTAACAGACCATCAACAAATGAAAAAACAAATCATCTAACTCCTATCAACATAAGCAAACAACGTAAAATAGCCTATATTTTCTTACAAAGGTACAACACCCCCATTCTATCTAAACGAATCAACCCTCTACAAAAAAATGGCAGTTCCATACATGATAAGAACCATTTAATATTTCCCATCGCATCGAACCTTGCCAACTCGTCCGCAACCTGATTAGCTTCCCTATACTGATGAATAACGTGGAAATCAAACTTCTTTAACAACTCAATTAGAACTTCCCAAAAGTCCCACAAGTACCATAGTGTACATTTCCTTACCAAAATCCAAGACACCACTAGCAAGGAATTGCATTCAATATCCACCTGATATAACGCCCTCAATTCCGCTTCATTATTAGAACCATATCCAAAGAAAGAAGAAAACCCTGCCACCAATCTACCCATATCATCCCTAACAACTCCACCACCACTAGTCATACCCGGATTGGCTAAACAACTCCCATCTACATTGAGTTTAACTCTACCAACTGTAGGTTTAGTCCATTTGACAACCCGAAAAGGTCTCTCATGAGACACCACAGGAGAAATATCAAGATTTTTGAGAAATTCTTCAGACTGCGAAAGAGCTCGTACCTTTTTCAGATTGGACGACAATATTGCAACCAAAATTTTATTGAACAGAAAATCTCCTCCACAGATTCATGAACACCCTCCATTCTAGCTTTACAACATCTCATCCATAATCTCTACGTCAATATAGTTGGAAGTATGGATTACAATCAAATAATTCCATGACCATATACTTCTGAGTAGTTTACGAATGCAATTTGATGCTACTTGTTTTATTATTTAGGAATAGATGGCAACAGTTGCAAACAGCCATCAGTTGTACTGTAGAGAATAATTTTTTGATTGAAAAAGGCAACAGACAAAACAAGAAAAGGCACATGTTATTCGATGTCGTCAGTCCACCAATGAAACGAAAAGGTAACAATGAATATATTCTAGACTCCATGGCGCATGATGCATCCGTTCTTCTCGGGAAACTCAAGCTCTTGCTTACTCAACGAAAGGGAATACATGCACAAACATAAGAATTAAGATCATTGAGCTTTGCTGAGAAGCATCTGGAATCTTTAGATAATGATGCCAATGAAGGTATAGAATTAACTTTCCGCAGATGAGCTTTGTGATAATTGAAGTTGCAATTGTTTGGAAATATGCACCGTAGAGAATTATCTGAGAATGAAATATTAGCTAAATGCACTTATCTAAGTTTGAACTATCTCGTAAATACTTGAAGACATGTTGATCAGTGATAAATAATATTATTCTTGAAAGATTCCTATCTAGAGCATTTTTGTATTGCAAAAAAAAAAAAAAAAAAAAAGTGAACTTCGGGGTTGAATCGACCCAACATGGTTTTATCCAGCTAGTTTGGGGTTTGACTTAACCAATCAACTTACAAAATTCAGCCAATACACTGATTCAAGTTAAAATAAGACATTAAAGAATCCTAATGGTTAAAAGACCAAAAAAATAAAAAAATAAAAACAAAATCAAGATTTCTTGCAAAATTGCGTTTCTATATGGATTTGTGATAAGTAGTTAAGCTATCATGCGACTAACTTTAAAATTATCAAAATAAATATTAGTTCATTTTTGAATTTATATGTATCTCGACTTTCACCATAGGATTTATTGAAACCTATAAAATACACATAAATTTGAAATGTTTTACATATGAACGACTCTTGAGGCGCTCAAAACTTTAAAGAAAAAATTATTGGTACATTTTAGAACACTGATTTTTTACCCGTGCATTGCACGGGTTGTGTTATTTTTAAAGTAATATTAGCGTTTTGAATGTTAAGATTAGATGAGAGATTGTATTACAAAATTTCATTACACACATTTGTATAAAAGAAATAATGTTTGATAGATACAAGGATCAATCCAAAATTTGAACAAAAGGGGAGTAATAAATACTATGGAAAATGCCTCCAATAGGAAAGTCCAAATTTACAAGAGGGAAACAATGCATTTTACAACATGGAATACAACAATTTATTTGAAAATGCGACTTTCGTCCAGTTTCTTGTTTCCTAAACTGCCATAGAAATAAAGCAAATGCTCCCTACCATTGAAATGAAAACACAAAAGCAAGTAGCAATAATTAGAAAGAGAAAAAATCAACCAGACGAGATTAGTAACATTTTACCGTACAATAGATGCAATATCGCACTTGCCATGGGAGCTATACGGCATATCCACATCAAGTATTATGGTTGGAACCCTTGGTTTGTTCAAAGGCATGCCTTGTAATGTGCATCTACAATGTTACGTCCAAAAGCTTCGTCGGCTTCAATTCCACAGTAGTATGGGCCTATGCATAAAAGAAGAGTCCACCATTATATAGGATATACACAAGACATTGGTGGCATGCGCAAAACTTCCAAACAAAGACAGCAAAAAATTAAACACTTCAAAGTAGACTTGAGCAGAATTGAACAGAAAGTACACAACTAAAATTAGAAAGGAACATACTTGAGGTCACCAAACTCCAATTTCTGTGGAATTTTTCTGGTATTTTGGGAAAGATTTGTTAAAATCTCGCATATAAAAGAAAGAAACAAAACGAAGATTCACAAGAAAAATTAGAAAGGAACATACCTAAGGTCACCAAACTCAATTTCTATCCAAATTTTTTGGTATAAAAAAGAAACAAATCAAAAAATCAACAGTATAGCTGAAGAAACTGTAAAAAATATACAGAAGAAGAAATTAAATGTTTAGAGATTGGGCATACAAGTAATTGTCTCAGTTATGCATAAACTTGTTGGTTATTTTTGGAATGATCAAGAGAGGAAGACTGAAATTAATGCGAAAGGCGGAGAGAAATGAGTAGCGTAGCTACGAAGATTGAATGTCTGCTTTTATTTTTCCATTCCTTTTTTTTAACAAGTAAAATGATTTAAAACAGCGTCGTGCAGTAAAACGGTGCATTCTGTAGTAGTATATACATATATTGGCACAAGGAACAGCCAGCACAAAATATAATGATAATGAGAGTCAGGAACCCGCATTAATGTTCAATCTTCGAGCATATTGAATTACTGTCCATTCCATTCTCTGAGATGAATATTGTCCTAGTGCCAAGGTGGAGAAAATCAGTTGTTCATTTGGGTGCTTGAAACTTTTATATTAACATATATCCGAGAGAGAGAGAGAGAGAGGCTTCATTGAAATAGAAATCTAAGAAAAATCAGCCCATTTTCAGTAAATTATTTCTAATTCGAATTCCAAACCACCAAATGTAGCATAGCTTACAACGTAAATTTATCTAATCAAATCCAGTTAGCATTTATAAGCTGATTCTATGTACTAATAGATATTGATGATAAATCTTATGAATATTCAAACACCATAAATTTGTAATCCCAAAAGTTAACTGATAGGAACCTGATTATATGAAAATAACAATTCAGAAATAGTATTGAATTACACTGAAAATGAAAGATAAATTCCAAGCTTTCGAGAGGCTGGATCTCTCCTAATTGGATCAACCAATTTACTCAATATTTTTGCATGCCTATCCTCTAACTTCTACCCTTATTTATAGATCTATTCTCTAACTGAATTCAGTTTTCCCCTCCCCCCATTTGCAGGTAAATTCTTCTATTCCCTTCTAGAATGAGTGAGGTGGATGGGAGTCTATCATTAACCAACTGCCACCCCTTTCGTCTCGAAGAACACAAACGGTAAAAAAGTTCACTTCTATTTACTTTCAAAAATGCATGTCCCATGACTTTCACTATCCAAATAAACAATCATGAATTTCAAAGGCCGAAGGTTTCAGCTATTAACTTTGGAAAATAATATGAAAACTTTTCTAAAAGTTTTTAAAGTAATGCTTGTTAGTGAGATATTGGGTTTGCAATAAAAGCTCATACGGAAATCCCAAATGAAATTTGAAATGAATTTCGTCTAAGTTCAACCCTAGATTGGTGGGAATGAATACAAGTCAAACATAATTACTCCCGTCATAGAACCCTCTCTAGTGAAAATTGAGCCAACTAAACAGATTTGTGATCAGTAAAATACCACAGCTGAAATTAACTCTGCAATCAAACTCCAACTTTCTCGAACCATGCAAAATAGATATCACAACGAACCGGGGCTTCTTCACTTTATTTCCTACACAAAAACAGGATAATTATAATATATTTCATGTATACGTGTGCATGTACACAATTGAATTCCCCACTATTTTGAGGATCCAGAACAACGTCCCCATCTAAAATCATACATCGAGTCGCAAAATCTATACTAAAAGAGCATGATTATATGGATCAGGAAAAAAGCTCACTTCCATCATCATCCATGCTGTCAAAGAACTTCCCAAATGGCAATAGAAGAAAGCAAGATAAGCAAATCTAAGTCAGCACATAAACACAAATGAAAATTGTACAAGTTTTGAGCCAAGAAAGGCAGTTAAATATTACACTTGTGACAGTTCCATTGAAGTAGGTGTAGCAAAAAAGGCTCCTTCATCCATTGGAGGAGGTGGAAGCCCTTCATTTTCTTCAAAAGAAGACGTTTTCACAGATTCTTTTGCAACTTCTGCACCAGTAAAATGAAAGTAACACATTAATTCCCTCTTGAAAGTAAATAGTTAATCTTAGATGCATATTCTATAGAAAGAACTTCCAGATAAACAACCTGTAATGGCCTTTGTAGCATTCGCCCATTCATCAACCATGATTGTCCAATTCCTGCATTAATAAATGCTTCTCTTATTCGTTTACTTTTGATTTGAAGAAATAATTTAGTGATCAAATATCCATGTGTCTCATAGATGCAACATGATAAATTATTAAGGTATGACTACCGTTAACATGAAGATTACGTAAATTATATACAAATAAGACAAGATTTTAATCAAACTTGCGCCTTGAAAAGTTTATCTCATCCTAAAGTGAATTGTAAGATCAGAGAAGCAAGTAAATAATTGAGATTTGACCAACAATCATCAATGTTATCAAGCACCTAAAAATAGAGCAAGAAAAAATGGAACAAACATACACAAGGGAGTGTTCGGTATTCCACTGTGGTTTTCTCCAATACCCTTCAATTGCTCTAGTTCTGGGTAAAATTAAAAGACGGTGAGAGAATGAAACGAACGGGAGCTAGTACTCAAATAGGTTTGGGATTTCAAGTATGCAAGCTCCTCCATCATAATTAACATCATCGAAAAGGAACTCGCTATCAACTAACAATTACCATTACCGCAATACCATAACATATGAATTATTGTAGGAGAATATTATCAATAAATATTCAATCTAAAACATTATCAATAAGAACAAAATAGGAAATTCAACTCTGCTTGAATGTCAATTATTCTTATTAATAGGAGGATAAAAATTGATCTCTATCCACTAACATGTATTCTAACTTCTTCAATCATGTGTAATTATTAATTAAAGGTTGCCTATACTGCAAGATTATTATAATTATAAGACAAAAAGAGAGTACCTTTTTTTAGTGATCGAACTGACAATTCCAAACCTAACATATAACAAGTAGATTTTTTTTTTTTATGAAGTTGTAAGTTTGGCCATTGAATTAAAAAAACCCATAACAACAAATACGTCAAAGATACAGAAAATTGCATAAATGAATGAAAATACCGCAGCATAACTTACGAAATCGTCGGATGAAGGTAGGTTGCACAAGGAATTCAATTTCATACCTATTTCTAGAGTCAAGGTTTCGAATGTGTAGTGGATCTCAAGGATTTTGGGGTTTTCGAGTGGAGCTTTGACAGAAATTGATTTGAGGAATTTCTGGATTTCAAGGGATTTTGAGGTTTTAATTCAATTGGGAAGAGACGCATTTCGAAATGACAGAAATATTATCTTCAGAGCTGTTACCTCGTGAATCAGGTTGACCAGTCACAATTGTGCTTGAGTCCTGAGATTCTCCATCTTCTATATTTGTTTTGTTAGAATCTATATCCTTCGACTCGTCCAAGGTATTGACATTAGCAGCGCCTTCTTCTTCTTCCTCTGGTCCAACCACCCTGCCACCAAGCGTGCTCGTCTTTTTGCCTCTAACGTTGCCACCGCCTCATATGCACTCGTTTTTAATGGCCGTGTTAAACAAAAAACTCTCCGTGCGCGTGCATAGAGAGTTCGTTTCTCCCCGTGCGCACACGGGAACTTGCTTCTCCCCGTGTCCCTGTGCGCGCACAGGGAGTTTCCTTCTCCTCGTGCGGGCACGGGGAGAGTTCTTAATTTTTTTTCTAACTTCTAATTAAAAAAACATCTTCTGCAATTAATAAAACGTGCTATTTTATCTAATAATAATTTGAAATGAGTGTTAAATGAGTTTTTTTAAACTGTCATGCATACAAGACAAACTATGAAAAACTTAAAATAGTTGGATAAATTTTCGATAAGTGAAAAGAAAAAATTCTCCACATCAAGGGATAATTTTTATTTCATTATTAATAGGAATTTAACTTTGTAGACCAAAAAAAAAAAAAAAAATCAAACCAAACCAATTCTAATATATAACATTAACGGAGTTTTTTTTTTTAACTCCCCCGTGCGCGCAAGGGGAGATTGGACTCCCCGTGTGCACACGGGGAGTTGATGTCTCCCCATGCGCACACGAGGATATCACTTCTCCCCGTGCGCGCACGGGGAGTTAGAATATATATATATATATATATATATATATATATATATAGCTTAAGATGAAGAAATTAATTTTTTCCATTTTTAGATTAGATTATTTATCATCAAACAAACATTTTTCTAATACAAAATTTTACTTGCAAACAAACATTCTAATATAAAATTTTACTTGAATATTATGATTAAAAAAACACTATAAACAATGTTTCCATTTTCATTTCTAGCTTAAGAAAGATTAAAATACTATTTTTTTACCATTTTTAGAATAGAATATTTATCATCAAACAAACAATTTACTAATACAAAACTTTATTTGCGAATAAACATTCTCCTAATACAAAATTTTACTTCAATATGATTAAAAAAACTATCGTGCAGAACGGACCAATTTTTGTCCATTCAGAACGGACATTTTGCTCTGGGCGGAATTTTATTTTTTTTATTTTTTTTCTCTAGCCGATTCCCTTTTTGTATATACAAACAAAAGAATTCCAACGAAAACATTCATGCAATTACAACACTTTCTTATTCCAATAAAATAAATCACAACAGAAATAACTGAATATCATAAACCAAAATTTCAAATATCAACAGAGAAATTTCAAATATCAACAGAAACTCACTTTTGTTTACGGATTTGTTATGGTGTCCGGAGCTACTTGTTCCGTGCGGATAATCTTAATTTTTTTTTTATATTCAAAATTCCTATTATTTCATTTTCATTTCTCTCCACTGTCGACTTATTTTATTTCTCTGTCTATAAACCTTTTTATTTCTTTCTACTTTTCTCTTCTCTAGATTTCTCGATCTCTAAACCTTTCTTCTTTCATTGCTCTCTGGGAAAATAATTTATAACGTAACAGAGAAGGAAGAAAAACATAAAACAAAACAAAAACGAGAAAAAATCTAAAGCATGTTGCAAAAAAAAAAAAAAAAAAAAAAAAATTGAAATGAAAAAGCAAAAATATAACAACAATGAACAGAGATCTACCTTGAAGAGACTGTTTTGCCACTTCACAGCACTAACTGAGATTATTTGTTGTTTGAAATCAATTTTATTTTTTATTTTTTTGTATTTGTAAATAAGAGAAAGAGGAAACTATGTCATTGGTAATGCGTTTAATGCATTTGCATGTATATATAGTGCAAAATACATACAATGAATAAGTCGGTTTGCAGATATTTTTTTCATAGGAAGTTCGCAATTTTTTTTTTATTTTCTATGTTTTTTATTGACTAATCGAGAAAGAAGAAATTGTGTCATTGAAATGCGTTTAGTGCATTGTGCAGTCGGTTTGCAGATCTATTTTCAAAGGAAGTCAGCAAATTTTTATTTTTTTTTTGGATTTTCTGTGTTTTTTATTGACTATACATATATACATGAACAGTACAAAATCAGTTCCCAATCAGTTCGCGTGTGAGAACGAGTGTGACAAATTGAAATGAAGGACATGAGATGAACAGTAAACCAATTGGTGTCAAATGAAAAATAAAAAAAATGACAGCCAATTGATATTTACATTAATTGCAGTGGGCCCGTAATGAGTGTACTGTAGAAGAACCGGAAGTATGGTAGTAGTGTGAAAACGAGTACACGAGATGAATATGAACTTTGGATCCTCTCATTTAAAGGAAGTAATACTCATTTTCAAAGAAAATATTTTAAATTATATGAATTTATTTAATCATTACACAAAACATAAAAGGAAATCCAGTCTTAATTGAACGACTTCATTTAATGACTAGGACCATACCCTCCCCATAGAGGGGTTTAGTCATATTAAAAATACATCTGTGGACTAAAATTACATGGCAAGATTTTACAGAATTATATTTTCAATACAATAATACCAAAAAAAAAAAAAAAAAAAAAAAAAAAAAGTACTTTTAATATTATGTTTTTTTTTTTTTTTTAATCAAAATGTATATTTTCGTGAACATTTATAGCAAACCTTCATTATGCCGTTTAACCGCACAATTTGAATCATTGTCAAGATTTAATAAATCTGCTCATTCAATTTAACTCAGGTTTTATCAAGCAAAAGTCATGAATTCGGAGAAAAAAAAACAAAAATTCTTTGAGCCTATTTGATAAAAAAAATTTAGAGATATGCTATAGGTCCCGGCTCAATGATCGAGACCTTGGACAGGGCGCCAGATGGCGCCACCTATTGGAGGTGGGAGCGGCCAGGTCCAATAGGGGAGCAAAGGTCCTGGTCTATTGAGCGGGACCTTTGGCTTTCCCAAATTTTATCACTTCCTTTTTTTACATATTCTTCAAATTTAAAAAAAAAAAAAAAAAAAAAAATATTTTTTGACTTTTTTAAAAAAAAAAAAAAAAAAAAAAAAAAAAAAAAAAAAAAAAAAAAAAAAAAAAAAAAATGCATAACAAACAGACTCTTTATTAAAATTAGTTTTCTACACTGGAAACTAAAAAATAAAAGCAATTGGCTATCAATTTTGCAATACCTTGGTGGTGGGATGTGTCGTCCTCCACCGTCTTCCAATAGAAAATCCTTTTTCTTCATAAAAAGGCCATGCCGAAACTACTTAACCTATATGTAAATAATTAAGAAAATTAAAAAAAACAATATATTACGTGTTAAAACATAGCCCTTATTTGATGGCCATTATTTGATTTAAAACAAAGTTTGAATTGTGGTTTTAGGAGAATCTGTGATTAAAAAGTATTGATTTTTTATTTATGTGTAAAAAAAAAAAAAAAAAAAAAATGTGTTATTGAAAATGAATATTAAAAAAAAAAGTGTTTAAAAATAATGGTTGTCAAACAAGGGTAGTATGTGCAAGTGTTTGGTTCAAATAGTAAGGAAAAAAACAGTAAAAGGGGTCCGTTTGATTGCAAGGGTAGAAAATGGGTGGAAAGAAAATGAATTTTTTAAAAAATTTAAATATTGTCTAGAACTTTTTTTCAGAGAATTGTTAATTAAATGTGTTTAAAAAAAAAAAAAAAAATTGGAAAATTTAAAATTTTGTGTTCGTTTAGCCTTCGTTTGCATCGAGATTGTCCATTTAAAGTGATATTTTTTTCAACACTTGGTTATAAAATTTGTTTCCATTGCCAAAAAGTAAAAAAAAACGAAAAAAAAAAAAAAAAGTTTACTAAAAAATCATTTTTTTTAATCAAGTTTAGTATTCGTTTGACCATTGTTTGCATCAAAATTGTTTCAGGACAAAGTGAAATTTTTTTTACACTTGGTTATGAAATTTGTTGCCATGATAAAAAAAAAAAAAAAAAAATAAAAAAAAATGAAAAAAAAAAAATACGACAAAAAAAAAAAAAAAATGGAAAACCAATTTCTAACCTTTTAGGTGAGGGAATGGTTTTCACCAATTCAAGGAAAATCAGGTCGCGTAGCCTGCAGCCAAGGAAATGGTTTGCCAAGAAATTAATGTCAATCAAAATGCATTTTTTTCAAAAAAGATGGAAAATGATATCCAATTCCATGGGAAAATAAACCATATCAAACACACCCTAAAATCTTTGCTGCTGTACAGTATACGTATGTGTTGATGTTAAGAATTGCATATAACACCCAATTTCCAAGACAACTTAAAAGTAAATAGTCGGAGTTTTCTTCGATAAATACTTGCAAAAACAATGTAAATGGAAAGTGTTTGCTATCTTTCTCAGGGAATCCTGAGATATGGAAGTAATATATTTTAGTGCTCTTTTTTTTTTCTTTTTTTTGTTGCCCCCAATTTCAAGGCCTTCATGGTCCTTTTATAGGAAAAACAAGCATGCATACCCTATGTCTTATCAACTAACAAGCCGAGCTTAGAAAATACAATTCTGGCGTATCCGGATTGGTTGACGAGCTTGGCTTATTAAGTCATCATGAGTTAACTTTACAAGTGGCTCTTAGGATTTAATGAATTGCTTTGGGTGTGAAGCTAAGACATATGATTGATTAATTTAGTTGGCGTCAACACGACAAAAGTAGGCAAACAAAAACACTAACAATCTGTCGATAGAAACATAAACCATTCTCGACCACTTTTCGACTCATAGGGTGAAAACAGTAAGGTCCGTTTGGTTTTTGCTTCAATTTCATTGGAAGGGTTTTTTAAGATTCTAAAATGTGTTTGTTTTTGGTTTTTCATTGAAAAAAAAAAAAAAAATCTCCAACAACAAAAAAATCAAAAAAAAAAAAAAAAAAAAAAAAAACTTTGAAAAAAAAAAAAAATATTTTACAACAAAAAAAAAAAAAAAAATTTAATTTTAGTAAAAAAAAAAAAAATAGAAACAGCTTTTATACAATATATTAACCAAATGGTACAAAATAAAAAACAAAAAAAAAAAAAAAAATAATAAAAATGAGTTCAAAATAATTAAAAAAAAAAAAATAATAATAAAAAAAAAAAAAAAAAAAATATATATATATATATATATATATTTTTTTTTTACAGATCGTAATGGAAAATCAAATGCACTCTTAATTCTCGCTTGTATAAAAACATTTTTCACTTCTAGCAACCTCTTTGTTGAAAACGTGGAAAAAAGATTGAAAAAAAAAAAAAAAAAAAAAAAAAAAAAAAAAAAAAAAAAAAATTGCAGCCATAGTACCAAAAACCCTTTAATTTAGTACCAGACTTTGTCCAAATCTTTCATTTGTGCCACATATGGTACCAAACCTTTCAAAATGTCTCAGCTGAAGTCAGGGTCGACCTTGAGATTTATGATGCCTTGCAAACAAAGTGTTGTGATGAGACCCTGAAATATATTTTTTTAGTAAGTGTAGAAATCTTTTTAGCACCAATTATGATCTATCAAATTCAGTTTCTCTTATAACTTTTGAAAAAGAAATGGAGCATTTCAGAATAATATTTTTTTACTTTCATAAAATTAATTTTAGAAATTTAAGAAATTTATATGGTTAGCAAAAAATTATATGGGAAATTCTTTAAAATTTGTAATGCATTGATTCTCTTTTTTTTTTTTTTTTTTGTGTTGCATCTTGGTATATAGAAAAACACAATAAAATATTAAATTAGCACTAGGCAATAGTTTAGTTATAGATTCATTATTTCTTAAACAAGAATGTAAGTTAAATATGTGTTCCTTGATTTTGAAGTAGAAGACGTATCAAAGTCTCGATGAATTATGGATTCTTGTAGTTGAGACTTATTTTCAGATAACATATTGGATTCATGTACTTGGACAACAACAGAAAAAAATAAAAATAAAAAAAAAATCAGATGACATGGGGTCATTTCTCTTTTTGAGATAATCATTGCAATGAGTTCTAAGTCTACTTCGTCAATCTCTCTGTTTTAGAATTCTTTGTTGGTGAATGGAAGCTCTGTGCAACTCATTTCCAATTCTGCAGGCAACATCAAACTCATTAGGAACACGGTCTTCATCAACATAAGTATCCAAAATATCCATCACCACAACAGAACTCCAAGGTAAGCAGTATGAACTATGACAATTGAAGAATGCTATTAGCATGTTTGTTAAACCATTCACATATGAAGACTAACTGTCGAATATGAAAAATTAGTTACTAGAAATCAATTACATCTCTAAAAACACAACAACCGACTGCCTAATTTGTTTGCACCTTTCTTGTTGTTCCCTTTCGTCATGTTTTGTCAGGTGTAGAAGAGCTCTTTTTACAGATTTATATTGATTCTTGCACTTGGGGTTCTTCTTCGAGATCTGCTGGGAATAAATTTGAGGAAGTATGAAACCAATTTTTGAAGTTTAAATGAGCTGCAGTAAGTGGAATAATGGAAGCAGTGGAGGCGTGGAACAGTAAATGATTTCAAAATGGCATTTAAGTCAATAATGAGAGGAATAAACAGCTTTAGCTACAGTAAATGACTTGTTTAAGTCAACAATGGAAGCAACAAGAAGCAGCCACATTAATTTCATTTGCCATGAACAGTAAAACCAATGAATCCTCTTTTCTTTGAACCAGTTGAACAACAATATGGACAACATGTAGTGTGAACTGTTGGTTTTAAGATCAATAGTAATTTTGGCATCCTCTATTTTAAGGTTAATGCAGTGGAAGCCCACAAACACAATGACATCATCGTCCAAGCTTGCAAGACGCCTAAAATTTGAACGAATGGAGTGCCTTACAATCGCCCAGAGCGATGACCCCATTCTCACCCAAACCTTCAAATCGTCCAGGGTCTTGGCGAACATAAACTATTATGGTTATCCAGAGTGACAGTTATTGAAGCAGTTATTGAGCAATCTTATCACATTCCACGATTCAAGGAGCTCAGTTGAAGGTGATTGAACGACAAAGAGTAATGGCAACAGTTAGAGACAGCAGTTCCACGATCATTTAGCCACCATAAAGAAAGCGTGTAGTTATAGAGCAATCAAGCTGTTTCCAAGCGGTTTGTCACGAAGAAATCATCAAAGGAATAATAAAAGAGAAAAAAAGACAACAGAGAGAGAAAAAAAGATCAACATTATCAAACAGAGAATATGTAATTTTCTTATCTTTATTTTTATTGCATTTAAACCTTCAACTGTTCTGTGTGCTTGCGCCCCTTGGAGGCATCTTGTTTTCTCGTCTATTGTGAATCTGCAATAAAACACCCTTTTTGGGACTTTGTCTCAAGAGGTTTGTCCTTTACACAATCATATGAAGTTTTCTTAATGTTAGCGAGAGAGGACAACTTTCCGTGCGAAACAATTTGGCACGTCCGGTGGGACAATCGGGTTTTTGTTGAAAGATAGATACAAAAATCGAAACATTATGCCTCATAAGAGTACTGATAAGTATGCAAAACAAGTTAAAGAGTTTCTACATGGGCTTTAGAATTGTAAATTTTGAAGCCCAATTATGGAGTTAAATGATTTTTAAATTTAAAAAATTCCGTTAGTTTTTCCGTTAAATCAAGAAATTCCGTTAGTTTTTCCGTTAAACCAACAAATTCCGTTAAATACACACTTTTTATATATAGAAGATATATCTTTAGTCTTTTAATTATATGAAATTTATTTAATTCATCACACAAACATAAAAGGAACCCGGTCCAATTGGACCGACTTAATTTTGATGACTGGACTATACCCTACCCTTATTAGATGGGGTTATTCCATATTAAAAATACATCTGTGGACTAAAATTACATGGCAAGATTTTACAGAATTATATTTTCAATGAATTTAAGGCCAATTATAGTCAACCGAGAGTATGGTTGGGAGTACTTTTGATTAATTATGTGTTAAGAAAATCACAATCAAATGTGTGAACAATAGCAAAACTTCATCATGCCGTTTAAACGCACAATTTGAGTCATCGTCAAGATTTAATAAAGCTGCTCATTCAATTTAACTCAGGTTTTATGAAGCAAAATTCATTACATTCGGAGAAAAAAAATTCTTTGAGCCTATTTGATAAAAGATTTAGAGCCGTGCTATAGGAAAAACCAGCATGCATACCCTTGTCTTATCAACTACAATGCCGAGCTTAGAAAATACAATTCTGAGGTATCCGGATTGGTTGACGAGCTCGACTTATTAAGTCGTCATGAGTTTACTTTACAAGTGACTCTTAGCATTTAATGAATTACTTTGGGTGTGAAGCCAAGACATATGATTGGCTAATTTAGTTGGCGTCAACACGACAAAAGTAGGCAAATAAAAACACTAACATTCTGTCGATAGAAACATAAACCATTCTCGACCACTTTTTGACTCATAGGGTGAAAACATTAAGATCCGTTTGATTTATGTTTCAATTTTCTGTTTTGAGGGTTTGTTTTAAGATTTCTAAAAATGTGTTTGGTTTTTCATTTTGAAGAAAAAAATTCTCAAAACGAAAAATTAGAAAACATTTTTGATTTGAAATTTTGATAAAAAAAAATATTTTACAACATTTTATTCCATGAAATTTGATTATTTAGTAAAAAAAAAAAAAACTAGAACAGCTTTATATAATATATTAACCAAATCTTACAAAATAAAAATAAATAATAAATAATAAATTGAGTTCAAAAAATAAAAATAAAAATTAATGAATTTGATTGAGAATATTTTTATATGTATTCATTTAAATATTTTTAATTTTTTATTATTAAAATAATCATTAAGAGCTTGAACTTATGTGTGTGTGTGTGTGTGTGGTTTTTCATTTTGAAAAAAAAATGTCAAAACGAAAAATTAGAAAACATTTTTCATTTGAAATTTTGAAAAAAAAAATATTTTGCAACATTTTATTCCATGAAATTTGATTATTTAGTGTAAAAAAAAAAATAGAACAGCTTTATATAATATATTAACCAAATCTTACAAAATAAAAATAAATAATAAATAATAACTTGAGTTCAAAATATAAAAATAAAAATAAAAATTAATGAATTTGATTGAGAATATTTTATATGTATTCATTTAAATATTTTTAATTTTTTATTATTAAAATAATCATTACTTAAATCGTCAAAAATGCCTTTTGAATTTCATATTATAAGTTTAAATTTATTTTCAAAAATACATTTTTAGTAATACTATTGAATCATGACGAATCACGTTCGAGGATAAGAAGAAGATGGCAGTGCATGAAAACCCTTTTCCACAGCCACTTGAGGTAAACATTGTGACGACTGGTTTCAAAAACAAGTTGCCAAAGTTCAAGTTAGTTATAGATGACGGAGAAGAGGACCCTGGGCCACACCCTAGTGTCTTTGAAGGTATCAAAGGGAATGGGACTAAAAAGGATGAAGACGTCATGTGTGCAAGATGTAAAAGAGAAGTGATTGCAAATACAGACAGACCAGGGATATGGCAGCATCACCATCGCCCTAGGTATTTTCCCAAATGCTCAGTCCGTTAGAGGGCGAGGTACATCATTCTATAGGGGACCCGCCTTTTGAAAGGCAGTTCAGGTCAATAAATAACGGAAGAACATTCAGGCCGCAACCTCTCCAACCAAATGTATGACATTCATTCCAGCATAATGCAGGAAGGGTGATACCCTTCAACAAGATGACCAGAACCCAACAAAAGGCATTTTCAACATAAGTATGGACAAATGATGAGGCAACAACAGGAAGTACCACGTCCTAAGGTGCCTAAACTACTCAAGGTGGCCAATCAAAATGTTATTGAAGATAGTGAAGAGACCGGTACAGGTGAATCGATGGGAGAATTACCAGAGAATTTTTCCGGAAGATCGAGGTTTGAGCGAGACAGAAGGGATGAGGAAGATCCAGATCAGCTTCTTACTATTCAGTTCGATACGTTACATCTTGTCATGACTAATAACTATTTACTAGCCAATGAGCTCAAAGAAAAAGAAGAAAGGGAGGATAACGAGGAAGAAACATGTGTGCTGGAGTGTGAAGAAGGCCAAACTTCTAGGGGGGCTATGATGATAAAGATGATGATGGTATGACGGACGTCGAAGAGGAAATTGATCTAGAAGCAGAAAGAAGAAAAAGAGGAGTATCGCGCAATATACTGTTGAAGCAACTACATAGGAAGGGAGTTCGAGAAATGGACTTGTTAGGAGAATCATCTGGGCGTTCTTTCGATTATTATGTGTTGTACAGGATGCCCAAGAGGAAAAAGAGAGTACATCGCTCCGAAAAGTATGGATCACCTCCAAGAATAATGCCTCATCCCATAGGTTGGGTAATTGAAGAAGGAGCATTAGAAAACAATAAAAAGGAAATTCAGGAAGCGGAAGCTCAGTGCGACATACTGCACGTTGACTTATCACAAAAGGATAATTCAATAGAGAACAAGCGGGAAGTGGAAATAGATGCTGCCGAAAAGGTTATTTTTAAGAGACCTGCCATGAAGTTAACTAAACACTTAAGGTCATTGTACGTTAAGGCTTTAGTTAACGGTATACCTGTGGCGAAGGTACTTATCGATAATGGAGCAGCTACAAACACCATTCCATCTAGGATGATGAGGAAATTTGCTAAGACAGAAAGTGAAATGATCCCAACAGAAGTCATCCTTACAAGCTTCAATGGAGGAGCAACTTTAGCTAAAGGGGTTATGTCATTGGACATAATTGTAGGGACAACTACTAGGACCACGGTTTTCTTCGTAATAGATGGACCTACTAGTTACAACGTGTTATTAGGAAGGGATTGGATACACGGAAGTGGCTGTATACCTTCATCGCTTCATCAATGCCTGATTTTCTGGAATGACAAGGGTAAAGCAAAAGTGGTGCAGACAGATCATAGACCTTTTGTCGCAGAAGCAAACTCAGTGAAAAGGTTCATATACGAAGGAAATTATGGACCGGTCAGAGTAGTCCAAGATGGAGAAGGAACTCAAATTGTTGCACAGAGCGAAGAGCCGTTTTCAGTAGTTGCACTCACTGAAATGTTGAGTCAAATGAGGCCAAATATAGTGGTCCTAGAAGAGCCAGTAATTGGCAAAAGAGTAATCAATGAGTTTTAAATGTGTTGTAAGCAACAAAGGCAAATGACCGATGTTCAGGCCTTCAGAGCCAAATTAATGGCTTTGAATAAAGAATGTAAAGACAAAATAAAAGAAGAAGCAGCCTTGAAGATATTGGGAGATAAATTGGCCGGTGTTCGAATTGGAACAAAGTATTAGCCGAGAAGTCAACAAGGTAGATTGTTTGAAAGAAGAAGTGCCTGTAAGGGAAATGGATGACGAAGTAATGAGGATCACCAAGCCTGGATACGCTTAAGTACAAGACCATCTGATTAAGGTAAATATCAGCAATGAAGGGAAAGATTGACCAACATTTGTCAGCCAGTTGCTCGACCAAGAGGTTAGTGATAAATTAATCGCTTTATTAAAGAAATATAAGGATTATTTTGCTTGGGAATATGAACATATGCTTGGTTTAGATAGAGATTTGGTGGAACATAGATTGCCAACCAAGCGAAATTCTAAACCTTATAAGCAACCTCTTAGGCGCTTTGCTCCCAATGTACTTCCTGAGATTAAGAAAGAAATAAAGCGATTATTAAAAGTAGGCTTTATTAGAACAACTAGATATGTTGAGTGGTTGTCCAATATTGTGTCGGTACTAAAAAAAGAATGGTAAATTAAGGGCGTGCATAGACTTAAGGAACTTAAACATAGCCACACCCAAAAATGAATATCCAATGCCTACGGTAGATTCTTTGGTAGACTCGACTGCCGGACACGTACTATATTCCTTCATGGATGTGTATTCATGATACAATCAAATTTATATAGCTGAGGAAGATATACATAAAACTGCCTTTAGATGCCCTGGATCTCTATGATGTTTTGAATAGGTAGTTATGCCTTTCTGCTTGAAAAATGCAGGAGCGACTTATCAAATGGCAATGAGCTTGATTTTTCATGATATGATAGGCAAGTTTGTGGAGGTGTATGTAGATGATATAGTGGTCAAATCCATTAAAGAAGATGACCATTTTGAACAATTGAGATGTTCATTGAGCGAATGAGACAATATAAACTAAAATTAAATCCCTTGAAATGTGCATTTGGTGTTAATGTAGGAAACTTCCTTGGTTTCCTAGTACACAAAAGGGGGATTGAACTTGATAAAAATAAAGCGAAGGTCATTTTAGAGGCCAAACCACCTAGCAATTAAAAATAATTGCAAAGGTTTATAGGCCAAGTAAACTTTTTAAGACGCTTTATTTCTAACTGTGCAGGGCGAGCTAAAGCTTTTTCGTCGCTTTTAAAGCTAAAAAATAAGGACGAATTCATCTGGAAAGAAGAGCATCAAAAGGCTTTGAAAAGCCTAAAGACATATTTATCAAGTCCACCATTGTTGGTGTCACCGATCTAAGGACGGCCAATGAAAGTGTATATATCGGCTGAATAAGAATCAATAGCTGGAATGGTTGCGCAAGAAGACCAATTTGGTGAAGAAAAGGCGATTTACTACTTGAGTAGATGGTTAAAAAAATGTGAATGCAATTACTCTGCCATTGAAAAATTATGTCTTGCATTGTATTTCACATGTACGAAGTTAAGGGCTTATTTACATCCTGTAACCATCTATTTGATTTCTAGAGTAAATTTGGTTGAGTATATGTTCTCTCGCCCTATTTTACACCAAAGGGTAGGCCTTTGGACTTTAGCGTTATCAGAATTCGAAATACAACACATACTCCAAAAGGCAATAAAAAATCAAGCTTTGGCTAACTTTCTGGCCGATCACCCATGCCTTGACATACCTGAAGAAATTGAGTTAGAAATCGATTCATTCGAATTAAAACCTTAGGTTTTATACTTCGATGGGTCAAAAACCTCTAAAGGTGCAGGAGTAGGAGTAGCATTGATAAATCCTTTAGAGATTTGTTACAAGTTCGCCTTCACTTTGGATAGGATGTGCACCAACAATCAAGCCGAATATGAAGCTTTAATCTT
The DNA here is from genome assembly GCA_019097785.1 of Fraxinus excelsior. Classification (NCBI taxonomy): domain Eukaryota; kingdom Viridiplantae; phylum Streptophyta; class Magnoliopsida; order Lamiales; family Oleaceae; genus Fraxinus; species Fraxinus excelsior. The sequence continues at coordinate 30,309,191 of CM032634.1, read as the reverse complement.
AGGCTTGGAATTAATGATAGATATGAGGATAAATAATGTGATTGTTAAAGGCGATTCTCAATTGGTAATTCACCAATTGATTAGTGATTTTAAGTGCCAAAGTGATTCCATTATAAGTCAATATAAAATCGCCCAAGAATTGTTGGAAGAATTCGACCAAGTAGAGCTTCAATGTGTTTATAGGATATATAATGACATAGCTAATGAGTTGGCCCAGATGGCCTCAGGGTATTCAAAGATTTTAAATTGGGAATCTGCTTGTGAATATGGGGTAATATTGCTCGCAGTCCAAAGAAGGGAGAGAAGGATTGAAAATCATTGCATACAAGATGGAGATGCATTAGATTGGAGGGCATAAATTTAAAAGTTCCTTAAAGAACCTAATAAAGGAGGTAGTAGAAAAACTAAGTTGCGTTTGCTAAACTATACGTTGATAGATGAAGAGTTGTTTAAGAAATGCTCTGATAATATATTACTAAAATGTGTAAGTTTGCAAGAAGCCAGAACGATCATGGTTGAAGTACATGAAGGGATATGTGGAGCTCATCAAGCCGGCCAAATGATGAGATGGTTGATTATTAGGAGTGAATATTTCTGGCCCAGGATGGGAGAATCATGTGCTCAATATGCAAAGAATTGTTTAGCATGCCAAAAGCATGGTCCGATACAAAGAGCACCAGCAAGGGAGATGACACCCATTATCAAACCCTGGTCGTTCATGGGTTGGGCGATAGACTGGATAGGGAAGATTTATCCCCCATCGTCCAAGCAACATACATTTGTTATAGTTGCAATAAATTTTTTCACTAAGTGGGTAGAAGTGATACCTTTAAAGGAAATCACCCAAAAGAGTGTCATAGAATTTATCCGTGATCATATTATTTATAGATTTAGGATTCCACAAACTTTGATGATGGATCACGGAACTTCCTTGAATGGAGATCAAGTGAATGAGTGAGTATGGAATTAAGTTAGTAAACTCCACACCTTATTATGCTCAATCTAACGGGTAGGCAGAATCTTCTAATAAGATTCTAAAAACTATCATAAGGAAAATGATATATGAAAATGCCAGAAATTGGCACGAATGTTTGAACAAGGCCTTATGGGCTTATAGGACGTCGCCTCGGTCAAATACCAAAGTTACTCATTTCCAACTTACTTATGGACAAGAGGCCGTTTTGCCTATGAAAATCAATGTGCAATCAATTAGAGTGTGTTTACAACATAAGTTAAGTGACGGGGAGTATACCGAATCACTAGTTCAAAACTTGTTGGAGTTGGACGAATTAAAGTTGGACGTCCTAGATAGATTGCGAGTTCAAAAACAAAGAATGGCTAAGTTTTATAATAAGAAAGTCATAGCCAAGTCTTTTAGTCTGGGTGAATTGGTTTGAAAAACAATACTCCCTTTGGATAGCAAGGATCCGAAATATGGAAAATGGTCGCCCAACTGGGAAAGACCATATAGAGTGAAAAGCGTGTTGCCTAATGGGGCTTACCACTTTGAGGATTTAGACGGTACTAGGCATGTCAGGTTTATTAATGGTAAGTACTTGAAAAAGTATGTTCCATCCATATGGAAAAGTAAACAAGTATAGGTACCGCATTGTTAGATAAAAGTAAACTGGACGATTAAGTTCAAATGAACAAAAAAAAATACGTTCGAATAAAATTCTTTATTATCACATGTTTCTTACAAATCAAAAGAGACAAAATAAGCAAAAATATTACATAAGCCGCAGTTTATAACAGGCTGTCATTTCTCCCTATTGACTACAGCAGGAAAAACAAGTTGTTTCCCTCGCACCCCTAGATGCATCGCTATAAAGTTTCTTACAAAATAAGAGAGACAAAATAGTGAAAATACAACTGCAACTTGAAGCAGGCTATGAATCGTTTCCCGATCGATTGCGATAGAAAGAGTGAAATCGGCCTTTCTCGTCTTACTAAATGCATTGCTGCAAATGATAGGCAAAAAGGCTGAGAAACACCCTCAGCAAGCAATTGGCCTTCAGCGTCTCCTTAAGTGCATCGCTGCAACAGTAAGTAGGGAAGAACTTTGCTGCTGAGGAAAACACTTTTAGCAAGGCCGCTGAAAAGACCTTTATTGGTTAAAGACCATTTCCTATACCTCTCATACCAAAGGTGACATCAAGACAGATAGCAAAATGGACGGATCAAATGATCCATTTCGATGGAAGACGAAAATTTTGATCAATTGTTGAGGTGCCAAATGATGGCAGAAAATTAGTTTTTGAAGAAAAGAATTGAAATGAAAATGATAAGTGTGAATACACACGCATTTATAGAGGCTTGAAAGTGAAAAGACCGAATATGAATGGCCACATTCGTGCCTGATAACTGAAATCAACCAAAGTTTTGGGAAATGAGACGGGGATACCAAGAAAGAATGTACATGAATCTTAGCATAAAGCAATTGAATGCTTGGAGGGTTGATGATTAAGGATTAACGTCAACTAATACGCAAGTAGATGAAATAATCGTTCATTACTAACGATAGCTGTTGTTACATTCAAAATTAGTAATGGCAATTAGTGCGAAATTACAAAAAGAAAGTTAAGGCATTAGATGTCTTAATTACAATTCACCCCAAGCCGAACGTATTCTTTCCCCAAGTCTTCCCCAATCTTCGCTTTGTTGAGAAGAAGCGACATTTAACTCAATTACAAAATCGTCATCAACCTCCAGCTTTTTATACTGCTCAACCAAAGACTTGGTTTGTTCAATTCCTTGGGAGCATTGCACTTTTTAGCCGCCGTTCTCGCCCTACAGTCGTTCATCTTTACTTAGAGCTCCTTCATCTCTGCAGCCAAGCTCATCATCAAAGAGTCTTCGATCATAATGTCGGAGGAAATTTCTTTCAATTCATCTTCGGCTTTGTTAATCTCTAGAAGCAAAGACTCCTTTTCAGACGCGGCACGAAGATATTAAGTATTCCTGGCCTTTAGTTCAATATTTTTAGCTAGTAAGGAGAGGATGTCAGAGTGGACAACCTTCAACGTCACTTTAAGGTCAGCTGAAACATTGAGCGACAAAAGTTTAAGTGCTTGCGTCAATTTTGCCTAAGAAACGTAGCAAAGAAGCAAGAAGATGAACAGTAAAATGGTGAGGAGGAAGCACGTAATATAGAGACGTGGTTTAGCGGTGCGATGAAATAGCGTGTCTTTTCGACTTACAAGGGTTTGTAACGTTGCACCTTTTCAGGCTATGAAAAGAAATAATGATTGAAATCCTTTGAGAATTTCAAATATTGCTGAAAAATACAAAGTGAATATGGCAAAGATTAATAATTGGTATTAATTCTGTCATATTGGGGAGTAATTGTTGACACACTAAAAGTGCAGCCCAAATTAAATAGCCCAAAGAATGAAGCTCAGTTGGGGAGTCTAGGATAAAAGCCCAAATAAGATCATTCATGAATGCAATGGAAGCCCACCAACACAGTAACATCAACGCCCAAACTTGCAAGACGCCCAAAATTTGAGCGAATGGAGTGCTTCACAATCGCCCAGAGCGATGACCCCATTCTCGCCCAAACCTTCAAATTGTCCAGGGTCTTGGTGAACATAAAATATTATAGTTATTCAGAATGACAGTTATTGAAGCATTTATTGAGCAATCTTATCAGTTGAAGGCAGTTGAACGACAAAGAGTAATGGTAGCAGTTAGAGACAGCAGTTCCAAGACCATTTAGCCACCATAAAGAAAGTGGGTAGTTATAGAGAAATCAAGCAGTTTGTCACGAAGAAATCATCAAAGGAATATAAAAGGAAGAGACGACAGAGAAGAGAAAAAAGATCAAACATTCTCAAATAGAGAATATGTAATTTTCACTATCTTTATTTTACTGTATTTAAACCTCAATTGTTCTGTGTGCTTGCGCCCCTTGGAGGCATCTTGTTTTCTCGTCCATTGTGAATCTGTATTAAAGTACCCCTTTTTGAGACTTTGTCTCAATATGTTTGTCCCTTACACAATCGTCTGAGTTTTTCTTTAATTGTTAATGAGGCTCGACTTTCCGCGCGAAACAGATAGGTTATGGACCTGTGGTCCAATTCAATTTCTGTCGCAATGGATAGAATCTGCCCTTGTTTGGTTTTCGTTATTTTCAAAATACATTTTTCTTTTTCTTATTTTTAGCCACGCACTCTTCAATAAATTAATGTTACACGCAAACTCAAAATTTTTCATTATTTTTTAACCACATATTTTCCATCAAAATATTGTTCTAAAATGCATTTCATCAAAAAATGGGGATCAAACATGATCTTTTTTTAGCCCCTATTTGATTTGCATAAAAAATCAAAGTTTAAGTAGATTGTGATAAAAATCAATTATCGACTTTATCTTAAATTGTAATAAACTTTTGTAACTAAATCAAACACGATTTAGTACCTGATTCCGTACCATACCTTACTCTTATTAGCTTGGGTTATATACTTATATTGAGCTCTTGTTTGGTGAGGATTAAAATCAAGATTTTAACATAAGTCAAAGTCAATATTTAATTTTAATTACAAATTTCGTAAGACCACGATTTTTTAATTACACATTTCATTAACTTTTATTAAGATCTACAAAAAATTTATTATAATTCCCACCAAACAATGCTAAAAATACATGTGTTACGAAAATTACATGGCATTTGATAGAATCTAAAATAGATTGAATTCATCACCAATTTTCGTCAAGTAAGAGCAAGTTTGGAATCATTTTTAACTGATTATCTATATTATGCAAATCACGATCCAATGCACAAACAATAATGAAACTTCATTACGTCATTTAACAATATAATTGGAATCATCATCAAGATATGATAAAGCTGCCCATTCAAAAAACATATGATTTATCAACCAAACTCTAGCTCATCCCACAGAATAGCCTATACCAAAAATCCAAAGATGATCCTGTTGTGAAAATCATCAATAACACACCAGGGGTTGGAGAAGAAACCAATGGACAAATGATCAAGAACATCAACGAAGTTGCTTCCACAAAGAATGTAATCGCTTCCATTTGAAGAGATTGGGGAAATACCGGAAACAAATGATCAACAACTTCAAAGAATCTGAAATAAATGATCAACAACTTCAAAGAACCGGAAATAAATGATCAACAACTTCAAAGAAGAATCAATAAGGCTCAAGCACGATATCGCTGTCTTCAAACGATATTTGTCCCCTCTCGGATTGGATTTTGGTGCTTAAAAGAGTTTCTCTACAAATGGTTTGAAGGATTTATCAAACATTGTAATAGAAAAACGCTTAAACATTTGTGTTTTTCTACCAAAACTTTAAGAACACAAAGAAGTATTTGAATATGGATGAAATAATATTGATTCTTTGCTTTTGGAATGATTTTATCTCAATAATGGATTTAATAATGTTTCCAATGTCTTTGAATTGACCTCATGTCATCTATTTATAGATAACCATCAATACCCACGAAATGTCGCCAAAAACAATGAAAAGTTTGCAACTTTTCACAAATAACCACCAAAAATTCAAACAAGAATGACAGCCCAACAGTCATATATTTCTTCTATGTGACCGCATAGAAGGAACAAATGCAGGGACTGAAATCTCTACATGTTCACTTACGGTCGCATACCTTTTGATCTATGTGGTCGCATAGATCAAGGTTTTGGCTTCCTTTTTCCAATTCTCATTCCGACTTCGTTTTTCTTGGTTTTGAACAACAATTCCAACAATCCTACACTTGTTCAAAATTCAATAAAATCTCATATTCAAATTGTACAATAATTATGCATAAGGATTAGATATCTTTCGGTTTGAATATAACCATGGTGTAATTCAAACAAAGTAAAGTCGGAATTAAAGGTAGTATGAAAGTTTTGAACCAATTATTTCATATGAGAATATCGATAAGAACACACACAAGTATTATGTATTCTCAAGTTCGTCAAACTCACTTAGCGCTAATATAGTCTTGCGCTCATCCTTTTCAACAAAAGTTTAAGAGAAAAACTCCAACTCTTTATTGAGATGGCACCCACTCGAAGTTTATCTAGGTGAAGTTCTTCTAGTATCTTTGTTACTTTTAGAGATACTTGTACCCCGTATGAACTTCATTAAAAGCTTTAAAGCTCAACCCTTACTTCAATAACAATCAGCATTATATACTTAGGATGATGCTAATTGCAGATTTTACAATGCTGAAACTATCTACACATCGAATGACTTGTTGTTACCCTTTGAACCTGTGGGTTATCTTTTGAGTAATGACAGGTAGGGTTGCTATCATTGGTAGATCTTGTGGTTTAAGAGTTTCAACCTTATCCTACTCGAAATAAATATTACTAAATCTCTATTTAGGGATTTAGATAAAGCATCCGCTATGTTCTCTATTGACTTAACATAATTTAGGAAAATTATTCCACTCTTGATTAATTTTCTTATGTAGTTATGTCTTAGACTCGTATGTTTAGACTTTCCATTACAGATGACTTAGTATCTCATCAAATATAGATAGCGAACGATCGATTTATCTGATAGATACAAATTGTCACCCACTAATAAATCTTCTTTCGAAGCCACATGCTTCTCACTAGCTGTATGTAAAGTTTAATCAATTTCCAATCACGGTTGGATGATTTCTATTTAAACACTACACGGTCAATCATATTTATTAGTAGATTTTAGAATTATGGGTATTCAATATTTTATTGAACATCGCAATGCATTTCAACTTTATGAATATTATTCAAATATTTTTGTTGTCTTTTGCAAATCCAGACAAACGTCATAATTGGCTTTCAACCCATCTCGCCACTTTAGACTTAGTGTATATCGTCCTTATAATTATTTATAGACATTCTTCCATGACTATAAGGTATAGAAAAATGTAATTTTTTTAAAACTAAGTTACTCCCACAATTCCTTAATTAGGAATACATATGAAATCTAGTACAGATGCATCCACAAGTTTTGAACTTTCTCATAAAAGTTCACAAACATTATTGTTAACCTACACATTTCTAGGTTATAATTGAACTTAGAGTTCATCAACTCTTTCATAATTCAATTCATTATTGAATAGATAATGTCCTCATCGAATGCTTCAGGAAAGTCTAAGTACTTTTAAAATAGTGGTCATCAATCCATAATATATTTCAATTGCACACAATGTACTGCAATTCAACTATATTTAATTTGATCACAATTTGATCAAGGTCATCACATAGACCAACAATGCTTTTCCAAGCATAAACTAACTTAATTGGTTTCAAGCATTTATGTAGTATAGTACTTTGCAATTTCTCAAATATATGCAATTTAAATTTATGACATTTCACAAAATGGTATTATGTCATGTCACACCATGGGTATCAATCACCCTTTTTATCATACTCTTATGCAAATTTAGTTTTGCACAATTCATCTCATTTAGTTTTATCAAATTATTTGAGGCTATCATCAAAGTTAACAAGACATGAAATCAATCACTTAATTTGTCATGTCATTTTCATATTCCAATAAAATGAATAATCATGAAAGTTCGTATTATTATGAATAGCTGGCATTCTTCCAACATTTAAACATGTCCAATGGTTAGGAGTAAATTTCCTCTTTCGTAACCATTCATTGTCTGACTTGTATTAGTCTAGACAATATCCAATTCATCACTATTAAAGTGAAGAATAACAACTTATATTCCAAATATTGTATAAGTTTATTCAATCTTATTCAACACATATTATGACTAGGAATATCAAAGTTTCATAGAAGTCTATGCACTTCAACATTATAAGAAATATTGAAATCTCATTATGTTAACAAGAATAGCCACTACTATAATTGAATCAAACATTGATCGAAACATTCACCATGCACTTTCATGTAAGAAACAATCAATTTTTTTATTGATAAGTTAACATTCGGTAGACCTCTTACCACCAAAATCAATTTTGAAAATACATTTAGACAATAAAGATACACCACTTTATAATTACCTTAAAAACTCATATGTACTTTCAATTCCTAGTCCTCAATTAATAAACAAAATGTAAATCATTGTTTCACGAGAAATCATGCTTTCAAAGACGTGCTTCATTTCCAAAAGGACATGATTACGCCCAAAGATTAATGTGGTAGTTGTAGTGCATTTTAGGGATGTCGTATCCATAGGGAGATGGAAAATGCTTAGGGGTTCCAAAAAGGTTGATTGTCCTCTTGAATTGTGTAGGAGAATTAAATGTTAAAGTGGTGAAATTAAAATCAATGAATTTAGGCAGTGAAGTATCTGAATTCCCTCATTTGGATATGTTCATTCACATCAATTATTCAATTTTATAACTCAATTAGAGGTTTTCATCCTAACACCCTAATCGGAAGATATGACGTTACAAATCAATTTAATTCAAAAGTAGTTCTAAAATCTAGACTTCATATAACGCATTGGCACAATTTTATTGAAATCAGATTCAAAGATCGACCATATACTCCAAGCATAAAGCAGTGACTGAATCACACCAATAAAATAACTGAGATTAAAATTTAACAATTAGTTCAATTTGTCAATAGAAAAATCCTGACGGAATCTATGATTAATTTAGTAAAAGTTAAATCAATCTCAACATAGGTTCATAATAATTAAACTCAATAAATATTTCGATTAAACAATGGAAAAAGTATGATTGAATCCATGAAAATTCTTATAAGAATTAAACCAATTTCAATGTGACTTCATAAGAAGAAAGTCTAAAATATAAAATAATTTAACAAGAAAAGACCAGTTTACATGAATTGATGATGTGAAATTCTCGAATCCAATGAGTTCCTTCATATTTTCACCAAAAGATTTAGTTCTCCATGAGTTTTCTTGAGCCAAAGAGGAGAAGAATGGTGTATAATGAAGAATCAGACATTCTGGGGTGTTTTGGGGTGTATTTAGGGTTGAAAAGCTGAGAAAGAAGTTGTTTCTATAAGAGTTTGATGTAATTAGGAAACTAGATATCGTGCCTTAGAAATACTCTATGCAGTCGCATAGTTATAGGTGATGTGGTCGCATAGAAGGTTGGAACTGGCCACTGAAAGTCGCTGAAGGGTTCTATGAGACCGCATAGAAATAACCATATGCGACCGCATATGTTTAGATTTTTTTTCACCAGACAGTTTTTAGTATTTTCGTCATAACGTTCTCTCTCAATATTTGGTTGAGGAGATTCAAAATGTGATAGAAAGATAACTTAAAGGGCTACAACTTTACTTCAGATACTGTCTTCGAATTCGATTGTTTTTCATATAAAAAACTGGTCTCAATATGAGGCTAAAAACCAGTGCAAAACTTTTCAGCTTGATAGTTGATATGTGGTAGTTCTTTGATTATATTTCATCCATTTGGCTTCTTTCCTCATCCAATTGATGTCTAACACTCTCAAATCTTCATATCTTCATTTTGCCTTTCGAGTCATCTTTTGGATATTTGCTATTTGGTCCTTGAACTTTTATTTTCTTCCACTTTGGCCCTTTTCACTTATTTCCTCAAATCTTCACCGTTTTCATCTATTTGCAACCTAAATCAAAATATAAGGGTCTTAGTGCATTTAGGCGTCAATTTATCGTAACAATGCAAGTATTACTAGATGAAAAACCTAACACTTTGTGACATTATCAGGACACAACGTATACTAGTTTAAAGTTTATTTATTACAACTTCTAGCATATACATTATTTAATCGGAATGCATGGTATCTCCAACCAAATCATCCTATCAAGTGGAAAACATAAATATACTTTAAAACCAGCATGAATAAAAAGTTACTTCAGCCAGAAAGCATGTAAATTATTTGTTTCTTGTACTGGCAAAACTGCCTGTCTCAGATGTAAATGAGTATGTTAACCACGTAATGCAACCTTCCTTCTTGGATAGGACTAGGGCCAAATACTCACTACAAGTGCTATAATCGTCTCAAAATGTGTTCATGAATGAAATTTCTTTGCAATAGCATACAACCTCCGAAGTATTCAGGTGCCACCCAACCTAACATATCAATACTTTGGAAATTATTAATAAGAACGAGGCTGGATTTATATTGAAATTATACTTTGGACATTATTACTCTTATTAAGGGCCAAGAAAAACTTATTCCAAAAAGCTTCAAACTCCCACGTGTTTGTGTTTTATCATTATTTTCTGAGCACTCTTGAGGAGAGTTGCCACATATTTAGAGCTCTTTGAAGCTCTATTGTTTAAAGCTCAAGGCCTGGGAAAATCAAAGAATCAGGCCCAGTTAACAAGTAGCTAACAACCTGTATTTCGGCACTTTCACAGTGAGGAAAAGTGACCAGGTTTTCGAGATGTGTCTTACGTGAAAGGAGTCTCATATTTTACCAGCAACAGGCCATTAAATGCTGATCAGGTTTTTAAAAAAACTAACAAAAGTTAAATGTTGAGGTTACTGTTAAACTATAGGATAATCGTTGGAACTAACAAGAGCAAACACATTACACTCATTTTCATTAGCTCAAAGTAGGACTAGACATAGGACCAGAAATGTTCCTAACAGAACCCAAATCATGCAACCCCTAAATCACAACAAACACATTTACAGTAACCCAAATACTGTTGGGAACTCTGATGAGGAAAATACCTATATATTTGATAAAATTACTAGTATTAAACAGCTAGATAAAATAAAAATCATGAACTCCATTGCTGAATCTGGTTCTCAACAAAGAAAAATTTACAGTATATTCAAACGGGTTATAAACGTCAAAAAACAATAGGTTATTCATCATTTCTGAATGTTTTATTCTTCAAAAAGCAACAGGTTATAAACGTAAAAAAGAAACATGTTATAAACGTAAAAAAGCAACATGTTATAAACGTCATGCAACTAGGATGAATTTATTCGCCAAAGTCGTAATGGTAGAAATCTATTCATCATTTCCGAATGTTTTATTCTTCTTATCATCAATCATATTCAACAAAACTTCATAAACATGAGATGGGAAAATGGATCTGTTCACGTACCTGGATCGTGAATTTTTGTATCAACAACCTTTGATTAACGAACAAGAGAATTTCCAAACGAATCAACATGAAACCAAGAAATGAAAATAAATTAGATGAAGAAATCGAAAATAAAATAGATCAAGAAGAAATCGAAAATACAAAATATAAAATTGAATCATTAGTCTCGAGAACTTACAAAATGAAAGAAGCTGAAAACGTGCAGGAAACAAATGAGCAACACTTGATTACTTATAGATAGAGATGATGAAAATAAGGAGGGAAGCACATATTTTCCCTCCAAAGCCGTGGTTGATTAACGATTGGTGTCCTCTTTGCTGAATTTACTTAAAAAGAAAAAAAGGTTTAAAACTATTGGTATACCCTTCTTTTATGGATTTATTTAAAAGGAAAAACATTTTTGGTTTCCACTTTAGAGGAGGGAAAATAAACTTATAACAATCCCATTTTTTTCGAGGAGGGAAAAATGAAATAAGACTTCTATTTTATTTTATAAAAAATTTATTTTATAATTCAAAAACATTATTAATTTAGTAAAATATACTTGATCAGGTTTGATGTAGGACGATTGGCGTTAGAGTTTGAAGGAGAATTGGACAAGAAAATATGGAAAAAGGGGGCAAGAAAACAGGTATTAACTTCAAACAGGCATAACTTTCAGCTCGAATGTCAGGATTTCTATTATAATATGTTTTCGGAAATGGGAAGAGGAGCCCCATGCCGTGACAACCCGGTTTCCCCTGGTTGAGGCCGTTTTCAACCTCAAAATCGCAGTTAAAGTTCGGTCGGCAGTCAATCAAAGTTTTTCGAATTTTTCTGCTTTTGCGTTTTGATTATTTTATTTTATTGGATGTCAATTTTCATCTTTTTGCTTAAGTTAGGGTTTCGAGAGACAGTTTAAGGCTCATAATCATTGAATTAACATCATTCCATTTTGAAATAAAATTGTTCTTCTTGGTGGATTCCAATTTTCGTTCTACGCCGGTAAATCTTATACTTCCGTTCTGCGTCAAGGTTACTGTTGAAGATCAGGCGTTTGCATATTTGGAACGCTCGGGTGGTCGGCGTTTGGAGAAAATAGCGTAACGTTTGCATACGGTGTCCCTTTTGGGCCTATAACCCCTAAAAGGTCTTGTAGGATTATTCATGAAATAAGAAAAATGTTTATTTTCTTAAATTCAATTATTTGTTACAAGTGCATTTCAATCACACTCACTATTCTCAGACATACTCCCAAACCTAGTAAAAAGATACCGATATAGTGAATTTATAGTTGTGGATTGCTTAACACTTGCCAAGACACGACCAACCGTTAGGAAAAATAACCCAGGATTGGAGCTAATATTTTTCAGATTAAATTAGTGATCTATGAGAAGTATCCCTCCTCAAGTTGCCTCGTCCACTGCTAGAATTGTCCCTGGAACATGGCAATACAAATCGTTATATTTATCTCGTGTTTCAACATTTTTAAGCTGTGAACATTTCATCAAGAAATAGCTTGTTGTTTTTAATCAACCTTCTTTAGTTACATGAGACAATTAAAAAGGCGTTTAGCATAGTAAATTATCTTTAGTATAAATTCATGTAAGGGGTAAAAATATTTTGGTTACTTTGTTTTAAAAATATTTTGTTACTTTGTTTTAAAAATATTTTTGTTACTTTGTTTTAGACTTTTGATCTGGATATTACAATGTTTCAAACCGAATTTTACATTCTTAATGGAACTAGACATTCCAAACGCCATTCCCAATTCATTGGAAACCCAACGGCCATTCTCAAATCCAAACGCTTTCTCAATTCCAGAACAAATTCGATTTCACTACCATATGAGAATTCCAGAACAGATTCGATTTCACTACCATATGAAAATTCCAGAACAAAATCGCGTCTGAATTTCCAGCTGCGGCTTCAGAGGCATTTTTAGAGGCTGAAAGTTGAACAGCAAAGATCTGTGCAAGCGACCCAGAAATGGAATACAATATATGAAAATCTGCATCAGTTGTGTGTGAGATCCGTTTTATTGTTGAAGAAATTTTTGAGCCAGTAATGAGCATTGATGCCACACGATTTGAACCCATTTGAACCAAACAGGGGTAAGTTTTATGATGGCTCCAATAGATTTTACTGTATGATGAGTAAGCTCATTATTCAGGTTATCGTAACTTCAATTTATATCTACTCTCGTCACGTTCTTCATTTGTAAGTTCATTTCCTAATTCAAATTGCTACTAAATCTTCTGCAAACTTTTCTCCAATAAGGTTATTTTAGCCACGAAAGTTGCTGGTTACTCAGAGCAAACATCATACTCGCGAGATGATGCGAAGCTTATGAGAGGGTCGTGCGAGTTGATGCTGCTAATATACGGGAAAGTGTAGAGAAAAGTCTTAAACGTCTCAATACGGATTACATTGATTTACTCCAAATACATTGGTAAGATTTTACTGTCACAAGCATTTCTGGATTGTGAAGAGCACCTTGGTAGTTGCAGTCCAAGATATGTTCACCTGAGTTCACTGTTATGCTTTTGTCTATTTACCATTTGTAATCTGCCTATCAGTGTTATAACATATAGTTTCTTTTATTAAGAAATTACATTCACTCACAAAACTAATTGTGTTGTATGAACAATATTGTCATCTTCTATAATTGAGCTCATGTTGTTTCACTAAAATCAGTTCCTTCACTCCTCTTTGTTCAATATTTCCAACACCAGGAAGCTAAGGTTTATTTCTAGTAAAGTTTCGTTCAGTTGCACGAATCTTCAAGATGTTTGATATATATCTAATTCATACTTGTTCCTTCCTATAATGGTAAAGTTTGTGAAGTTAAAGGTGCAATTTGTATGTTAGAAAGGTTTTATATTTCAAAATAAAAAGTAAAAAGAAATAAAATATTGTGGTTCGTATGGGGTTTATTTCCAATCCTTGCCAAATGATGCACTGTATCTCTTTGAGGCCTTCATAAATTTTCATTGACAATACTAAATTACTCTTTTATCTTTTTCATATGACAAGGGAAAACAATCATCAAACACTCAGGTTATACTAGCTATTGTACCAGAGTAGTTGCTGATTTCTGATTAATTCTTCATGCTTATGTGTAGTTGCTGGTCTATGTGAATACATGATGGATAGGAGTTGGATGCGGCTTCATAATAGATTAAGTGAAGAATATCTAGATGGTATCAATTCATTTATGAAGGTAGCAAAACAATGTCTGGATGAGAACAACAAGGTTCGCTGTCCATGTCGAAATTGTCAAAATGCATTCTTTCAGTCACTATATGTGGTAGAATCTGACTTCTACCACTCTGGAATCTCTGCGAGTTATGAGAGATGGATTTTTCATGGAGATGAACTCCAAAATGACTTTGATGGTGCTAAAAGAAATACATTTGAATTGGACGAAGAAGAAAATTATGATAAGATGAATGATATGTTAGAAGATCTATGTGCTAACCAAACTTGGGAGGGAGAAGAACATGGCGAAAATCATAATTTCTCACCTCAAATGACTAATCATGAGAGCAACCAGTTTGTGAAGATGATGACTGAAGCCCAACGAACTTTGTTTCTTGGTTCTAAAATGTCATTATCGAACTTTATGGTGAAATTGATGCACATAAAAGTTATGAATCAGTGGAGTAACAAATCTTTTAATATGTTGTTGGAATTACTCAAAAACATTTTTCCAGAAGATATTGGATTACCAACTTCAATTTATGATGCTAACAAAAACGCTAAGTGAATTGGGGTTGGGTTATGAGACTATTCATACATGCAAGCATGATTGTGTATTATTTTAGAAAGAGCATGAATTTGCATTTAGGTGCCCAGAATGTGATGAACCACGATACAAACCCAATTTTGGCAAGGGAATGAAGGTGCCTCAAAAAGTATTGAGATATTTTCCATTGAAAAAAAAATTATAGAGATTATTCATATCAATACATACTGCTAAAGATATGAGATGGCATGCAGAAGGTCGAGTTGAGGTAGAAGGTGTTTTAAGACATCCAGCTGATGGTGAGGCATGGAAATAATTTGACAAGTTATACCCAGGATTTATGCAAGATCCTTGCAATGTTAGGTTAGGTCTTGCAACTGATGGCTTCAATCCATTTGGAAACATGCATAATTCCTACAGTATGTGGCCTATTGTTCTAGTGCAATACAATATGCTACCGTGGAAGTGCATGAAAGAACCGTTTATGTTGATGTCATAGCTAATTCCAGGACCACATGCATCGGAAGAGATATTGATGTTTATTTGAGACCACTAGTGGATGAGTTGAAAGAATTATGGGAAGTTGGTATTGACATGTTTGATGCTTATAGTGGTCAAATGTTTCCTATGCATGCAGCTATAATGTGGACCATTAATGATTTGCCTGCTTATGGAAATGTATCAGGATGGAGCACTAAGGGATACAAAGCTTGTTCAGTATGTAATGAGAATACTTCTTCGCATAGGTTACGTAGTAAAATATGTTTTATGGGTCATCGACGTTATTTGCCACTTAACCATCCCTGGAGAAAAACTAAATTACATGATGGTAAATGAGAATTACGACCACCACCTAAAAAGTTATCAGGAGATAATATTTTAAAGCAATTATAGGCTGTGAGGTATGGGAAACCTGGAAAGCACCCTAGTAATAAAGATAGAAAAAGAAAACGAACTCTAGATGAGATAAACTGGACAAGAAAAAGCATTTTCTTTGAGTTGGAGTATTGGTCGAAGTTGAAACTAAGACACAATTTAGATGTGATGCATATTGAGAAGAACGTGTGCGATAATATTGTTGGAACATTGTTGAATGTTGAAGGGAAGACAAAAGATACGGATAAGGCTAGATTGGATTTGCAAGAAATGAATATTAGAAAAGAATTGCATTTAAAATCATGTGGTAATGGATTTTTGAAACCTCATGCTTCTTATACATTAACATTGTAGGAAAAAAAATCTTTTGCAAGTTCTTGAAATTTGTGAAGTTTCCTGATGGATATGCATCAAATATTTCTAAATGTGTTCGCGAAAATGAAGCAAAATATCAGGTTTGAAAACTCATGATTGTCATGTGCTGTTACAACAACTTCTTCCCGTTGTTATTCAAAAAACTTTGCGAAAGGAAGTGTGTACTACAATTGTAGAGCTCTGCTGTTTTTTAAACAATTATGTTCAAGAACATTGAATATAAATGATTTAGAGAAATTGGAAGAAGGGATTGTTATAATTTTATGTAAACTAGAACGAATTTTTTCACCAGCATTTTTTGATGTAATGGTTCATTTAGTTGTTCACCAACCTGAAGAAGCAAAACTTGGAGGTCCCGTTGCATTTAGATGGATGTATCCAATTGAAAGGTAATTGCTAATATTGCATGTGTGTGTGTGTGTGTGTATATATATATATATATATATATATATATATATATATATATATATATATATATACTTGTTCATTGGCTTATTATTTTCAAAAACTTTTCATGTAAAATTTGATGACAGAATAATGGGTCGATATAAGAGTTATGTTAAGAATAAAGCTTGACCTTGCTGAAGCATATATTGTTAATGAGTCTTTAAATTTTTGCTCGATGTATCTCAACGACATTGAAGCAAGATTTAATCGACCTGAGTACAACGACGATGGTGGGACTCCATCTGCAAGCTTGTCAGTTTTCTCTCAAAATACTAGAATATTAGGTCATGTAGAACCAAAGTTACTTTCGAAACAGGAAATTGATAAAGCCCATTGGTATGTCCTAAATAATTGTATGAAGTTCGACAATATTTAGAGTGAGTTCTTAATCAACTTTTAAATTTTTTGCTATTAATTACTAATGTGTTGTAGTATTTAATTGAATGTTCCTTTTGTAGTGAACACATGGAGCTGTTGCAATAACAAAATCATAACAATTTGGAACAAAAACAAGAAGAATTGTTTCCTGAATGGTTTGCTTCATATGTAAGTTATAATGCATGTATTATTTATTTATTAATGCAACGTATCATTCCTGGATGGTTTGCTTCACATGTAAGTTATAATGCATGTATTATTTATTTATTAATGCAACGTATCATTCCTGGATGGTTTCCTAAAGGTATATTGATATATTTTTTTGTTAGCACAGATAACAAGATTATATAATAAAAAAGATTCAGTTGTGAGCAAAGAATTGTATGCATTAGCATGTAAAACGGATTTTAGAATATTTTCCTATTCGGGTTGTATTGCTAATGGGGTACGATTTCCTGTTAAAGATCGAGATGATTGTCGTACAACACAAAATAGTGGAGTGATGGTGCCGGGAGATGAGAACATCAATTCTTTTGGTACACTATGTGATGTTATTGAGTTGGTATACGTTTTTTTACTACTGTGTCACTTCGTTCCAGTGTAATTCGTACGATAATAATCCAAAACAAAAAAGAACAGTCGTAGATTACCATCTTACTTCTATCAATGTGGATCGCAAATGGTACATGGATGATTCCTACATACTTGGCATCCAAGCACAACATGTATTTTATATGGATGATCTAGTGTTGGGTCCACAATGGAAGGTAGTGGAAAAGGTACAACATAGAGGCATATGGGACATTCCTAAAAAAAAGATGAGGGTAGCGAGCAAGTAATATTTTAGGAAAATAAATCATTAGATATTGTCTTGGCAATACAACAGGAAGACCTTGATACTCAAGTATGCCATAGAGGAGATGTTGATCCAGATATTATTGAAAATGAAGCACTAAATAAAAATATGAATAATGTTATATATGATAATTCGGAAGAGGAAGACGATACATTGAATGCATATTATAGTGAAGATAAGAAATCTCTAGATGGTGAAGATGATAATGCTGATAGTGATATTGGTAAGTACAATGAATCATGCTCTTTTTTTGGAAGAGGAAGATTATACATTTTTCAGAAGAGGAAGATGATACATTTGATGTGCATACAATGCAAGTTTCCATTTTGTTTTTTTATAAAATTGAATTGCAGATTATAGATTGTGTTAAATTTTGGATTGTGAACTGTGCAAAATTTAGCCTTAGATTTGATCCGTGATAGTCATTAATTAGTTGGTGATGGCTATGATTGATGTGTGATTTATTTTTGTAATGTTTATTGGTAAGTAGTAGGAATCTTGCTTAGCTAATGATTGAGACATTTCTTAGGTGATGTGTTTCTGTCTAGATGGTCTTTAGTTGTTAGTATTTGGAAGGAGTTCTGAGGAACTTTCGGGTTGCTTATGATTTACATTTTCTACTTATAAAATTATTTGTTTAAAATTATGTGTTTAAATTGAATCAATTAGGCGATAATTGTATATCATTGAAGCGATAAACACTGTGTTGCGGAATAAATTTAACTACGAGAAAAGCTTGACACAAAAACAAATGTTTATTGTCACAAAATACTTTGCGTAGTAATTTTATATGTTGTAAAATAAAATATGCGACATATATAAATAATCACGAAATAAATTAGGCAACAACTATACTCGTTGCACAAATGATGGCACGATAGACTCTTTGTGTTACAAAATAAATTTAAATGCAAACACCACTTGTCACATAATTAATTTTACTACAAATATTCATTGTGATGACATTGTTGTGTTGCTAATTCATATTTTATGCGACAAATAAATAGTGTTGCTATGTTATTAATGCGATGAATGGTCAAAAGTTATCACAAAATACGTTCGGTGACTCAACATTTGAAACAAACATATTTGTCGTAAAAACGTTATTGGAACATTAGTTGAGACAAACACACTTGTTGCCCTTAAATTAATTGCGACATGTATACATTGCGACGAGATTATGGCTAGAGATATTGTGTTGTCATTTCGTATTTTTCGCATCAAACAAATAGTGTCGCGATTTTGTTACTGCGATGAATGGTCGAAAGTCGTCACAAAATACGTTCGGCGACTCAACATTCGAAACAAACATATTTGTCGTAAAAACTTTATTGGAACATTAGTTGCGACAAACACACTTGTCACCCTTTAAATTTTTCGCGACATATATACATTGCGACGACATTATGGCTACAGATATTGCGTTGCCATTTCGTATTTTTCTGTCGCGATTTTGTTACTGCAATGAATGATCGAAAGTTGTCGCAAAATACATTCGGCAATTCAACATTCGAAACGAACATATTTGTCGTAAAAACTTTATGGGAACATTAGTTGCGATAAACACACTTGTCACCCTTTAAATTTTTCGCGACATATATACATTGCGACAACATTATGGCTACAAATATTGTGTTGCCATTTCATATTTTCCATGTCAAACAAATAGTGTCGCGATTTTGTTACTGCGATGAATGGTCGAAAGTTGTCGCAAAATACGTTCGATGACTCAACATTCGAAACAAACACACTTGTTGCCCTTTAATTTTTTGCGACATATATACATTGCGACGAAATTATGGTTACAGATATTGTGTTGCCATTTCGTATTTTTCGCGTCAAATAAATAGTGTCGCGATTTTTTTACTGCAATGAATAGTCGAAAGCTAGGTCACATACCAAAAAAACCGCCACGGTTCAATAACTAGGTCACAGACGCACAAAAAAAACAACCACCACCCACAGATCTACCACCGCCGCCCAAAATATACCACCGCTCACTCACACACATAGATCCGCCACCACACCCACACACAGATCCGCCACCCACCCGAAACGTCCAAAAAATTGTCAGCAACATCAACGCTGCTGGACGTCGACGTTGCTGGGTCCCAGCAGCATCGACGCTGCTGCCGCTGCTGTGTGCTGTGTCGCACAGCAGCGACGCTGCTGCGACGACACTGCTGCTGTCACACTGCAGTGTCGCCACTGTATCGCAGCAGCAGTGATGCTGTTGTGACACAGCAGCGTGGTGTCGCGCAGCAGACCTTCGGGGGGGGGAGAAAGGGAGGAGACGGGATGGAGGGGGAGGGAAGCGGCGGACGGACGGTGGTGAGAGGCGGTAGAGACATAGAGTGGAGAGATGAATTGTTAGGGTTTGGATATATTTAGGAAATTGGGGGTGGGGGTGGGGGTGGGGGTGGGGGCGGGGTGGGGTAGGGTAGGGTAGGGATGGGTATATAAATTAATTATTTTGAAATATCATTATTAATATTAATTGTGGAATTAAAACCTGATTTTTTATTAAATAAAATATAAACCTGACTTTTTAAAATACAAAACTAAACCCCTGGTTAATGGTAATTTTCCCCGTATTTATTATTATTTTCATCTCAACACAAGACTCTTCATTTTTCAAAATTTTGTCAAACCATTTTCGAAGTAAATTGACACCATTCACTCCTGCATCCACGAGTCTACTCTTCGACATCATATTAATAAAAGAGTAATGTTATTCAGCATCACTAGTATTAAGTATCAATTTAGGTAAATGATATTAAATTATAAATTTATTTAAATGTAAGGTCATATGATTCATTAATTGAACCTATAAAGTATAGTCACGTAAACTCGTGTTCTAGCATCATTGGTAACATTGGTGCTAGACAGTGGCAGAGTTAGCACTCGACGAACCGGCGAGACCGCTTAGGCCGGCTCCATCAAAACTACAGCAGAATCGACAACTATTTGTGATATGGTGCAGGGATAGACTGCAGACGGAATGAAGAAGATGAATTGAAATTGGCTTGGGCCTTCTTTTATATTTAACTAGACGGCTTAAGTTGTTTCAAGTACCTTTTTTAAATAACATTAGGCCCATTAGCCATTGCCCAAAATCCAAAACCATCAAATCTTGGTTCACGATAATTAATTTTAATTTTCACCTCATCTTAATTTCTTTTGGGTTCTCAAATTTTTACCAAAATTACTTGTGATTACGGTGTATCTAAAACTAGGGTTCAAAATTTATTTTCTATTGTTTATTTTTGTCTTTTAATTTGATATGTATTTTGGAGATACTATGTAGGAGTTTGATAGTTTAAAGTTAGGGTAGTTGATGAGATGATAAGAAGCTACGTAGCAGCAATTGTAGCTACGAAACTTACGACAGATTAGATCAAATCCAAGAAAGCTAGAATCAACATTTGAAAGAAAGCTCGACCCAATAGATTATTGAACCAAATAACCAAGATAATTGCAACAATATTTTAACTCCGTGGTCACAAAATTTATGAACCTTGCTTAAATTGTTGAACGCCACAAGAATTCAATTTTTGATAAGATCGGAATTAATTTGATGAAGAACGAGAAGAAGACAATATGCCTTGTAATAATTTCCCTCAAATCGTCTGTTATTACGATGAATGGAATGAGTTCTATTTATATGGAATTCATAAAACTTAATTAAAAATGGAATGAATATTTTAAAAATCAAGAATTACCATAAAACCCGACTGAACCCGCCGAAACTGTCCAAATCGAACCAACCTAACCGGTTTGGTTTTTTTTTTTTCACGGGTTGGGTGGGTTGACTTCGTAGACTGGTTGGGTTCCGTCGGGTTGTGAGTTAACCCATGAAAATCGAATAAACTCGCCCAACGCCTACTATTAAAAAAAGAAAAAAAATAAAAATAAAATAAAATGCCTAAAAAGTATGAATGGATTGCCTAATTGTAATTACATTGGTGCATTTCAGAGGAGGTGCTCACCATCCTTCCCACAAGAAATGTAGTATAAGTTTTCTATGTTATAGTAAATGCACTTTGTCTAAGTTTTCTATGTTATAGAATTGAATAAGACAATAGATAATTTTATTTTATTTATTTATTTATTTACTAACTATTTAATCTTGTCTATTCAAATTTAGTATAAGAAAAATAAGATGACTTTAATATTTGTTGATAAGTTGTTCCAAACTGACTAACACAATCCAATCCGACCGATACTTTATTGGTTGAGACAAAATAACAAAATCGCCCATACAATTGAAATTATCTCCAACAATCCATGGCGTTTTGAATTGGAAAATATAAAATAAATCCTTGTAGCAATCAACTACTACCACTTCTAATTTCATACTACTTAGAGAAAGGATTTATAATAAAATTTGGCAACTCTAAACCAACCCCTCTTTTTCTCCCTATGCAGGTGTGTCAACTTCCCAATTTCTTGAAACATTCATTGTCGTTCAAATCGATTCTTATGCACCAAATTCACCTCAGGACCTTTTTCCCCTTTACAAGAACTTCACACGGCTCACGGTTGTTTTCTTCTAAACCTTATCTACATAATATTTCTCAATTTTTATCTATCATACTATTTGATACTTTTTATAGGATTTATTTCGTTTAACTAGAAGATGGAGTACCTAGAATAAATTTCAATTTTATACACAGAAAATAGAGTGTGGAAATTTTATATTTGGATAATCTATTACTGTTTGATATCAAAATTATTATTTTCTGGTGCAGATAGCTTAGCCTCTAATTAAGTTTCAATTTCAATACTTCCTTTCTTTATCTTTGAATTCAGTCTAGAGTACATATTTTGTTGTATAGTAGTTGATGTAGAGTGATTCACATCATCCTTGCATGACAATGTCACGAAGCATGGTCGTAACACGTTTCAAAGACAGCCTAAGGATGTCAAACAGGTCGAACATAAATATATATGTGTTATTATAAAAGTGTATGTATTTCCGTTTTTGGTTTAGTAGAGGGTAGGAAAATAAAGTTCAACAAATTTTGGTGTTTGGTTGAGAATAAAACCAGTTTCCTAAGTTGATTAAAATCCTTTATTGTTACAAGTTATTGATAGTAATCTATGATGACATGCCAATGGCATAAATTGTTACTGTAACAAATAAAATGTCAAATTTCATGGTTTAGTTTCACATTTTTATTTTCCAAATAGAAGCATGGTTGCGAAAGGCATTTAAAACTTCGATAAATTAATAAGGTTGGGTCTATGGGAAATTATTAAGCAATAAATTACTATTTATTAATTTATCAATAATATAATAAAGCATTAATTTAGAAAGAATTTTTTGTTCGATGTATATCAAAGTTAGTATGTACATACATAGTATACAAAGAGTTAAGTACATCTACATGAAATCAAGTCATATACAAAACAATGAACAATTCCATAGAAAATCAAGTGTTTCAAAATATAATTACATAGAAGATCAAATGTCTAGAGATGTTACATGCATATGCATTGAACATTATTTTTATAAATACAATCGTCTTCGGTTTTAGACTTAGGCAGTGTTTGATATGCATGGAATTCCAAGTAAAATGGAAAACATAATTCATTTTCCTACTTTATGCATGTTTGATGGACATTATTTTACCTGGAATTTCTTTTCTCAGCCGCCACTGGATGCGCCTGTTTTCTTGCAAATTGGTGATTTTGTTTTCCTTGGGTTTAGGTGGTTTTTTGTTTTCCAGGTTCTGTGAGATTTTTTTTATTTTTTTTGGCCATAGGAAAAAATTCTAAACATAATAGTAACAAAACTTATTACTTTTATTGACAAATTTCATACAAAACAAAGTCAAACAAATTTCTTGTATGCAGGGCAATCATGTGCTTGAGGTCCCAGACGATTACAAATTGAAGATTATCACAGGAAATTCAGGTTTCTGTATTTATGTAATTTGATGTGTTTGGTGCAAAACTTTTGGTTTTATGTATATGGGATGGATTTCAATGTCATTGCTATGGATAATGCTACTTTGCCACCCTAGATGACTACTTTGTTGACATAATTTTGTCATTTTCTGTGCACATTGTCCATTTTGTCCTTAGTCTTATATTTTAGTTGATTTCCGCATTTTATCCCTATAATTGGTATCAGAGCTTAGTAACGAAAGTGAAGAAAATTTTTAGAACTTAAATAATACATTTTAAAAATGAATAGAAAAGATAAAATGATTTTACTAATAGACTTAAATTGCAAGAATTAGCGACAAATTTAAGTAATAAATATAAAACTTTAAGTGAAGAAATACAACAAATAAATAATTCTCAACAATTAGCAGAAATAAAAAATAAAGGATTACAAATTTTAGTAGATACATTTTCCGAACATGAAGAAGAAGACATTATAATAAATCAATTTTTAGAACAATATGATAATTATGCTCAACCTTTAGAAAAAATGGATATTATAAATCAAGATGTTTTAACTCATATAATAAATATTGAATCTAATTTAGAAATTGTTAATGACAATATTAAAATAGGACCAAAAATCTTATTTAAACAAATTGAATCAAAATTAAAAGAATCAAAACTAAAAAGAGATTCTTGTATATCAATTGAACCACATTTACCAGCTTATGTTATAGAAAAATTAGAAACGAAATTCTTTGAAGCAACTGGAGAAGAATTAGAAGTCTACAAACAAAGCTTAGAACAATTAGCTATTCAAACCGAGAATATTTATATAAATGATCTTCCACCCAAAGAGGAAACAACTGAAATTAATACTCTACCTCTAAATCAACAAGTTGAAACTCAACCGTTAATCGGAGAAACAAGTAGAATTAATATTACCACAAATTGGACACAAGTCGAATCTGATGACTGGAATCTAGAATGGATAAAAGAACATGGAATGACCGAAGAACGAGAAGGTTACAATTTTAGAAAATGACCCAAAATTATGTCAACTAAGCATATACATCTTAGGGATAATAATCCAGTTAAATTATTTACTGAACCAATTCCTACAACAGGAATCTGGCTAGATGTTGATCATAGCAATAATAAAAGTGAAATTATTAACTCATGGGCAACAACTACTGATTTAGTCGTTGCTTTTCATAAATGGAATACAACTCAAGCTTATAACTTTTTAATCCACACCTTTAGAGGAATTACTTCAGATATCTGGAGAACTTCTGAAGAAACTAAAAATAAAATTAAATATGGAGAAAAATCTACAACTACTATAGATAGTAATGAAAGTTTAGATGCTGAAAATTTTAAAGAAGTTTTAAAACGAATGAAAAATTTCTTTAGACATTTACTTTTAGGAGAAGTTATACCAAAAACAAAAATAGACATGATTACTCAAGAAGCCTTACAAGCTGAAAGAGAAATGGAATTATTAAAAATCTGTGATATGTGTGAATTAAACGAATATACTAAGAAATTCGAAAAGATATATATTAAAGTTTCTAAATCCATAAAAGAATGGAATTTATCAGAAGAAGATGTAAAATTATTAAATAGATATTTTCTTAAACTACCTTGGCCATGGGGTCAAAAATTATTTGAAGATTACTAAATTTATTGGAATAAAATAGAATGGGAAGATCCTAACCGTAAAGCTGATACCTTAGGAATGAGAACTTCATTTTCTAAAAGAAAAATATCTGAATGGTGTAGAAAATCTATGTACCAACACTTATTTAGAAAGTATGGTAAGAAAGCAAGTTTATACTGTTATGGAGAAATAACAGTAGTATCACAATTTGGTTGTCACCAATCGCCTAGGAAACCATATTATAAGAAGAAATTTAAGAAGTTTCTTAAACCTTGGAAGAGAAACAAAGGATTTAAGAGTCATAAAAAATATTTCAAGAAGAAAAAACCTTGGAAAAAGGAATATAACCAATATAAGAAACCTCAGAAAAAATCTAAAGAGGAATTCTATAAAAAATGTAAATGTTTTACATGTAATGAAATATGACATATATCTCCCAATTGTCCTTATAAAAATAAAAGAGAAAATGTTAAAGCCATTAGGATAATGGAGGAAATAGAATCCGACTCAGACTATGAGATAATCGAAGACTTAGATGAATTATCTGAAACAGACTCAATATATGAGCTAGATATAGAAGAAATTGAAGAACCAGAATTTGAACAGATTTATATGAATCAAGAGATTATAGATACTATTGAGACCAACTTAGACAATGAAGAAGGAACTTCACAAACAGTAGTGTTTGATGAAAAAAGATATGGAGCTATAAAAGAAAAACAAATATCTTTAAAAGATAAAGATATTTTTGTAAGACCAATATTATCTTGGTTTAATAAAACAATATATATTGCTAAATATGATAAAGTACCTATTAACATCGAAAATGTTAAAGGCAACACTACTATACCTCTAATAACTAAAGAATGGGTTAATAGAGAATTAGCAAAAATAAATGGATCTACTAGGGAAAGATTAAAAAATATAGTGATTGAAGGAATCCAAATAATGATCAAATGATACTTTAGAGAAGGAATGGATATTCCTATACAAATGTACTTGATGGATAACAGAATACTTCATGATCCTATGGACGCTCTATTAGGAGTCGTCTCTAGAAATCTAGTATATAAGAAAATTATATTTACTATAACACCTGAATTTGCCATGTCCTTATTAGATGAAAATTTAAGTATGGGGTTAAATCTGTATCATAGAATTGATAGATTAATTATGCAACCAAGAAGTAAAGCTGTAACATTACATTGTAAAGCTTTATATGCCTTTACTACTACACACAAAAAAGAAATCAATAAAGTCTCAGGAGATTTTATACAAATACATGAAGATTTTAGAGATTTATCACAATTTACACCACCAAGAATGTTAAGTAATAATAATATTTCGTTACCACAAGATATATTGCTTGATTTTCATTAGCAATCTAGAAGAATAGATAATAATGTAGGAAATCAAGGATTAGTTATCTTGAATACCTCTGGACAACTTATAGCCAGAATGCCTAGTAGAAGAATAGAAAGAAGTATTAATACTAGAGAACTTTCAAGCTCTAGTAGAACATCTACAAGTAGAAACTATCCAATAATGCCTAGAAATAGTATTGATATTGACCTAAGAAAATGTGAGGAAGATAATTTCCTTATTCTAACAGAATATATCAATAATCAAAATAACTACCAAGAAATTATAGCACTTGTTAATACAGGGGCTAGTACTAGTCATATAAGAGCAGGCCTAGTTGATCATTTACTAGAAGAAAAATTACCGCAAGGAATAACTCTTATAGATTATCATGGAATTAAATATGAAATTAAAACATTTGTTAATCTAGAACTAAGTTTCACAGATATAGAAGGAGAACAATTTAAACTAAATCTTAAAATTCATAAAGATTATAGGAAGGGAAAAGATACTAGTCCAATATTATTAGGAATGAACTTTCTTGAGAAAGTCTCACCATTCTATATCAAGAAAAATACCTTACAAATAACTATAGAAGGAAAACAAAAAATGATTTCTAGAGTTAATAAAAATAAAGAACCAATCTATATGATACAAGGAATTAGATCAATCAAAACTAGCATACTTAGTCCATATTGAGATAACTCTCAATTTACCAGATTACTGTATGATAAAATTTCATGCTATACTTGATAATGGATCAGGTATTTGCCTATACAAAAGATATGTGTTCCCAGAACATTACTATAAAAGAGACTATAAGAAAACAACTTATAGACAAACAACCAGTGATATTGTAGAAATCTGTAAAGATTTTGTAGAAAATGTTCCTATAATTATAGGAAATAGAGAATGTTTTATACCTCGAATATATGCAACAGATAAAATCGGATGTGATATCCTTTTAGGGAAAATTTTTATCTACACATATAGCTCATTTACACAATATAAAGATAGTTTTGAATTTACAACACCTTGTAATCACAAAATTAAAACACCAAAAATCTATAAAGCCATTGGAATTGCACATCAACCAATTCACCATAAACCTAAACATCAGAGTTCTGCAGGTAATCGTGATGGATGTTATACAGAAATTAATCAAAAACAAAAAATTTCAGTATTAGGAATTAGCAATTTAGAAGAAGAATTAGAAAATATTAAATTAGAACTAAAAGAATGTTATCATGAACGCCCCTTAGCTAAATGGGATAAAGATAAACCTATGGCAACCATTGATCTAAAAGACCCAGATGCGAAAATATCAGGAAAACAATTTCCTTATAGCGAAGAGGATAAAAAGAATTTGAAATACAAATTAAAGAACTCTTACAATTAGGAGTTATAAAAGAATCAACTAGTCCATATAATAGTCCAGCATTTATGGTTAGAAATCATAGTGAAATTAAAAGAGGAAAAGCTAGAATGGTAATTGATTATAGAGATTTAAACTTTAAAACTGTACCAAATAGCTATAAACTACCAATAAAAGAATTGTTAATAAAACAAATACAAGGAAGTAAAATATATTCTAAATTTGATTGTAAATCTGGATATTGGCAAATAAAACTAGATGAAGCATCAAAACCTTTAACTAGTTTTACTACCCCAATCCATTAGGACAATTCGAATGGAATGTTATGTCATTTGGATTAATGAATGCCCCTGCAATATTTCAACAAAGAATTGATAAAATTATTAGACCAATAAAGAACTTTTGCATTGTTTATGTAGATGATATCCTTATTCATAGTAAGAATTTAAAAGAACATATTGAACATCTTAAGAAATTCAATTATATTGCTGGAAAATATGGATTAACCTTATCAGAAAGAAAAGCAGAAATAGCTAAGATTGAAATTGAATTCTTAGGATATATTTTTAGCGAAGAAAAAATACTTCAACAACCTCATATTGGGAAGAAGATTATCGATTTCTCAGAAGAAATTAGAGATAAGAAAGAATTACAAAGTTTTATTGGATTATTAAATTATTCTGAGAAATTTACTAAAAACTGTGCAAAATACAAAGTCCACTTTATCAAAAAATTCAAAAAACGAGTTGAATGGGAATGGATACAAGAAGATATAGAAATAATAAATAAAATTAAAAGAATATGTGAAAATCTACCAGAATTCAATATTCCAAACGATAATGATTTCTTTATTTTAGAAACTGATGCATCTTTACTACACTGGGGAGCAATCCTCAAAAGAAAAGAAAATCATAAAGAATTTATTTGTAATCCATTATGTAAATGCCCAGAAGAGCTTGTTGCTTATACGTTAGGTACATTCAAGGATGCCGAGACAAGGTATGATATCAATTATAAAGAATGTTTAGCCGTTAAGAAAGGAGTAGCAAAATTTGAACCTTATTTGCTACCTAAGAAATTTCTTATTAGAACAGATAATACTCAGGTAAAACCATTATTAACAAATAAACTTGGAACAAGTGCAGCTGAAAGGCCACTTATTAGAATGCAAATGTGGTTTGCACCATTTAAATTTGATATTGTCCATATTAAAGGAAAAGACAATTTTATTCTCGATTTTTTAACCAGGAATGGAGCAAATCAGGAAGGAATTAGAGACATTGAAGTTCGAAATGAATATGAAGATTGCTACTATGGAATCCAAGATAACACTAATAGAAATGGCTGCTGTCAAGCCGATATATGAGAAAGCCAATAAGGCTATATTATCTGAAGGCCCTAGTGCCAATAAATCCGAAGGCCTCAGTGCCAATATTGAACAAGAAGCATTAAAGCTTCATAAACTATCAGTCCAAGAGAATACTACTTTGTCTCCCTCACAGGAGAAAAAATTAACAAAGGAAAGTATCTCCATACCAGAGCTAGATCGCTCAAATATCATCAAGGCCTGTAACACTCCTAGTGTTATGGATATCAAAAGTAAAAACGATTTTATTTTAGCATATGTACTGTTCAATCTCGCCTGTTGCTGGTTTACCAGTACTGGAGGTTGGATGAAAACCTTAACATATGGGACCTATAACAAAGTGAATTTATATCCAGGAGCCCCAACTTATTGGGTTCGTACTCAATTTGAAATGGGAAATATAATTTGTATTTACCCATCAGAATCTTTAAAGGAAATTTCTATGCTACCAAAAGAGGTAGTCCGAGATATTAAAAGATATTGTCAAGTTCTTAAACATAAGAACATATACATCAGATTGTTCTCTGCTAGTCCCGAATGGGATAATGAAGAAGATAAGCTGCTGCTAGTTAGCTATGTCATAAGGATTGCTATTACTTCCAAACAGCTCCAGCTTGAGAAAATCCACGAGACTACACCAGAAGATGTCATCAATATGACAGCTTTTCGTAGAGCGAAGGGATATAAGGAACAGTTTGAGCATCTCTAGAAAATTATTGAAGAAAATCAAAAAATTTGGGTGTATGAGTCACAAGACCACTTGATTTACAGCAAGGTTGTGGCACCCACTAAGCAAGAAGATTGACACTATATTGATGTATGGTGTGATCATATTTTTGGAGGAGACGCTAGTGGAACACAGAAGACAAAAAATGAGCTGTGTAAACAATTTTGGCGTTATCCAAATCATAAGTGAGAATGTTGTAGCAATGAAGAAGATGGCTCACCAATCTCACTAGATCCAGAGGAATTTCCGGATGAGTGGTTTGAGTCTCATATGGAAAAGTAATGGACCCCCTTTATCATTACTTTATCAAAGTTACTTTGATAAAGAAAAACTGTGGGGTTTCACCTACATTATTTTCTATGTTAAGACGAACAACTTTAGGCCACAGTAAGATTCTCATTATCTTACACAGTAACACAATAATAATGAAGGACAGCCATAAAGCTTTTTCGAGTCTATAAAAGGAAGACTAATTCTCAGAAGAAGGCATCTCATCCTTAAGCAAAAACTTATTTCTCTCTCGTTTTCCAATCTTGTAGTTATTTCAGTTTCTCTCTTTCATTTGAAGCTTGTAATAAGGTAATTTCTATGGAGTTCTAAACTCTTTAGAGAGAGTACCAAGAGTGTAGCCGAGATATGCATGTATACTCTTTTATAAGAGATATTAGTGTGATGAATTTATGAAATCAAAGTTGTTCAAAAACATTGTCTTTTTATCCTTATTATATTCTCAAAAGCTCTTATTGCACTTATACTCCAACGGTGAAAACCTTGAGGGTTAGTGCAAGTATCTTATTGCCATATCGCCGTGTGTAGGCGTTTTAAGCGTTATTAGAGAAAGTCATGAGAACCCTGTTACCATTCAAGGTGATGTTTTAACTAGGAATTGAAAGGAAAACTGTGATTCCGTGTGATCCATTGAGAGATATGCAAAAGAGTCAGAGAGAAAATCAATAAGAGTGCGGAAATCGTGTTGGACCATAACCCACTTTCTTAAACTCAAACAACACCGATCACCTATATCTGAGTATACTAACATATGGAAGCAAGCTCGAGGGAAATCTCATTGATATTATTCTGCTTTTACCTTCTACTTCAATACTGTAAGATCTTTCTTATTTATGTCAATTACTTGCATTAATATTTGCACTCCTGCTATTTATTACGTTTTAGTTAATTGTATTCAAAAATTAGAAATTAACTGTGAAAGAAAAAGAGAAAAAACTTGATTATTTTCTGAAAAATAATAGAGATATACTTGTGCCTATAAAAGAAAATATAATCAGAATTAATAGAGAAATTAATAACTTAGAAATTAAAATTAAAATATTAAATGATTGTTTTGATAGAAAATATATAGATAAATACGAGCATAATTGGCATTTCCATTTGATAGGAGAAATAAACCAAACATATCCTATATTAGGAATAGAAAACCTTGACTTGACTAAAGAATAACGGAAGGACATTTATGTCTTTTTTATCAAATTATTTCATCCCTTAGGTCAACCATTATGTTACCATAGCAAGATCGTATTGCTATACTGGTTTCTGTTATTTATACGAAAGTTCATTTCTCGTTGTGATCATTACTAGAGTCTGAATAAATAAATTATTTTTTAATGGAAATTAGAATTCTGCCAATGAATATAAGTTATCAGTTTTTGTCTCTTCAATCACTTAAGGAAGTTCTCTTATATCTGGAACATAATTTATGGTTCTGAACCGTGTTCTAAAAAACGTAAAGCGCGACTAAAAGTGAAGGCGAAATTTCAAGTTTTACGAGTTTAAGCGAGCCTAAGCAATGTTTAGACGTAAAAAAACGTTTTCTTTATTTTTAATATTATTATAAATTTTTAATCATTTTAATAATTATTTAATAATTAAAATAATATATGTCGAACATCTAAAATTATAAAATATTATATTTACTTAATAATTCCAACCATTGGTCAATTGTACAATTTTCAAGTTTTCAAAATGCAAAAATTAAAATATTTTTTATAGTTTCAATTTTCAATAAGACGAGTCTTATTTAATATATTTATAGGAACTTTTTACCTGCTTTTAGAGTTGACAACAAAATACAAAGTCTCAAGATCATAATTACATAATATAGACATATAATATCTAAAATTTTATTTAAGTATTTAGATAAAGTCATTTTTAACTTTTGCATAGATTAAATCTTTTAAAAATTTGAAATTAAAGTTAAATGAGTTTTTTTTTAAAAAAAAAAATTAATAAGTTAAAGTCAATTAAAAGACTTCTAAAAAAAATTAAAAAATTAAAAAACTAATAAAGCGCGCTTCGGGAAGACGATAGAGAGGTTTGAAAAAGTTCAACTGTTTAATTGGAAAAAAAAGCGTATAGGCGCGAAGCGAGGCGTTTTGCCCGAGTTTCGAGCCTAGACGAGCTTTTTAGAATGCTGATTTTAAATAATCATTTTCCAATGACGTTGTGTGCTTAAATTTCATGTAACTAATGCTTAACTCAAATAATTGTTTTTTTTATATTTACGATATTATGTAGTCAATTACACTATGGCACGTGCGTCTCACATATATATAGGCAAGAGTTGGTGCCACTTTATTACTCCACGAGCCTTTATTTCTATATTGTCTGTCCAATAACAGAGAAAAAGTCAAAACTCTGTAAATACATGACTTCATCTTCTTTATCTCTCTTCTTAGCAAATGCTATTTCATTCATAAAAAGTACCTCCTTCAAAACCCTTTGAATTCGAGTCCACTCTCCACCTAGCTTCCCTATCAGAAAAATTATCTATTACAGCAATGGAAATTGTAATTGTAATCTACATTATTAAGTTTTACCCCTTTTGTGCTATATATTATAAAATTGACTCAATTTTAATGAGAACGAATCTGTGGCTTAATATTGAGCTCCATCAATTTGTTCTCGGAAGTGAGGTTCGAATTACTTCATACAAGCCATCTATTGTCTATTAGGTCAATCTTGGAGCCACAATTGGATCACTATTGGCAAAGCCACTCTTTTATAATTACTCTCAATAGCTTACAATTTTATATATTTATTTATTAGGTTGCTCAAATGTGAATACAGGGGTCAAACAGGGGTTTGACCCCTGTTTGAAACCCATTTTTAGAAGAATAGAAATTTTGGAATAGTGATTGATGTGAAAATGTGTGATGGAAAAGTGATGAAAAGTTTTTGATTTGTGTGTAATATTATTTTATTGGGAGAATGTGTGGTTGAAATGAAGAATGAGAATGAGAAAAAGAAAGAGAAAGAGAAATTAATGGGTGTCAAACGAGGGCAAACCGTGTTTTTAATTCATACTTTCTCCAGTCTTCTACTTCGTATTAAAATGATTGTCTAATCATGATATAATTATAGAATACATAAAAAGTAGTACACATAGTCTATTAGCATTTTGGGTTTTGTCCCAAACCTACCATTCTTGTTCTCATTCTCATTATGTTCAAAATAGAAGTAAAATTTGTTGAAGAACAATTAATGCATAAATTCAAATAAGGAAAATTACGTATATTGAATTGCTTCCTAATAACAAAGTCCCATCAATGGGGAAAAAGGAAAACTCTCTTAACAAAGTCCTAATTAGTAACATACTATTGTGAAAAAAAGTAACTGGAGCAATTAATTTCGAAAGAGTTTGAAAGATTATTTCATGAAGGTACCTTTGCAGTAAAAGTAACTTCAACTTGAATTTCTCCGTGATAAGTTTTATCGGTCAAACGACTCTGTATATTTGAGGGTGGAGCTCAATCTTTCCTTTCTCGAGTCCTAACTCTATAACTTCTTTCACGTAGATCCTGGATGCATATAGGTTAGCCTAAGTTACATCGGACTAAATAAGAATAAGACTAGACACAATTAAATAAGAGATGTGTCTGATAAACTTTGTATTGTCTTACGTTGCTTGGCCGAGATAGTCATCTGCAGGGAAGGTGTCGTGATCCATGATCTTGAGCACGAGTTTGTACTGCTCATCCGCCACTGGATAATCAACTCTAAACACAAACTTTTCATTCCATATTGGGTTGCGACCTTGCCCTATGTTATTATAGAAATTAAAATCTCGTAAGTTATTTTGTAAAGGATTCTATAAAATAAGCCAGTCTTTTATTGTTGAAGCATCGTGATCTCCTTGTTCATGTTACATACGCTAATCAATGTTTATTATCGTAAATTAATGTTTGATTGCTTGCAATTTACAAATTAAACCAAGTCAAATCGAATTAATTACCCACGTGGGCGCAGTCCAAATAAAAACTTATGTGGTTGAGATCAAATATTTACCAACTATATCAGGCCTCTTGGACCACGTTATGTGTATGGAAGGAATATGTGAAATCGTTTATGTATTTACAAATGGAAATAGAGATTGGCGATTTGTTGATTGAATTCATGCAGCAATATCTGATTTTAGTGCAAAATACATTAAAATTTACCAATTAATGACATATTATAATGTATAATAAGTCGAAATAATGAAAAATTAAGTGGCTGAGCTCAAATACTTACCAAAACTATATCAGGTCTCTTTAACCATGTGGGCCCACCACTCCATATATGCGAGGAATATGTGAAATCTTTGACCACTCAGACTCGGGGCCTCTTTCTTCCCTACACCTCTCCTCCAACAATGGACAGTCTTTAAAACTTAAATATTCTAGCTTGGTGACGCGTTGCATCGCTTCCTTAGAGGGCATATGCCTAAGTTTTTTACAATTATTCAGCAATAACATTGAAAGAGATGACAGACCCCCAAACCACTCTGGCAATGCTTCAATTCCAAAACCTACTAATTTTAATCTTGAGAGCGAAGTGAGATGCTGAAGCTGATATGGCAATGAGTCCCAATGTTCCCAACCATATAACGTCAAATACCTGAGAGATTTGGATTGTTGGATGCCGTCGAGAGCAGCTTGGAATGAGTTGAAATCAATTGATTCTGAGAATCCACCAATGGCCAAGTCTGTTAAGTTACTAAGAAGGCCAATTCCCTTGGGCAATTCCCCCAAATCTATTGGAAAAGAAATGAGTTTCTCGCATCCAGTCACGTGTAGTTCCTCTAGACACCTGATGGACTCAATCATTTCACATGGCAGACAGCTCAGCTCAGAGCAATCCCTAATTTCCAAACGTCGAAGAGAAGGGGGACCTTTTTGTCCACTTTGATATGAAATTGATTGCAGACTTAGACATTCAATTATTTTCAAAGACTCAAGAGACCGGAAGCTATGTAGATCATCAGGTAATTCTCTCAATTTGTCACACTCCATAATATTCAACTCTCGAAGATATTTCTGGCATCCTTTCAAGTGGGGAAGACGAGTGAGCGTTGATATATTCCTGATCAAGAGCTTTTCCAAAGAAGTTAGGTTACTGCTACTCAAAATCTTTGTCAATGGAAAATCACTATCCATACTAACAATCTTCAATTCTTTCAAGCACGGGAAATGACTTGGAGAAGTAATCAATTTGTGGCAATATTCAATCTCCAAAACTTTAAGGCGAGGAAATACTTGCTCTCTGCGTGTTCGTGTTTCCGCCCACTCTGTTAGGTTTGGCATGTTCTTTAGAATGAGTCTTTCAAGTGCTGGGAACATTACTTTTGTCTCTTGGCCACCATAGAATGAAGGACCTATGGATCTTACACTAGTCAAATTGTCTAAGGTAAGATATTTGAGGAGTGGCAGGTGGCCAAACATGGGAATTTCTTCACAATTTTTGCAATTTTTGAACTTGATCTCGATCAATTTATCAAGTTTCAACCAACCACTGCCATCAAGGAATACTTCCATTCTCATAGTCCATGATGGGAAGTTTGTACCTCTGAACCCTTCAATTGTTATGCTCTTCAAATTCTGGTGAGGTTGGAGGCCTTCGAGGACACTTTCATCGTTGTTGTTGCCTTCTGAGACATTCTCATAAGCGTAAGTTCCCCAAATTAAATGTAACTTATATATCTTTGGCTTTCCAACCAAGTCCGCCTTCTTAGCTTCTTCTATGCCGTTCACTAGTTCAAGATCGTATATATCCAGTTTGCCTGTAAGATTCTTCAGAAATCCTAGCTCTTCGATTCGGCAGCCTTCCTTGTCACCCACTCTAAAAAACGGTAATGTTTGAAGACGAGACAATTTTCCGATTTTAGGTGGCATCTGGAAAGCTTCGTGAGAATAATAAAGGTAGAGATGTCTCAAATTACTCAAGTCGCATAGCCTTTCAGGAAGCCGTTGAAGTTGGAGGAAAATCCCAGGCCTTAATGTTTGCAAATTGTAGAGCTTGCAAATAGAATCTGGCAAAGTTTTCATTTTATAACTTCCGGATGCATCAAGATATCTCAAATGTATCAACTTGCCAATCGAGGCTGGCAATTCTTCAATATGTGCAAACGGTAGCTTTAGAACATGAAGGTGCATGAACCATGGAAAAATTTTGTCAGGTAAGCTGTTGCTCAAAATGATCAACGTACGCAGATAACTTGCTTTATCTTTTGTAACTCGTGTTTCATCTTTAAGTAATTTTGTAGCAAGGTACCTGACTTTAGGAATGCCGTCAGCAATGTGATCCTCCGCATTAAAGCTTTCTGAATTTGAAACTGAGCATGCGAGATCATGCACAAGATCATGCATCTTGCAGTATTCGATATTGCCATAATCATCCTTGACGGCCTCTTGCAGGAAGGAATTTTGCAACAGAATATTAAAAAATGTATTGCCCAAACTTTCCATATTATTCTCTAGATTATCATGAAGAAATCCTTCCGCCATCCAGAGTTGGATTAACTCTTCTTTCTCTATTCTTGAATCCTTGGCAAATATTGAACAATAGGCAAAACATTTTTTAAGTAAAGGAGAAGATAAACGATCAAAGCTTATCTTTAAGACTTGCTCTATACTGTTCGGATTTGCTTCAAGATTTGAAAGCCCGATCTCTAGAACAGAATCCCACTCATCTACTTCATTTCCTTGCAAAGTTCCGCCGACCATGTTTGCTGCTAATGGCAGACCTCTACATTTTCGAGCAATCTCCTTTCCAACTTTCTCAAATCGTTCTGGTACTTCTGCATCTCCAAAGGTCCTTGCTTTGATTATAGACCAACATTCATCATTTGTTAATACTTTCAAGCTGTATGGATCTTTGTAAGATCTCAGTATTGATGCCACACTTTGCTGACGTGTAGTCACCATGATGACATTTCCACTGTTGGGATTAATTCCGGCCATAGTATTTTTGAAATCCTCCCAAGCTTCTCTATTTTCATTCCACAAATCATCAAGAACAAGCAAGTATCTTTTGCCTTCCAATTTCTCTCGAAGCCTATCCACAGCAGCTTGCCTGCTGGCTCCTTGAAAACTTTTTCCTAAGGACTCCAGAATCCTTTTAAAAAGCGTCATCACATCAAAATTTTCAGAAACGCATACCCAAATCCTAAGGGCGAAATGACTCTGTGTGTGCTGGTGATTGAAGACCGACCGAGCTAAGGTTGTCTTGCCAAGCCCTCCCATTCCAACTATCGGAAGGACTGAAAGAACTTCATTGACAGGTCTAGTTATCTGCCGCACAACTTCTGATTCATCATTTTGTCTCCCAACGACAATTGGATCAACAGTTATGCTGTCAGTTTCCGGGGCCGAAGGCACAATGAGAGCATAATTCGCAACTCTCTGGAGGCCATAGGTATTAGCTTTCTCTTTGATCATTTTCAAGTCGACGTTGATCTCCTTGATCTTGCGAGCCATCCTCCATCGGAATGCCAGAGGGGGGGTAAAGGAAAGGATGTTTAAGCACCCCTTTATCTTAGTCTGGTTTTGGATCTCCACCATATGGCGCATATTTTCATAGTTGATCTCATCCAAGACATGATCAGCATCGTAAGTAACATCCCGAAGGTTCTTGAGCCAGAGTTTGACAGCCTCCTCGGTAACTTCTCGTTTCTCAGCATCTTGTAAGACATGATCCATCATTTTCAATGAACCGTCTAACTTTCTTAAGTCTTTCTTGAAATCCCACACCAGACTCAAGTTTGGAGTGGCGAGATCAAGCAATTTCTGCAGTGTAACTTGAACCGGAGCACTAATCGCAGCATCCATTTTCTTGCTTTGGAATAGTGTTTTGTGGGATTGATTGATTTTGGAGAGAGAAAAGAGAGAGATGCAGAATGCAGATGTTTGTGGATTGGCATTAGTACTGATGGAACATATAATTATTCATCACAGATATGCTAATTTTGGATTTCCAAGGAGAAAATATTATTTAATTAACTATGCTAATTTTGAGACCAAGCTACAGGTACAGGTAGTGGAGTGGGGTGGAGTTTTTGTCATTATTTTACTCATGTGGAGCCACCATCATGTAAGACAATTTTTGAATTTCTTATAAAATCTATAAAAAAAACATTCTGTACGTGAGGAATTATTGTTTTTGTACCTGTATAATTTTTAAACTTCTATCTTTGACTCCTTAATTGTTGTTTCAAGAATTTATTTGTTATGAATATAATTTTTTTGATTTCAAATTTACGCGAAAACTGCCCAATTGACCATCACATCTTCAACTTATATTGTAGTTGTGTTAAAATTTGTATTCTTTTTTTTTTCAAACGTTTGACCTATCATTTAGTTTTTTTTTTACAATTATGCTACACAAATAAGTTCAAAGACAAGTTCAAAAACAAGGAGGACACGTATCGACATATGATTGGACAACAGTCAATTATTATATGTCACATTACCCTATCCCTCCATCATTGTCCTTGAGCCTATCTAATGAGCATTGTTCTTTTATATATACTAGTTTTTGCCCGTGCATTGCACGGGTTTTGCACTCGTTGAGGATATATTAGTGTTGCATGCGTGTTACTTTTTTTGTAGGTTAACATGTGGTGAAGAGGTGGATACATGGCTCGCTTTCTGAACGTACCATGGACTCTAGAAAGTT
Source organism: Fraxinus excelsior (assembly GCA_019097785.1). Taxonomy (NCBI): domain Eukaryota; kingdom Viridiplantae; phylum Streptophyta; class Magnoliopsida; order Lamiales; family Oleaceae; genus Fraxinus; species Fraxinus excelsior. The sequence continues at coordinate 30,270,176 of CM032634.1, read as the reverse complement.
AGTTTTTTCAATGCGATCATCGACTTTGGTTTTTTTCGCTTCGAAACCTGTTTGTAAATATATAACCACTCTATTTTATGTCACTGTTATTGAAGATATGTTTTATGAACATTCTACGACATCTTGATAGTCATATTTGGCAAATGTTGGAAATGATTGAGATGTATGATACACATGACGTTTGTTTGCATATTTGGATTCGATAAAGGAATTTTATTTTTATATCGAATTTTAGCAATAAACGTAGGAAAAAATAAAATGCTTGGAAATGGGATATTTGTTATTTTTTTTGACTGATCTTATTTTCAATGGTAAGATGACAATATTTGGTGATGAATAAGGAGATTGCCTGCAATGTAATTGGAAATGTTCGTTCAAATTTGGAAAGGTCGGTGATCGTTGCAGTTAACATTCTGTCATCTTTTATGGTTGAGTTTTCCTAGACAGTGGAAAGCTCTAACTTAGAAGAAAATCAGTTGCCATCTTTTATGGCCGAGCCTTCGCAGACACTGCAAAGCGCTAACTTATTTGGAAAAGCAAAAATATAAGAATAAATAGTAATTCACGTTCAACAGATTATTATGCTAATTCACATCGCTAATTGCTAACTGAGAATATTTGATTTACTTTTAAGCATTAATGCTAACTGAGAATATTTGATTTACTTTTAAGCAATTCTCATTCAAGAATAGGGAAACAAATATGATGTTAAGTGTTATACAAGAAAGTATATCTAAGTCATTTGAAATGTATCATGGTACAGTCGTTGAAATTTCATGATTTTTCTTTCAAGTTTCGTATACTACGAGATGGAAAAAATGTTGATTGTATTGAGGTATTAATATTGTATTCCATTTTTAAAAAAGTGATACTGTGTCACTTAATTTTATACATAATTTTTACTTTTTTATAGAATTTGAAATGATTTAAATGACAATAACACTAAAAACTTAAAATGTAGTTTTCGACTTCTAAACGAGCTCATAGTATAAATTTGATATAAGTTCTACCCTTTTCGTTGTTATCTTTTTGGAATGATATTATGGGTTGAAACTGAATGTTCCCTTTTCGATCCAATTCTTCTTACCAATGTAGTCGTGATAATAGGGCAATGGAGCATCGGCGGTCGGCCATTTGCATTCCTGAATAAAGTTTGGCCACAAGGAAACTTTACACACGAAGTAGATTTCCAGTTTCGTTATTGAATTGCCAAACTGATATATTTTATCAAAATAAAATATGAGAATTTGGGACTCTCTTGTGAATGAAGAAGAAAAGAGAACAAACTAATAATAAGAATAAGAAAATAAAAACAAACCTGTATTTGATGTTAATTTATTCCCGTTTCTCGAACTTCTAATTACAACTGCAATTATAGAAAATTGATATGTTAAAAACTGGAACGACACCATCGGACGAGACGGAAGTTTAGAAGTTTCAGATAGAAGTCAATCTTAAAAATATCATTACGATATTTCAAATTGTCTTCAATACTAAATTATCGAACGTCTATCTCGTCGGTGGTGTCGCTACAGTTTTTATTATCAATTCTTTATAGTTGCAGTCGTGTGGGGATGGAATTTTTGTAGCAGAAAAACAAGTAGTGTAGCATTGTTTAGAAAGCTAATTTTGCACTTTTTCGAGTAGGGTATTGGGAAAGAAACTGGGAAAGGAACTATGTAAACTGAATATTCACGTCGATAGATGATTATATTTATAGGGAGAATTTGAATAAAATATAAGAGATATGGGTCAAGTGAAATAATTGATGTGTTTACGGGTGGAATTGTGGTGAAATGATTATTGAGAAACGGGTAGGTGGAAATTAGTTGGTAGGTGGGATGATTATTGAGAAGTGGGTAGGTGAAAATTAGTTGATAGGTGAATAGTGGATTTTATATTGGATTGATTTGAGTAGTTATTGGGTTTGGAGGGTAGGTGGGAAATGAGAACGTGAAAATTAAAGGATAGATTAGGGAATAATGTGATACATAATTTGTATTTACGCATTGAATTAATATTATCAACTTATTTAATATTATCACTGATCGAGTTATTGTTTTTATATTAGTTGAGCCAAACAAACAAAAAAAAAAAAAAAAATTGCCCTTTATCTCCCCGTGCGTGCACGGGGAGTTCGAAACTTATATTGATGGAGAGAAAGTGTTGAAAGTAGAATTGAAAGTAGAAGGGATAAGTGGATGACTTTTTGTTCTACTTTTGTCTATTATAGAAAGTTAAATAAGTGGTTTGTTTTGAATCACGTGTGTAGAATTAAATAAGTGGTTGGCCATGTTTGGATAGAATTTATTAATAAGTGGGTAGGTGAAGGGTAGGTCGAGAGTAATGATGTTAGTATTAATGTATATGATTATTAATGTATTTATATTTAATGTGAAGATTAATGTAAAATTGGTAGAAAACTAATTAATTGATACAAATTAGTTATGGTGTATTTGTGAAGTATATAAATTTGTAAAAATTATGACCATATACTATTTTAGTAAATACATTTATACTTTCTTTCAAAAAAATATAATTCATTCACGACATCAATCTATTAATTTAATTTTCTAATAAGTTAGCTAATTTAATTTTGTAATACGATACTAATAATTTGAGAAGAATAAATCCTAAATACAATATGATTTATTAACAAATAAAATAAATAATTTAAGAGACATAAATCTGAATACAATATTAATAAATAAAATAAAAAATATACGAAAATATAATCAATTTGATAAGTTTGGGTGACATAATAGTTATCACAATGATTTTTAAAGAATTTCGTATAACAAATATTTTATATTGAACAGTAGCTAAACAAAGGGAGTAAAAAAAAAAAAAAAAAAAAAGGGGTGTTGCTTGACCTTCCCGTGCGCGCACGGGGAGGCCAACACTCTCCGTGCGTGCACGGGGAGAATGACTCTCCCCGTGCGCGCACGAGGAAATTTTTTTTTCATTTTTTTTTAAGTGTTTAATGTTAACAATTGAAATATTAATAAATACAAATTAATTATTGTTTATTTCATTATCGTAAAGTACATAAATTTGTAAAAATTATGCAAAAGTAAATACATTCATAATTTCTTCCTATATGATTTATTAATAAATAAAATAAAAAATATTAGAAAATACAATTAATCTGATAAGTTTAGGTGACATAATAGTTGCTAGAATTTTGTATAACAAATATTTTATATTGAATAATAGCTAAACAAAGAAAAGGGAAAAAAAAAATGTTGCATTATCTCCCCCGTGCGCGCACGGGAAATATGAACTGAAATATTAATAAATACAAATCAAAGAGAAGGAAAAAAAAAAATATATATATATATATATATATATATATATATATAATTGCTTCATCTCCCCGTTCGTGAACGGGGAGTTTAAAACTTGCACCCCGTTTGTGGACGGGGAGTTTAAAACTTGCACGGGAAAAAAATTTTCATAAGTTTTTTGTTTTGAAGTTAATACATATTAAAAGTAATTATTGTCTATTTGTTTATCGTAAAGTATATAAGTTTGTAAAAATCACGACGATATATTATCTGTTATCACTTATAATTTCTTTCAATATGATTTATTAATAAATAAAAAAAATTAGAAGATACGGTCAATTTCATAAGTTTAGGTGACATGATAATTATGACGATGATTTTTGAAAAAATTCGTATAATAAATGTTTTATACTTATTGAATTAATATTCTATTAATTTAATAATATGAAATTGAGATAAAAAAAATGTAATTGTCTCATTTTCCTGTGCACGTACGGGGAAAAATTCTTTTGAATATTTTTTTTTTGAGTTCTAGTATTAATGTATATGATTATTATTGTATTTATATTTAATGTGAAGATTAATGTAAAATTGGTAGAAAACTAATTAATTGATACAAATTAATTATGGTGTATTTGTGAAGTATATAAATTTGTAAAAATTATCACCATATACTATTTTAGTAAATACATTTATAATTTGTTTCAAAAAAATCCTAAATCCTAAATATAATATATTTATTAACAAATCCTAAATACAATATATTTATTAACAAATAAAATAAATAATTTAAGAGATATAAATCTGAATATAATATTAATAAATAAAATAAAAAATATATGAAAATATAATCAATTTCATAAGTTTAGGTGACATAATA